>CM067091.1:1043982-1476081 GCA_034008185.1 Gorsachius magnificus | reverse complement strand
TTCTGGTTTTAATGTGACTCCGAGCCTTTGCAGACCCAGGTGTTGTCTGGGAACATGGACCATGGCAGAGGCCGGCTCAGTTGATTTGGTTTCCTTTCGCTCTTAATTCCTCTCCTATGGTTTTTTTTTTTTGGAAACCTTTTCTCATCCTCCCTGTGTCCCCTGGATAGTCAGGAGCAGGAGGGCTCTACACAGCGGAGAGAGGATGATTTTTATTTAGTTGCAGCTACGAGTGGAGCGTATCTTAGCAGGCACTGAGAGATTCCCGGAGGATTTTCCATGCAGCTCTCCGAAGAAGGGCTGCCGGGCAGGCTCCTCGCTCCCCCGTGCTCCAGGACGGCAGCGGGTCGATGGGAAGGACGTGGATCTCAGGCTTGCAGAGCAAAGCCCTCCCGACTCCCGCTGCGCCGGCCGCTGGGACTCCCCTCGCCGAGCAGGCGGTGGGGCTGGGGGTGGGCGGCAGCACGAGCCACCCACGGTCTCTCCGTAGCCTTGGACGGTTGCCTCTGCCAGGTTCCGCTCCTCCCCGGGAGACGCCGTAGCGGCGCTGGCTCCCTCTCCCTCTGTTTTCCCTTCGCAGCCCCAGCTGGTGTAAGGAAAGCGGCTGCAAGCGCGGGCTGGGATTCCTCGGCTTTGGCTCGGTCGCCGCTCACACGGGAAGCGGGCTTTCAACTTGTCCTGTGTGGCACTTAGAAATCAAACTCAGCTTGGGGGTTGGTGCCTTTTTCTAGTGCTCCTTTGGGTATGCTTTTGCTATTTAAAAAAAAAAAATATATATATATATACACACACACACAACCTGGGGAGCTTAATTAGTTCGTGTGTTAGTTAAGAGCTTAATTAGTTCGTGTGTTTTTAAGATTGACTGGAAAAGGCAGAGGGAAATGGAAAATAGTAATAACCAGCCAGAAGGTTTTATCTTCATGGGAAGGAGCCTGTGCTTGGTGCTGGTACTGAGCAGCGACCCCAGCACAGGTTTCTGGTGGAGACTTTTTCCCTCTCTCAAGTTTCCAGGCAAGGCAGGAGCGGAGGAGAAGGGAGACGTGAGCCCGCTGCTTTACCAGCCCGCGCTTTCTCCTCTTCCTCCCATCTGGTTTATGGATCCTCCCGGGGAGGAAGATGAGAGCCATCCTCCTCCCCCGGCTTCGTCATGGCAACCGGCGAAGGCAGGACGGGCTCGGTGGGCTGCACCGCTGGGGCTTGGCAGGCGTTTGAGCTTTCTCCTGCCCCTGCATCTGCCCCAGTCCGTTCCTCTGGAACGGGATGGGGAAACAGTGTGGAGAAACTCACCTTTTGGTGTGGTTTTTCTCCCCCCCACCCCATTACATCTCCGTGGCAGACGCAGGCTTTAGTCACTTGAATTTTTCAGACAAGCTGTTGAAGTTGCTCTGCTTGTTTTTCTCTGGAAGATGGGGTTTAAGATGTGGCCGGGTCTCTTCTCCCGATCCAGTTGTGCCTTTCGGTGATTTCTTGGAGCGGTGCGAATGCGATGGAGTCCTGGAAGAAGCTGTTTCGGGTACTGGCTTTCTGCCGGGCGTTGCTTTTTGCCGAGGCGGTGGAGGTTTTTGGCCTGGTGGCCGGTGGAGGCAGGTCGGAGGCAGGGCTGCGGAGTGCTGGGCTTTGCACGTCGGAGGTGGCCGCTGCCGCCCGGCTGAAGCGGTACCGCTGGCTTTTCTCCAAATGCATCCGGAGAAATGCAAGAACCAAGCGGCAAACGGATGAAGGAAAACCAGGTTACAATTCTCCCATTTTTCTCCTGTCAAACTACCATATTCTGTAATATTCATCTCTCTGCAAATGCCGTAGCCCTGCGTTTTACCTTTCCGAGTCCTTTTTCATTATCCACCACCTTTCACGCCCCGGGGCCCGGGCTGTTGGCCATTGTGAGCTGCGGGGGCAGCGTGACATCCATGGTGCCTTTCTTCCACAGCTGAGCCTTCAGCTCCCGTGCCTCCGAAGCAGCATCTCCCCAGTCCCTCACCCGGGGAGGCTGCGCTGCTGCCCACACCGGCTCCCTTATCTCCGTGCTGCTCCCCACCGGGTACCTGCCCTGCAGCTGGCGAGGGGAGGGATGCTTTGAAGCTGCAGTTCCACCCCGGAGCTGTGCATTAGGAGGCCAAGATGGAAAAACCAGTTGCTCTTGAATTTGCTTGTCCTCGTGGCATCGCGGGTGGGAAGTGTGGTTGCCAGTGAGTCACTGGGACCACTCTTTTAATTCATCCGTGGTACCAAATTGGGGAGGTTTTCAGGTTCAAACCTATTTTCTCCTCGCAGTCTTCCTTAGGAAGTTAATATGCTGCAGTATGTGAGAAGGTTAACTGGTGCTTCCCCGCTCCTGCAGGACCTGAAGAGGGCCAGCAAGCTTTTTATGGTAATTAGACATCATCTTCAATAACAAAACCCAAATGCACATCTTAAAACCCATTAGGAATGGTCTGTGCTGGGAGCTGGCCGCCATGTGCAGGTCGGATCCATAAGGGTACCGCCATGGGCTCCCTCCTGGCCGAGGGGGTGAGGAGCATGTCCTGGATCACAGCCCTAAATGCCTTTCCCATCAGAGCGTGCACCAAAACTCATTAGAGGGACCTGGGGCTTTGTACACCGCAGCAAGAGCTGGAATGGGTGAATGGTGAGGGTGTGGGTGCTGTGTGGGGCCAGCCGTGTGTCTGCATCAGCAAAGCACCAAGAGAAACTGGAGATCTCCGGGGTGGGGGGGGGGGTGACAGCGGTCGGATAGGCAGCTGTAGTTAATATCATGGGTATATTGAGTTGCAAAAGGCTCAGAGGTTGGATCTGGAGCTCCTGGTATGTTATCTCTGCTCACGGATCTGCTGGTTTTGGGTTTGCCGAACTCTTTTATAGCGTGTTTGTGGCTCCTGGAGGTCCTGCTCCTGGGAGCATCCCGCCTACCAGGGGGTTCAGCCAGTCCATCGCCCCGCCAGCGTGTTTCACACATGTTTTTCCTGGGGAAATCTTCTCAGGCAAAGCTGCCAGAGGCTGGCAGCGACTTCTGAGCGAGGGGCCGTGCTGACAGCATCCCTCCACGCCAGCTCCCCTGCGCGGGGGGCAGCTCCGTGGGGCTGGGACTACAGGGGAGGCGAAGCAGAGCTGGCCGGGCTGCTGGCAGCGGTCCTGCCTGCTGTGGGGGCTTTTCATCTCCGTATGGAAGAATGGAGCTGAGCCTCTCGAAACCGGAGCTGACTTTTTAGCTCTTGTGGGAAAATGTGGTCCGAGCGCCTTCTGAAGCAACGTCTCCGTGGGGCATCGGGTGTGGGGATGGCACATCCGCGCGGCTGAACTCTGCCTCTCCGACTCTCTTACCAGCGGGGACATAAACGAAGACACGCTGGAGACCGAAAACGCGGCTGCTGCGGCTGCTGCCGCCTTCACGGCCTCCACGGCCTCCACGCATCTGAAGGAAGCGGTCCTAGGTAGGTTCAGCCCGTACCGTAGCCTCTCGCTTCAGCCGTGCCGGCTCCACCACCCCTGCGCTGGTGACAACCGGGTCTGGCCACTGCTGTGCAGAGCTCCTGGGGTGGGGGGGATCCCCCTGGGGGTCCTCTCCTGGTGGGGGGGAGGGTCCCGGGGGTCCTCTCCTGGTGGACGGGGGGTGGGGTCCCCGGGGATGCTCTCCTGGGGTGCCCAGGGATGCCCTCCCCAGCGTCAAGGGGAGCCCAGAGAGCTGCAGGGGCTGGGGGCCAGGAAGGGAGCTGGCAGCTTCTGGCTGGGCTGCTGCTGCCCTCTCCTGGTGCAGGATGAGGCCCCGTGTCTGGCCGTGCTGGCTCCCGCCCTCCCTGCTTGCCATGGGGGTGTCAGTTTTGCAGCAAACTCGCTGGCTTTGGTTGCAAGTACAAGCGAATTTAGGGAGCAAAGACCATAACCAGCTGGGCTGGAGTTGCCTTAAACCCAGTTGCGCTGTAGAACTAAAGGTGAATGTATAATTATCCGAACAACATCTCATTCCTTTCATGTTTATCAAGAATTTAATTTTTTTCAGCCCTGGCCGCTGACTTCTCAGATTTCACGCACTCAGCTGCGGCCAGACCGGTATAAATCTGCCCGCACTGTTCTGCCCGAGCAATTTGGGTGGTTGGATGCTTTAGTAGCAAAGTGCAAGTGAACGGTGCCCACAAACCCCAGCGCACCCCACCATGCATCGTCCTTATTTATTTATTTATTTTTTTAATCCTGAGCTTCAAAACTGCTTTCTCACTGTTTGTGTGCGTCAGGGTGGGGAATCGGGGGCTGTGACTCATGTTTCTTTTTGATCTGTCCCTGCCTCTGTTCCCTGTGAGAAGTGAAGATGGCTGAAGATGAGGACAGTTTGGAGGCCGAGATTGTCTACCCCATCACCTGCGGGGACAGCAAAGCCAACCTCATCTGGAGAAAATTCGTGTGCCCTGGGATCAACGTGAAGTGTGTGCAGGTGAGAATGAAGGTCCCTGACGCTGGACTCGTGCCTTCCCCAGCCCGCGCTGCGGCGTGACCTGGCTCGCTTTGATGAGCTTTGGCGAGCTGCTTTGCATCAGAACCCCGTCGTGGTGGGAGAGGAGGAAATTCTTGGTACTGTTGCACCTGATATTTCTCTTTTCAGCCAAGTTGAGCAATGCTGGGTGGAGAGATGCTGCCTCAGTTTAACTGCGTTATTGGAGGGTTTGAGAAATTTGGGCACTTGCAGTGTCTGCTCGGTTTGAGAAAAAGTTGAGATTATTCTAAGGGGGACGCGTTGAATGGCTAAAATTGAGGCAATTTGGGGAGCAGGGCCAGACTTTCATTTCCAGCACCATACTGTGTGTGATGCTGCCATAAGCCGTTGCTGGCATTTATACACGGACTCAACAATTCCCTGCCCAGGGAGCGTCTCCTCTGGCTCTGTTGCACGAGGGCTTTCCAAAGGATGCTCCTTGCCCGTTGTCGGAGCGATGGTCTCTTCCATCCCCGAGGCAGAGGGCAGGTTCGCTGCACATAATGCTGCTGCCACTGCCTAAAATCACTCCTCTCTTTGCACTGGAGCCCGTGGACTTCTTCAGAGAAGCAGTTTCTCACGCAGGAATGGTGCGTGAGCTCTGTGTTGGTCAGCATGGGCGATGAAAAGAGGAAGCCTGCGCTTGTGAAATCCTTGCTGAGCTGGGCGGTAAAGCAGCTCCTCAGAGAACGGCCTGATTCTGCAGGTCAGCTCATGGGTTGAGGCACAGCTGGGTGTGTAGGGCAATAAAGAAGGGGGAAGAGCTGGCTGCTGATACGGTGCATGCCATTTCCCCGAAGCTGGTTTTCAGCAGAAGTGGGTGTGCGCCGTGAGAGAGGCCAGAGGTTTCACCCATGTCGATGGTTGGGCTCGGTAGCAGGAGGTCAAAGACTGAATGGGCTTCTCCTTCCCTCGCTTGCGCGGGGCGTAGCGTGCCCCTGGGCCCAAACGTCACCGGCGGCAGCCTGGCTTTCGTTGTCAGTCTGCTCGTTAGTGGGAGCAGCTCACTGCTGTTGATGATGCTCTGCACAAGCTAGGGGTGCTTTTCCCAGCTGTCCTGCCTGGGCTGGGCATTTCCCAAGCTCCCAAGCCCTTGGCTGTGAGCAGCTGTTAACAACCATCCATGCAAGCAATATTTGGCTTTAATTTGTTTGTAACTCAGTCGATGCTCTCTAAGGTGGGGAAGTGTGCCTCAGCCATCTGGTTTGGCGCTGTTCCTTAACAGCGCGGTGAGGCAGTGATGCAACTCCACTGCTGGGCACCGGGAAATTCCATCCGGGCCGCCTGGCTCCGCGGCTGAATCACGCTCACGGGGCACGCTTGCGTTATTTTATGGCTTCTCACGCTGACGTTGCGCTTCTGCCTCTTGCAGTTCGACGATCACCTAATTAGTCCCAAGGAGTTCGTGCACTTGGCCGGCAAGTCGACCCTGAAGGATTGGAAGCGGGCGATCCGGATGAACGGGATCATGCTCCGGTTAGTCTCTTCAGTTGTATCTGCAGAGCAACAGCGGCGGCTGCTTCTTCCTGGGGGATAACGGTGGGGTGGGACCGAGCCTTTGGCAGGGCTGTTCCGCTGCTGAGAGTGCGAGCGTGCCGCTGAACGTTTGTCTGGTCCCAAATGCGGTCTGCCCGATGGCTTTGCTTTATCCTTGTGCCTAGGGAGTAATTCGGGGCAAAAAATGCTTCCCCGGTCTCTTTAGGATTTACACCACACCGAGTTCCCAGCTGGCATAAGGTCATTGCAAATTTGCATGGCCAGTGGTGGTTGGGCTGTGCTATGTTCTCGAGGCCACCTACCAAATGGAAGTCTGGTCATGAACAAATGCTCCCATTGCAATAGATCTACTTTATATCGCGCTTTTTTTTCCCCAAGAACTTACTTAGAGCTTTTTTTATGCCAGCATTTCTCTTCTCGAGTCTTAACTACAGCAATTTAATTCTTCTATGGTTTTCCTGAACACCAGCCTGAGACTGTGATTTAATTAAAGTCTGCCTCTGCCTGTAGGCAGGATAAAAATGCATCACCTCTTTCCCCAGGAATTGTCAGTGGTTTTATGCTCTATTCACAGGGTGACATTGCCTTTGCCTGTATTCTTCTGCCTCAGTGCAGGCGTCTCCCCTATTCCTTCTAAGCAGCTTTTGTTCCACGTGGATTTTGCGTAATAGGCTTATACTTTGGCAAGGCAGGTTTTTAAGGGGGAAAAAAAAACCCAAAACTTTGCAAGGAATGTGTGAAGGCAAACTCAGCAGCCCCATGGGAGCAAACCTCGGGAAGCACAGGTTGGTCTTGGCCAGCAAAGCCCAGGGATGCCTTGGAGGCAACTTGCTTAGACTGGGAAGATCACGTATGCCAGTGTTGCCACCTCCTTTGCTGAAGCTGAGAGACCTTATTTTAGTTTGTAAATAGGGTTGTGCCCCAGCTCTTTGGACAAGCTGTGGAGCCAGAAAGGGAAGGAAGAGACTTTGTTGGGTGTGCTTGGGTTGGCAAAGCCCTTTAAGCTCCCCCAGCCCAACCGTTCCCCTATCCCTGCCATCCCACCCCCAAACCTGGCCCTCAGCACCGCCTCTGCCCGGCTGTTAAATCCCCCCAGGGCTGGGGACTTGACCCCTTCCCTGGGCAGCCCCTTCCAGTGCCTGACAGCCCTTTGGGGAAGGAATTTTTCCTAATGCCTAACCTTTTCATCCGGGACTTTGAGAAGATTGGGGGTGAAGGCTGCCAGGAGCTGCGTCTTGGCGCTCACTGCTCCCGCTGACTTGCCTGTCCCCGTCCCTGCTCCTTGTCTTTCAGGAAGATCATGGACTCAGGAGAGCTGGATTTCTACCAGCACACAAAGGTCTGTTCCAACACCTGCCGGAGCACCAAAATCGACCTGACCGGAGCCAGGGTGTCCTTGACCAGCCAGACATCGACAGAGTACATCCCCCTCGCTCCCGCCGCTGCGGATGGTACGTCCAGCCGTTCCTCGCACCCTAAACGGGGGCTTTGAAGTATTAAAGCACAACGAATGCCGCTTAACCCGCGCCCCTTACGGTTGCCTCTCCTTTTGGCTTTGCGGGTTGTTTTATCCTCTGCTTTCTCTCCCTGCTCTGTTGCAGGATTCCCCATAGCAGAGCTAGGCAGAGTCGTTGTTAGAGCATCTCGGCAGAGATGCAAAAACTCACCTAGGTGCTCTGTAACACTGCATGACCCGAAGAGCCGCCCTTCTGGCCTCCTGCCTTACCCCAAACTGTGTAGCTGAAGCAGAAGACTGCAATTAATCTGTAAGAAAACAGTAGTCGTTGCTCGCTGAAGTTCCCTTCTGTCCTCGCTGCCGGTCGGGCACTGTGTCCGTAGGAGGGAGGCAGGGATCAGCCCAGCTTCTCCTGCTGCACAGGGTGCCAGGGTAGGAATCCTTCCCCCCCCCCCCCGGCTCTTACCTGACTTCTTCTGGAATAATTTAGGGGTTTTCATTTAAGGCTCCCTGGCTGAATTATTATTGGCTTTCTCTGATGAAAGATTAAAGAGAACCAGGGGATACAACAGATTTTTTTTTTTTTATCTGTGCTTTTTATCTAAACTGGATTTAAATGATATTGCAGCCACGTAGCTTTGACCTGTAATTATAGGCAACTATTTTATTGGAAAGCTTTCTAATTTCTAAGCGCTTTTCTATTTCTGAGAGCTAAGCACAGCCCCCAAAGAGCCCCGCACCCCAAGCTCCTGATGGTGCCTGTGGGCGCAGAGCAAGGACAGGGCGAGCCCCTTTGCCGGCTCCGCGGAGCGCCTTCGGCACCGTGGTGCGGTGGGGAAGCCGGTGCCGATGCACGGCGCAGCCTGTCCCGTTAAACGTGGTCATGGGGTTAATGAGGAGACGTTTCCCACGCTGCTGGGCAGCACTGGAATAACCAGAGCCCTGAAGGCTGCAGAGGAAAGGAGCAGAGTAATTGGATTTAATGGCAGTGGCGGAGCATTACAGATGCTGCTCCGCGCAGCACCGCGGGTCCCTGGCCAGGTTCCTGTTCATCCCACTCCGGCGCACGGCTCGAATGATGCCGGCTCCCCCGGCTCTATGCTAACAAAACCACTGTGACTTGGCAGAGCTGGAGGGAGGGAGCCCCCTCTGCACAGCGGGGCGGAGGGGGGCCTGCCCTCCCTTTTTGAGGCTTTAGAAACCCTCCAGACATCCCAGTCCCGCCAGCTGTAAGCTGGGCAAAAAAGGATTGCCAAAAAAAAAAAAAAAAAAAAAAAAAAAAAATATCGGACGCTAAATCTGACGCTCGCCCTAAGCAATGCTGGTGTGTGCGCAGGGGGGAACGGGAGGGAAGCGCTGCTCGTGGGCGTGTGTTCTTGTGCGAGGGTTGCAGAAGTCACCCCCGGGGTATCGCGCTCCAGCGGGGAAGCATCAGGACTGCTGGCACAGCAACCGCGTGCGGCTTCGCCGGCCGCTGGGGCGTGTTTCTCCGTTCAGTTCCGAGAGCTGCGTTCGCCTAAAAGCACTCCTACGCCGTAAAAAAGAGAAGTTGCAAAAACGCAGGAAGGGAGCGCTTCCCTCAGAAACAGCCCCTGAAAGATGCAGAGAAAAATCAGGACTTGGGTTTTTTTTTTTTGTTTTTTTTTTTTTTTTTTTTTTTTTTTTTTTTTTTGCTATTGGTTGCAGTGAATGGATCCCCGGCTACGATTACCATAGAAACGTGCGAGGATGCCAGCGATTGGAGCACCAGCATCGGAGGTACGGCTTGGGATCCCGCCGGGCTCCCTCCGAAGAGGGTGGAGGAGATGGAGGGAAAGAGGGGAACAGCAGGGATGAGGAGCAGGACCCATCTGCCCAGAGCAGCCCTGCTCAAGCCTCCGCTGGGATGATTCATTTGCCGCTTCCTGGTGCCTGGGGCTGCCTTGCCTCCTGCCTGCGTGCGGTCTGACTGCACCGTCGTCTTGGGATGAAGTTTCTAAGTGTGTCAAAGCATAGGCCAAGTGCTTGGTGTGGCTCTGGGGGGGGGGGGGGGGGGGGGAAAATAAAAATCAGGGGGGTCATAAAATCATTCTCGCTCCTCTGGTGTGCTCTGAGCAACAGGCTTCTCTGTAGCATCCGTGGCCTGTTTGTGTGATAGAGGGTGGGGAAAACAGGTCCTTTTCCAGCTGCCCCTCCTGCGGGTGCACGCTCTGGCTGGGCTTTTCCCCAGCACCCTGCGCCTACAGCCTGGGAGGACTTTTCACCTTCCAGCAGCCAGAAGGGGAACCCAGAGCGCATCACCGTTAAAAACCCTCCTGTGAGGATTTTGAGGTTCTCCCTTGCTTTCTCTTCCTCCAGACGACACCTTCGCTTTCTGGCAAAGCCTGAAGGACACGGGTCTCCTGGAAGAAGTAATCCATGAGTTCCACCAGGAGCTAGTGGAGACCATGAAGGGCTTGCAGCAGCGAGCACAGGATCCCCCGCTGCAGCTGGGGGGTAAGGACCTGGGCACGGGCGCTCAGAGGCATCACGGGAGAGGGGCTTGTGGATTTTTTATTTTTTTTTTTTCTCCTTGGGGATATCTGGATGGCGCTCTAGGGACACAGTCCATCATAACTCAGTCCCATTTCTGACTGCTCCCTGGGCAGGCTCTTGGCTGTGCTCAGGACGCTTGAGGTGGCCTCAGTTCTCCAATTCCCTGTGCCTGGGGCTTCTTATCTGCTGGCTCTGGGTCTGGACAAGCGCTTGGCTTGGGAACTGAGGTAGAATTGAGGCCATAGGAATAACGATGCAGCAGCTGGCTACTGTGCCAGCGGATTTCATGTACACCCCTGCTAAGCAGGAGAGGACTGTTTGTACACCAGTGACCTCTTGCACTTTCTCATGACTTCTCCTGTCTCGTCCTCTTCCCCAGCCTCTTGTGTTGCTCTCCCACAGATTTTGGCCATCTCAGCTGAACGTGTTTGCTGTCGTACGGCTTTTTACTCAGCCGTAAATACTTGGTGTAGGGAATTTTGCTTTCCTCAAAGATCTCTGTCTTGTTTTTTCAGATGCTGTTTTACTCAACAATGTAGTCCAGAACTTCGGTATGCTGGATCTGGTCAAGAAGGTCCTGGCCAGCCACAAGTGTCAGATGGATCGCTCGAGGGAGCAGTACACACGGGATTTGGCAGGTATGCCTGCGGGACATGCTGGTGCTCCGGCACTTCTCTTTGCTGCCAGCACATTTTCTTTCTGTATAAGAAAGCAGGGTTTGTGTTAAAGCTGGTGCGCGCTAAACCAGCCGTGGTGGGACTGGCTGCTGCTGCTCCAGGCATTGCCACGGTCCCTGGGAAGTTTGTCCTGGGTCTGGGCTGAGCCGACGCTCTTCTTTCTCCAGCTCTGGAGCAGCAGTGTGACGAGCACCGCAAGCGAGCCAAGGAGCTGAAGCACAAATCGCAGCATCTCAACAACGTCCTGATGACCCTCACGCCCGTCTCCGTCCCCACGCCTTTAAAACGTCCCAGGCTGACCAGGGCCACCTCTACCCCCAATCCTGTCCCAGCCAGCGCAGCTCGCCGTCACCCCCGTTCCCCCCCCCGGGGAACCCCCCAGCCTCCTGCCGCCCTCCCCGGCCTCCCCGCTGCTGGGGGGGTACACGGTCCTGGCCTCCGCCGGCTCCACCTTCCCCGGTACGGTGGAGATCCACCCGGACGCTTCCAACCTGACGGTGCTGAGCACGGCCGCGGTCCAGGACGGCAGCACAGTTGTGAAGGTGGTGAGCCCCTTCCAGCTGCTGACGCTGCCAGGACTCGGCACAACCATCCAGAACGTAACGCAAATGGCTCCCGGCGGGAGCACAGTCGTGACCGTCCCATCTGGTGCCACCGAGGCCACCGGGGACGAGCACGCCGCCGCCATAGAGGTGACCACAGTGGCCGACGAGGTGGAGCAGAAGTGAAAGGGGGGACTTGCCTGGAGGGACGCTGGCCGTGCCGCTCTGGGTGGAACTGCCTTTTCTCTGGCTGCGCTGCGGGAAGAGGAGCAGTGTAACGAGGGGCACGGGTTAACGAGACTCGGGGCGGTGCACACTGGTAACGAGGAGGAGGTTCAGGTCAGAGGGAAGGAGGGGGAGGAAAGCCGCTCGGAGAAGGGAAAGGCAAAAATGCCCTGCGCTGTTTGGAGGAGAAAAAAAAAGCTTAATTTTTTATAAAGCTTTCCTCCCCCATTCTCTTGGAATAGTTATTCCGTTCCAGCCCGCACCCTGCCTCATCTGCAGGCGTAGCTGGAGCAGTGCCCGCCGGAGGAGCGGGCAGGAGCAGGGGCGCAGGGCAGGGAGGCGAGGGCTGTAGCGAAAGGAAAAGCAGGCGAAGCGCTGAGCAGGCACCGAACCGGCTGCCGAGGGGTCCGGCGTGAACAGACGGGAGGCGTCGGGGAGCCGGCTGCCCCGTGGTGGGGGGAGAGGGGATGCCGAGAGCGGGCTGTCCACGGGAGGCGTGCGGTCATCGAAACCAGGAGGAGGGTCTGTGCGGCAGCGCGGGCGCGCGCCCCGGGAGGTCGGCTTCTGCGCGTGGTGCTGGCTTTGGGTGGTGGAAGCAAGCGGGAGGTCTCGTGACGGTGGTCACAACGGGTAGCCCGGGTCTGCTGGGGGAAGGAGGGGGAGAGAGAAACCCAGAGGGCCGGGCAGAGCTGGTACTTTGGAGGATTTAGGGTCTCTTTCTAGTTTTCAAAAAAAAAAAATATCCATTCCTTGGGATTTTTTTTTTTAAGCAAGCGGTGATTTTTAAGCCAAGCCCTTTGGCTGTGAAGATCGCTCCGTAAGGCAGAGGTGAGCTGGATGGCAGCGCTCGGGGCGGGGGGCTCGCGCTTATTGACCCTGGTGCAGGATCAGGCCGGTCCCCGTCCCCAGCACCTCGCCGGGTGCCGCAGCCCGCGGGAGCCGGGCGCTGCCATTCCCTCCCCGCTGGGTTTGAGCAGCCGTTCTGTCAGGGGGTGCTCGACCCCCCCAGCTCTCCTTCGACCACTCGACTCGCCGCCAGTCTCCCAGCTGCCCTGTCCCAGGGCACGCGTGCGCCGAGCGGCCACAGCTACGTTCTCACTGTCTCCGGCTGGAAGGAGTCGGGTGCTTAAAGTGGTTGGGGTTTCTACAAACTTGATCTGGCAGCAGCAGCGATGACAGGTCGCTTTCATGAGCTAATAAATATTATTATTATTTTTTTTTTTGACAGAGTACTGCTGGTTTATTGTGTTTCTGCGTCTGGTTGCGACAGCCGGGCTTGCGAAGCGGGGCTGGGTCGGGGCAGGAACACACTTTTCACCTTTATTTAAATACAAATGCACATGTGTGCAAAGGTGCTGCAGAGCCTCGCTAGGGGCGCGATGGGATGCTCCCGGGCTGCCCCCTGGGTGTTTGAGGGGTGCCTGGGTTGGGGTGTTGGGGGCGTTATTAACCACAGGGAAGAGAAGGGGCTGTTCTGTTTGCCTGAATCTGCCGGCTGTGTTTGGGGGTGCTGGTCTGGTAAAGCACTGGGAGGAGTGAAACTTGAGGGAAAACCCTAAGGGTTTGTTAAAGGAAGAGAAGAGCAGAGTTTTGTGCTAGGAGAGGGTGATTCCCCTCTTTGATGGAGGAAGAAGAAACCTCTCGGCGCTGGTGCGGACCCTGCCAGACGTGAGTTTGAGCGATTTCGGTGCTACCTCAGTGAGTTGGGAGCAACTTTGTCCCAAAACTTCTTCATGCTCTAAAGGGATTTATTTTATTTTATTCGTAGATGATGTTTTTAATTTCAGGAACTGAAAAGGTTGGTGCCACCCCGCACGCCTGGTGGGGACCAGGCTGGCTGAGAGCAGCGGTGGCAGCAGGTTCCGTCCTGGCTGCGGGAAGCGGCTGGGCCGGGGGGGGGGCGGGGGCCCCGCCTGCCCGCGGGGGGGGGGGAAAGCCCAGAGATGAAGCCCGGGGGTGGCTGCGCTGCAGCTCCGCTTAAAGCAGACGCTTGGCTCTTTCCCGTGGCGGCAGGCGGATGGGAGCTGCGTGTCTGGGTGGAGGCAGAGCCCATTTGAGTCCCTCTTCGTTAGTTGTTTAGAAACCTCTGGTCCTGTGTGTCACAGCCCCAGCCAAATTATTAAATCAACCCAGTGCTGGCTAATTCTGCCTCTGCCAGGCCAGCTTTAATACTTGCTTTCTCCTGGTAAATGGATTTTAACTCCTTCCTTGCCCCGGGGAGGGGGACAGTGAGGCCGGGCTGGCCCTTCCATGGGGCTGGGGGGTTGCTCCGGCACGGTGGCTGCTCTGCGGTGGGTGAGGATGCGGCTCAGTGGTGCTGGGTGCTCCGGCATCCCCCAGCCCCTGCCATGGGCACCGCGGTCCCTGGTGCTCCAGGAGGATGGGGCAAGGTTGCAGGGGGGCTCCTCGCCGTGCTCCTGCAGGCGGGTAAAGGTTCCCGTGTCCGCTCGGGAGGGCAGGAGCTGCCGGAGCTTCAGCAACTTGGTGTTTCCAGGGAACCGTGATTTTTGTCTATAAGGAGTTTTGTTTTCAAGCCCAGCCCTGGCAGGACGGAGGTGGCCATCAGGGGTTGGGGGGGGGGGGGGTGATGCAAAGGGAGCGCTTTGCTTTGAAACCGCAGGCGTGGGGAGGCAGAGGTGCCTCGAGAGGCTTTGGGCGTTTGAAAGGGTGCTGGGGTGAGGTGGGCCAAGCAGGAGAGGGAAGCTTTAGTGGGGGGGGGGGGTTGGACTGGGTGATCTCCTGAGGTCCCTTCCAACCCTTGCCATGCTGTGACTCTGTCTGTCTGTCCCGCCTGTGTGCCCACCGGCGGGCAGGGGAGCCCTCGAATGCTCACCGGTCCAGCCTGTCTATCCCCAAGTGGCAGTGGATGCTGTGAGCAGCAGCATCTTTAAAAACGTTGGGATTTACAGGCTCTGCACGTCTGCTCTCCTTCGCGGATGCTCGGATCACTCTCTGTGTTTCTTTTGTTTTTCCACTCCTCGCCTGGGATTTGAATCTGAATCCTGGGAAAACCTCCCTGCAGCCGTGCCTATGCCGAAATCCGCATCCTGCAATAGTGCAGGGAGGGTGGCGGAGGCTGTCGGGGCTGTCCCTGGGCTTTGCTTGTGGCACTCGATGCCGTCTCCATCTCCGATACCGACAGCAAACTCGGCACCAGGCGCCCGCTGCCTGCAAAGTACCGATTTCAACTGAGGAAAGCACCCAGTGGCTGTGAAGCTGAGCCGAGCACTTTTCAGGGTGCTGTGCAAGGCCAGGGTGGCCCCAGCACGGGCAGGGTGTGCGCGGGGCTGGGGAGCCCAAAACAGGGCTCCAAAGTCTGGTTGTCTGGGGCACGGCTGCGGCGGATGTGGCTGATAACCACCAGCTCCTCGAGCTGCCTTTAGAGGAGAGGTGACGTGCAGGCAGGAAGAAAAATTATTTATTCCTCTAAGGCATCAGATTTTGGTTCGTTTCAGCCAAGCCTGAGCTCAGGGCCACAGCTGATTAGGAGGAGTCCTGCCCTAATCAGAAGCTTTTGCTCCCAGGCTGCCTGCTGTTAAGATATTGGAGTCGTTCCTTCCTTGCTATCTTTGTACTTGGGACGGCGTTCATACGTCAGACCGAGGAAATGCAAAGGGCTGGGATCACCATGAGCCCCGCGTGCCCCTCCAGCGTGAGCAGCGGTGCTGAGCCGGACCTGGGGCTGCGTTCCTAGCCCGAAGCCCTCTGCTCCCATGCTGTGATGGTGAGTGAAGAGCTCTCCGCAGCCGCAGGGACGCCTTCCCCAGGAGTGCTGGGGGCTGGAAAGTGTTGGTGCCTCAAGGGTCCCTCAAGAGCTGCGGGCTGAGCGCCCTGCACCAGCCGTCTGCTTTGGGCAAACCCATCCCGGTTATCCGGGGGCTGTGGGTTGAGAGGGGACGGCCACGTTGAGCGGGGACAGCTGGAGGGACCTCCTGGCTCCTCTTCAAGGGTGTCCGAGAGGTGGCATCGTCAGAGGTAGGGTGGGACAGAGTTTGTGGCATCTCCGTGTTGGTGCGGGTGGTGCTGGGGACATGACAGTGGGCAGGAGGCAGCAGCTCCTCCCCAGCTCCGTGCACCTATAGAGCCTATAGATCCCTTCTCCAGCAAAGCATTCCCAGCACGGGCTTGCTTTGCTCTGCAAGGCAACGCTTCATAGGGACGTAAACAGCTCCCCGAGCAATAAAATCTCTGCAGGCAGATTTTGGCTGGTGCAATCCTCCCCTCCCTTTGCAGCAGCTTCTGGGGTGGCCGGACAGGAGCTTCCTCAGCCCTGTATCCCCGGCTGTGACGCCCTGGGATGGATTCCCTGGCAATGTGCTCCGCTCCCCGGGTGGTAGCTGGGGCTTCCCCCCTCTGTGGGGGGCGGCTGGGTGCTTGCAGGGCTGTCGGTAACTCGTGGTAGGGCTGGGGCTGAGGCTTGAGAAGGAAAAGCGAGGGGAAGTGGTCTACAGCAAGCTGTAAATAGAGATTATCAGCGTGTGGATAACTCGCCTTGGGCTGGATGTAGCAAGGATGTGGCCACTGGGGCTTGAACTGGGCGCCCTGGCCGGGGGAAGGTCCCATGGTGCTGTGTGTGCTTGGTTCATCTCAGCCCTGGTTTTAGCCGTGGGGTAAAGCATCACTCGTGGGGAGCGTGTCCTCCCCACCGTGCCGATGGCGGCACCGAGATCCGGGGCTCTGTGCGGGGGAGACCCCCGGCCCTGCCCTCCCAGCGAGGCTGGGATCGCAGCCCGAGCGCTGCCACGGAGCCGGGGTGGACTCCTGGGGACACAGCGGGCACTGTGCACCCCACAACCAGAGCATCGGGGGGAATTGCAGTGGGTCAGCCCTCTGTGTGAGCCTGGGGTCCCTACAGCAGGGCTGGGGCCCCTCTGTGCCTGCTCTGCCAGCCTGGTGCTGCTTCCCGGGCCCCGCTCGGGTGCTCAGTCCTGCTCCCCTTTCCTCCCCAGCATGGCACTGGGCAGCATCCCATGGGGAGCCCGGGGCCGCTCCCCTCGCAGCCGGGCGCGCGGGACTCGCATCCAGAGACAAATTGCGTAAGGGCTGCGGATGACTCATGCCAAATCCCTGTTTTCCTCCAGGTTGTGCCATGATGGAGGCACGGCCGCTTGCATTTTCTCCTCCAGGCATCCGCGGGAGCAGCCTGTGGCATTTGGGAGACACCCCCAGGGGCTCCCACTGCCCGAGCATCCAACCGGCAGCGTTGCAAGCAGAGCCCACGGGCTGCCAGGGAGCGGGAGGCTGCGAGAAATCGCCGGTTCCTCGGTCACTGGGTTTCTCTGGGCTGGTTAGGGGCGTTGCTGGGGCGGGAGATGCTCCAGCATCTTCACGGGAAGGCCCTCCTGGGTCCCAGCTTGTCCTCGGAGGGTTGCGCAGCGCACAAAAGGCAGGAAGCCCGGGGCTGGGGGGGCTGTGGCTGCACCCTGCCGGGGCGGTGGCTTCATGGGGAAACGGCTCCGTGGCTGTTGGTCGCGTCGCTGCAGGAAAAGGAACCAAAACTCAGGGCTTTCAGCTGGGTTGATTTGTCTAAAATTGGCACATCCTGGGTTTCGGCTCTCCCCCGCCCCGACGCTGTGGATGCGGTGACGCAGTTTTGCCTCCTCCCTGCTCGGGCTGCAGCAGGCTTCCTCCCCGCTGCCAGCCAGGGATTAAGTAACAGCAGAGCCCCGCTGCTCCCCTGGGGTCCTTCTCTGTTTCTGTGGCTTTTTTTGTGCATGCCGAGCGGGGCCAGCAGCTCTGTGTGAGATGGTGAAAGCTCCCGGAGCACTAAGGGAAAACACCCTCCCTCGTACAACCAGAGCGAAACCTCCCAATGTCTCACCTGTACAAATCCGAGTGAAGCCTGGGTGCCAAGGCTGCTCTGCCCGGGTGAGCCTGGCACCGTCCGTCCTGGCTCTGGCATCTTGGGGGGGTTTGTTGGAGGGTGTTTTGTTTCTGGTTTTTCGAGCTGTTTGCTGATGCCTGGGCTATTACAGAGACATTTGCTGTGGTTTCGAGTCAGTGCTGCGGGGAGGAGGATTTCTGCCCACAGGCAACACAAACTGGGATGGGCTCCATCCCTGGTGCATGGCCCGGTGCCTGCGCTCGCTCCGGGGACCGGAGCTGGTGCCTTCCCGAGGTTTTTGGCCTCACTTGGCTCTGGAGCTGCATCATAGAATCACTTTGTTTGGAAAAGACCTTTAAGAAAGGTCTTCACAGGGGAAGCTCCTTTCCTGAGAAGGGCTGGCCCCTGCCCTGCCCCGGCCGATAACACTTCTCATGGCAGCTGCGAGGAAAAGGCCAGGAGGCTCCTTCCCGGGCAGGAAAGCCGAGGCGGGGGCTCCGGGGGGTCAGCTCCTGCGGCGAGGCTGAGCCGCCCGCTTGCTCCTCACTGACAGAACTCGGAGCGGGGCAGAGTGCGGCCCCGCAGCTGTGGCCCTGCCGCTGGCAGCCCCGTGGCCATGGGTCTACTGGTGATGGGGCTGAGGTGCACGGAGCAGAGGGGTCTGCTGCCCGGTGGGGGGGGGGGAGGCTGGTCTGCACGGCTGTCCACCGCTGGGGTGGAGCCCCCCCCACCCCTCCCCGGGGTGACAGCCCCCTTCCCTCTGTGCTGCTGGGTGGGAGCGGGGTTGGGCTTCCTCTGAGGCACCTGATGGCTGTGACTGTGCAAAATGGGAAGGTAAAAACCTTGGGTTTCTTCCTCTTCCCTTCGGTGTTGACAAACGTGCCAGAAACCCCTCCCCGCCCCACCTTTCTCCCCTGCTCCTGCCGCCGGCGTGCCCTGCGGCTTGGCTCTCGGCTCCTCGGCGTTTCCTCCTCCCGCTGTTTCGAGGGGTGAGCTTTTACTTCCCTTGTTGATGCTGGCTTTGTTGTCGGGGCGTCTGCCCGGCGTCACCGAGCCCGATGTGCCCATCCCTTGACCGAGGGATTGAACAACATTGCTGCCAGCAGGGAAACTTTGCCTGTGGTGCCTGCAGTCTTCTGGGGTCGCTGGTAGTTGGAGGCGTGGTGGTTTTGCCTGGTTGCTTTCCAGGGCTTGCAGCTGGCCGCTGGCAGGAAGATAATTTTATTAGGTGGGAAGGCTGGGGCCTGGCCCCATCGCTGCGTGGAGCACAGCGTCCGCTCTGCAGGTCGGTGCTTTCTGAAGCCTCGTGGCTGGGCGGGTGAGACGATGCTGCCACGGCCTCCCTGCCGTGGTGTGGTCCTGGGGGGCTGGGGGGGGGGCTAGGGGATCTCTGGGGGGGTGGCCTTTGGCCTTTTCTTGGGTTGGGGTGGGGGGGGGGGTTTACAGGCTGTTGTGCTAGCAGGGCGGCTGCGCTTGCCAGTTGCCTGTGCATGCACCACCATCAAAGCTACAGCAGCACCAAACCGTGCCGGGGCAGGATGCTGCCTTGTGCCGCACCGAGCTGCTGGGGGTTTGGGCTGGGGCAGTGCTGGGGGGCTGAGGAGCCCCCCCTGCCCCCGGTGCTGAGCATCAGGTGATGGTGCTTGTGTGGTGGCATTTGCCTGCAAACCAAGGGTGCGGGCTCCGTGCAAACCAAGGGTGCGGGTGCTACCGCCCTGCAGCAAGCCTGATGCAACTGGGGCTCCGCTCGCCTCGGAGCAGGATCGCTGCTACTGGGGGTGGATTGGGGGTGGTTTGGGGTTTTTTTTCTTTTGTTTTGGCTCGAGGTTGAACTTTCTGCAGCTGGGTGCACCTTGTCAGGCGCGGAAAGGAATGGAAAATAAAAGTGATGCTGATGCACAGAAATGAAACCGGGGTGCTTTGCTCCTCCTCCTGGGAGCCCTTTTTAAGCAGAGGCTTCGGGCTCCTCGGCTGGCGGGGCCCTGGCCGGGCTGGGGGCCGCCGCTGCTGCCCTTGCCCATCGATATTCGCTTTATTGATTCCCCGGAGCCGGTGCGGCCGCTGCCCGCCGCCGGCGGGAGGCTGAGCGCGGGAGAGCCCCGGCCCGCGGAGGGTGAGCGGCGGCCCCGGGAGCATCCCCGCCGCGCCGGGGGTGCGGGAGGGCAGGATTCGTCCCGGGGTGGGGGGCCTCCCCTCCCCGTCGGCCCCCACCCCCTTGATGCCGGCGGGCGGGGCGGGGCGGGGCCGCCGTGATGCAATTTCCGCGAAGTCCGGCCCCGGTTTGAACGCGGGGAGGCCCCAGAAACGAAACTGCCGGCGGCGGCGAGTGCCCGGGTCCCCGCTCCCCGGCCGCGGCGGCGGTGAGAGTGGCGGGGGTGGGGATGCTGCTGGGGGATGCTGGAGGGTGGTGGGTACTGCCGGTAGCCCCGCAGCGTGTTTTGGGGTGCTCATCCCCCGTCTGCTCCCGCCCCAGCTCGCAGCATCCCCGCCCCTTCGGGAGAGGAGGGGGAGCGGGGTCGGGGCGCCGGTTTTGGGGTGCCCAGGCGCGGGCTGGCGGGCGGGGAGCAGCCGGGGTGCGCGGTGCGGTGCCCGTGCCCACGGCGGGGGGGGGGGGGGGGTCGTGCCTGCCCACCGGCTCGGGCAGCTTGGCCACAGCCGGACCGGGCCCGCTCTCCGGGCGCGATGCGGCGGGAACCGGCTCGCCGGGAAAGGCTGGGGGAAAGCAGGGGCCCCGGGAACTTCTGAGGTCGGTTTTGCCCCGGCAGGAAACGCTGGAGGGGCCGTGGCTTCGGTGCGGCGGGAGGATAACGGGGACCGGGCAGCATCCGCGGGCGAGCTCCCCTCCCGCCGGTGCCACCCCCTCCCGGCCGGCCCGTTCGCCTGCAGGGGGGCTGGGGGATGCTGTGCCGGTCTCGCACCCCTGCTCCCAGCGCTTGCAGCTGAGAGGGAAAAATTCCCCGGGGGGGGGGGCCCCCCCCCGTCGCTTGTGCTGATCGACGGGACCTTGGCTCACTCCAGCATAGCGCGTTGCCTAATCTCCTATCAATAATTAATCGAGGCAAGACCTGATAAAAAGGCCACCGGTGGGCTGGGATGGCAGAGGGGTGCGGAGCAGCTGGACTCGGCCGCGGAGGCGCGACGGGCGTTTCTCCGCCACGGCCCCGTGCTCCACTCGCCATTTCCAGGGAAACGTGATTATCCCCAGTGTCGGCGCGGCCCCACGAGGCGCCTGCCGGGGGACAATGCTCGGACATTGCGTGGCCTGGCCCTGACCCGGAGCGTCTTCCCGAGCGCGGGGGAAATGCCGCTAGCGAGGCGGTGGCGCGGTGTGGTTTGGTTTGGTTTGCAGCGAGGCTGGACCGGTGCTGGGCAGCAGGCATGTATGTCCGTGTCGGTGCCTGGCAGGGGTATGTCCTGTTGGGAGAGAGGCAGATCCTCGCCCCGATGGGGCCGTGAGCCTCCGTGAGCGGGTGCGGAGCCGGGCGTGCAATAAACCGGCCTCTCCGTCTGCGTGAGTGGCTCATTTCACCCATCAGTGGGATGCACGTGGCTTTAAACACCAGGCTGGGCTTCCCAGGACCAGTGTAAAGAAAGTTGATTTTCTTAAAATGTACAAAATTCAGCTTGCAAATCATGGTCTGTGGCTGGCTGGTCAATATGGCTCTCGATCAGCTCCCACCTTCCTCGGGGCATTTGGGTTTTCCCCTTTTGACACGAGCGTTTTATTACCAGTGGGACAGCTATCTTCTGGTGCTTCCTCGCGCCGTGCCTCTTTCCTCCACTCGGGCTTGGATTGCAAAAGCTCCCATAGCTTTTTTTCTTTTTTTTTTTTTCCTTTCTTTTCTGGTTTAAAATGGGTTTAGAGGAAAAAAAGGTTTTAATTTGGCTTCAGTGCTGGTGCTGCACAGAGACTTTACGGGGGGGGTTGCACTTCCCCTTCCTCTTCCCTCCCACCTCCAGACCCAGAGCATGTTCTGGCAGCTTGCTCAAAATCAAAGGCTTACTTAAAAAAATAAACAGCAAGGGAATTGACCCTTTAAAGGTGGAATATTTCCCTCTTAGCTTTTTCAAACTGGGATGCCCTGCCTAGGCATGAATACCAGTAACAGCCCGGCTGTCCCGTACGGTCTTTGCAGGTAATTCCTCGAGCGTTTAACTGAGCAGGTCGGTGTCGTCGCTGCTGCAGGACCGCGTGTCCTCCGGGCTCTGCAGCTGCGGACGTGCCAGGACCAGGAAGCTCAGCTCCCGCTCCATGGAGCCAAGTGCCAGCGTTCCCATTTCCTCCTCTCTGGTATCGCTGAGGTATTTTGGAGTTTTCACCGGTGACAACGTTGCACAGATGTCGCACAAATCCTGGACGCGAGTGCCTTTCCCAGGAGGGCTCGTCCTAAGAGGAGCCTTGCAGAGGAAGGAAGGTGAAACTGCTATCGGAGGGAAACCAAAGCGTTCCCAAAGCCGCGGATGTTAGCCCTGAAGTGAGCCCCGGTCCTGCCGGGAGCGTGCTGCTCCCCCCCGCCGGCTTCAAAGGAGCTGAAAGGCTCTCGGAGGCCGACCGTCACCTCGGGTCCCTCTCCGGGCGTTCCTGCTGGCTGCGGTTTGGCAGCAGCCTGGCCCCACCGGCCCCTGGCTGCCATCTCCCCCTGCCCTGCCGGGGTGAGCTGAGCCTGCGGCAGCCAGAGTCTGTGCCTCTGCCCTGGGCTCTGGCTTAGCTCCAGCTGATTCCAGACCCCTCGGGGTAAAGCCGAGCAGGAACGCTTTGGACCAGGATGAACAGTCTCCTCAGGCTGACTCTGGGGGGTATTTGCCCCCCAAAAGGTGGAGGGGTTTCCCCTCCTGCGGAGCCGGGCTTGGGGCAGAGCGTGTCCTCCCCAAACCGCTGCCTCGGTTCCCAGCGGCCGGGGGTTCTGTAGGCGTTAATGACCCGGGGGGCTTCGGTGGGGCTTCGGTGGGCACAGGGTCTGCAGCCCCATACCGGCACTGCGTTGCCTTCGTTGGCTCGCTGGGGATCAGTGGAGCATCCCTTGGTGCCCTGGGGCAGGAGACGCAGCGTTCCACTCCCCCCCTGCCTTTTTCTTGTTTGTAGGTGCTCTCCTGTATTTTTATTGCTTCCCGAGTTATTTCATTTCAGTGCAAAGCGTTTCCTCTCTGTCAGTCGGCAGTCAGGTAGCATCAAAACCTCTGCTGCGGCCTCCGTTTTTTTTTTTGTTGTTGTTTGTGGTAGAACCAGAGCAAAGAAAGAGCTCTTGAACCCTGTGCGGCAGCCGGGCTGCAGAAGTGGATTTCTTCCGATGACCGTGACCTTGTTACAGTCGGAGGATGGGGATACCCTGGCTCTCTGCTGGCCCCAGCCCCGCTCTGGGTCGAGGATGCTCTTCCTTAGCACTTGTGCTGCACCCCTGTTTGTGTGGGGCTTTGGGCTGGGTGGCCGCAGGACGTGGGTGATGCTGCCTGAGCGGGACCACGGTGGTCCCAGCAGCTGCTGTAGGTTTGGACAATTTATAGAGTGAGACACCAGGCTCTTTAAGTAAGGGCTGCCAGCCGGCACGGGGGGGCTGCAAGTAAAGGTTTGGAAAGGAAGGTGCAGAGATGAGGCGGGGTGCTTTGGCTCTCGGTGCTGCCGGGGGACGCTGCTGCCGTCTCGCAGCTTACCGAAACAGAAACCAGCACTTCTGCCCAGCGCCAGGCTCGCTGCCAGACCTTGAGAGATAAACAGGGCCGGTGTTTATCCGCCGAGCGCGTGTCCAACCTGGTGCACGGCAGAGACGTGGGATTAGGTGATTTCTTCCTAGCTTGGCAGCGGGCGGGCGCTGTGGCACTGGGATGGGATGCGAGGAGGTCGCTAACGATGAGCTGGGAGGGCGAGCGATGCTCCGGCCACGTCCCCCCTGCAGCCCCGGCTCGGTGTTTGCTGCTTGGAGCTTCAGGTGGAGCAGCAGCTTCAGCACCCCCCTGCCTGCCTCCCCCCGTTTGTGCTGGAGGTGGGGAAAGGAGTCTTAATTAAAAGTGAAAAGGATTTCTGCAGGGGCAGTGCAAAGTTTGCCCCTCTGCGCCGGTGTCTGCCGGACCGCGGCCGTAAACACCGCTCTTCCCCGGCATCGCTGGTCCTGAGGCTGCGGGTCAGGAGCCCGGGGCGGATGCTCGGCACGAGGCTGGCGGCTTGGCTTGGCAGCACACCCTGCCTGCGGATCCACCCCGGCGTCTTCCCTTCGCCCGGAGCCGCGTGGCCCAGCCACGAAACCCTGCAGCATCATTCCCAGGGATGCTCCTGGCCTCTGGTTACCCAGGAAACTGCTGGCAAATGCCGGAGCCGGTGGCCGGGGAGGGCAGGGAGCTGTGAGTCACCTTCCTCGTCGCCGAGCCGAAGCTCTCCCAGCCGGATGTTTACCAAGCTGTTGGCCGGAGGAGATGCCGGTGTCGGCAGGTCCCTGTTCCAGCATGCCCCTCTCCCAGCCTCGGGTGCTGCATCCGAGGAGCAAAGAGAGCGGGTGCTGTGTTGATTAATTCCAATTAATCTGTCGTGCCACGGGGGGAGATGGGCTGGGGGGTCGGAGCTGGGTTCCTCCAGCTGGGCATGGGGCGGCGCTGGGGCTACACAGCCAGACCCAGGGCAGAGAGCAGGAAAAAGAAAGAGAAAGTTGGCAGGAGCGAACCGAGGCGGGGGAGGCGCTGGCAACGGGAAGAGGAAGTCTGATCGGCCGGCCGCGGGCCGGGAGGAGGTCGGTGGCCGCTGTGGGGACCGTGCCGGGCCCTGTGGGGCGGCCTTGGCTGCGGCCGGCTCTCCCGCGTTGGGCGGTGATGCCGACGGTCTGCGGGCGTGGCACCCTGGCCACCCGGCCGGGAGCCCTTGCCGTGCGGCAGCACGGTCCCTGCAGGACCTGGGCCCCGGGGACCTGGGCTGGGGGGTGAGAGGGTGGGGGCAGAGCCCAGGCGCTCGGGTGCCGAGGGTGCTGGTGGGTTCGGGTGCTGGGCGAGGTTCCTGGCTGCTTACTGGTGAGCGGGGCCGGGCTGTGCCCGTGCCTCGGTGTGTGCCCAGCCAGGCACCGGCGGATATTTCCTGCTAAGTCGCTTGTTCCTCATTTCTTTGTCAGGCTTTGTGAACTCGCACCAATGGCCGGCAGGTACGTAGCGAGCTAGGACACGGCCGCTCCATGGGGCCTCCTCCCCCTGGCATCGCCTTCTAGGAACTTCCCGCTGTTAATTGTGCTCCACTGAAGCCACCGCCGAGGATGCCGACGGCGAACGGCCCGGCAGTGCCGCTGGGCAGCCTCCAGAAGCATCTGGAGCTGCGCCTGGTCTGCTCCAAGTGCAGCGTGAAGGAGAACGAGATCACCTACCAGCTGCGTGAGGTGGAGCACAAGTGCATGTACGAGATCCTGCTGGCCCGCTGCCGCAGCCACCAGGGCACGGCCTGGAGGAAGGTCTTCAGGCGGCCGGACTTCCCCAACCCCACCAGCTACGCCGTCTGCAGGTACTATGTGGTGGGGCTGGGCTGCAGCAAGCACCGGAGCCTGTGCACCTTCGCCTGGAGCCTGGAGGAGGCCATGGTCTGGAACTTTGAGAGGGAGCAGCAGCTGGAGCGGCGGGAGCTGAAGGCGGCGGTGCTGCGGGCGCAGCTGGGGGCTTCCTCCGCCGCCCCCCACCCCGCAGCCAGCGCCGCCAGCGAGATCGCCAGCGAGTTCGGGGGGCAATTCCAGGAGATCTGCAAGCCTTGCTTCTTTGGCTGCCCCCAACGCATCTCGGTGGGCAGCCAGGGGCGGCTCTGCAAGTCCCACCGGAGCTGGGACCCCCTCCTGGTGCACGTGGTGTCGGACAGCCGGAGGAAGCAGCAGTATACCGCCATCCGGCCCTGCCCTGACTTCATGCCAACCTTCAGCTACTGCCGGTTCGTCTCGCGGGGCCAGCCCTGCAAACACACCCCGCAGCGCTGCCGGTACGCACACAGCGACGTGGAGATGGCCGTCTGGAAGGCAGAGAGGGAGCACGGCTTGGTTCGCGCCGACCTGCTACCGGCCGCGGGCACCTGCAGCACCACCAGTGAGCCGCAGGCGCCCGCGCCCGTGCAATTCTACTGCCGCATCTGCCTGGTGACCTTCGGCTCGCAGGAGAGCTTCGAGAGCCACTGCTCCTCCGTTGAGCACGCGCAGATGCTCTCGGCTGACACCTCTGTCCAGTGGGTCTACCGCGCGCCGCCTCTCGGGGTGACCAAGTTCTCGCTGTGCAGAAGGTAAGGCGGGGAAGGGGGCAGGGGTGGCAGGCGGCTGCTGGCTCCCTGCAGACCCCCACGTCACCAGGCGTGGGTGGCACCCAGGACACTTCTCTCCCAACAGAGCGGACGTGTGCGAAATGGGGAGCAGCTGCACCAAGGCTCATTCTGCCGAAGAGCTGCAGGAGTGGATCCAGAGGGTGAAGGTTGCCATGAAGAAAAAGAAGCAAGCGCTGAAGGACGGGCTCTTGTCCTACCAGGACCGGCTCATGGCCGAGTATGGGACGTGCTCCAACGAGGTGTTGATTGTGAGTGGCGGGCGGCAGGGTGGGAGCGCGTTGGCTCGGCGCGTCGCCAGAAGCCTCTCGTGTGAGAGCTTGGGAACGGAGCCCACTGCTCGCCTTTCCAATGGTGATGCCCAAGGGGATGTTGCATCCCCTTTCATCGCCCCTTTCAAGAAGGCAACCCAGGAGCCTGCGCGGTACCCGGCCGCGCTGCTCTGCCGTGGGTCCTTTCGTTCCCCAAGGCTGCTGCGTGGGGACGCCGAGCAGCAGCGGGCGAGGACTGAGCACGGGGATTTACTGACGTCCCCTCTCGGGAGGACGTAGCGTAAAGGCGGGGGGGGAGATGGCCCCGCAGAGGGCTCTGCAGAGGGACCTGGCCGGGCTGGATCCATGGGCCCAGGCCAACTGTGTGAGGTTCAACGAGGCCAAGGGCTGGGTCCTGCCCTGGGGTCACAACAACCCCACGCAACGCTCCAGGCGTGGGGCAGAGGGGCTGGAAAGCTGGGGGGGGGGGGGCGAATAAAAGCCAGCAGGGTGCCCAGGTGGCCAAGAGGGCCAGCGGAATCCTGGCTTGTATCAGGAGTGGTGTGGCCAGCAGGAGCAGGGCAGGGACCGTGCCCCTGTGCTGGGCACTGGGGGGGCCGCCCCTCAAATGCTGGGGTCAGGGTGGGCCCCTCCCTCCCAGAAGGCCCTGGAGGGGCTGGAGCGTGTCCAGAGAAGGGCAGCGGAGCTGGGGAGGGGTCTGGAGCCCCAGGCTGCTGGGGAGCGGCTGGGGGAGCGGGCCGGGGGGGGGGCCGGGGGGGCGGGCGGGGAAGGGGCGATGGGACGAGGGGGAATGGCCTCAAGTTGTGCCAGGGCAGGGTGAGGTTGGCCCTGGGGAACAATTCCTTCCCCAAAGGGCTGTCAGGGGCTGCCCAGGGAAGGGGTCGAGTCCCCAGCCCTGGGGGGATTTAACAGCCGGGCAGAGGCGGTGCTGAGGGCCGGGGTTTGGGGGTGGGATGGCAGGGGTAGGGGAACGGTTGGGCTGGGGGAGCTTCAAGGGCTTTTCCAACCCAAACCATTCTGTGATTCCTCTCGTGCTCCCCCCACAGATGGCCGAGGATGTCGAGGGTGTCAGAGCTGTGTGTGAGCAGCCCCTGCACGTGCAGTCGGAGGACAGGAGGATGAAATACCGGTGGAAGTTCAGGGTCAGCTCCCAGGTAAGCCCAGCTCTGCGCGGTGGGAGGCTGCCAGCGCCTGCTGCTGTGCACAGCCCTTCTCCTTTGAGGCTTTTTGTTTGGTTTTTTTTAATTATGATTTCTGCCAGGGATTTGGGGATGCTTGAAGGAGGGCGGGTGCTGGGTATTTGGGAGCCTGAGCTGGGGCCGCGCAGGAGGGGTGCAGCCACGGTGTCTCCTGTCAGTTCGTGCGGTGGGGCTGGGGTGGAGCCGGCCGCTCTCAGCACCTCCCGCCGATCATCACAAATAACAAGATTCCACTGCTTTCCTGCCCAGGATTTCATGGGTGTTGGAGGCAAGAGGCCGGGTCTAATTGTCCTCTCCAGCATAGATGTCCCATTTACAGCAGACCGGCTCAAGTGCTATAAAACCAAAAGGGTTCTTTAAGAGCTTAGAGTAATCGCTGTGGGGTTGCATGAGGAATAAGCTCCTTTATAAGGAGAATTTCAAGTGTGCTGTAGGTCTGGCGTGGCATTTGGTTCCTGCAGCAGCTTTTGGTAGGAAACGCTGCTGGGAGGACCCCATCAGTCGCTGGGAAATTCCCATGGGCCGCCCTCACTGTCTCCCTGTCTTCTCCTCAACCGGCAGATGCCTCTGCAGCACGTGGCGCTGCTGAAGCGGGAACCTGGAGTCAACTTCTACCTCTCGGGGAATGGGCTTGCCCGGGGCCTCCACTACCTTCAGGGGGAGCACGTGGCCATCGTGTCTTCCTCCCCACCCACCGCGCTGGTGGAGGTCTGCATGGAGTGCTGCACGCTGGGCGTCTTCGAGCAGTGGGTGGTGTTTGACTTCGGCAGACGCCCCGTCCTCGTGCAGAAGATCAAGGTGAAGGTGGGCCGGCAGGAGACCCCCCAGCACGTCCCCGGCAGCAGGGAGAGCAGCCACCTCGTTAACTTCGTGCGATGGGATAGAGGTAACCGGATCATCGTTCCCAGCGTGCCAAGGACCAGTGAAGATGTAGATCTGCTGGCCAAGTACAAACCTCCTGCTCTCGCGCTGGACTACCAGCGCGAGGGTGGCACAACCATTCCCATCACCCGTCTCAACTATCGTGAGAGGATGCACAGCTTCCTCTTCCGCGAGGAAGAAGCCGAACAGGCTCTGATTGCCAAGTAAGTGCCAGGTGTGGGCCCAGAGGGGGTTCCTCCTCGCGAGGGACCAGGGGCCCATTGCTAACCCTGCCCTTGGGGCCATGCCGCTATTGAAGTCTCTTCCATCTCTTCTGGGTTGGGTCCTGGGGCACCTTCCCAGAAAAATGGAGACCTGCCAAGAAAGATGGCTTGCTGGGTAGAGATAGGAGGGGAAGGACTGGCTCTTGTCCTGCGGCCGTGGATTAGCTAGAAGCATGGCTCGTGTGCCTCTGTGTGCTGCAGGGGCTGGTGGACCCTGGGGTGTAGGTGGCAATTCCCCCTCTGCGGCGGGGAGGGCGCTTGCTGATGAACCAATGGGCCCGTTCGCTGCTGTTCATTTGGGTGTTCCCCCCTTTCAGACTCAACCTGCAGGTCGTCATCTCGCTGACCCCCATGCTGCAAACCCTCTCCATGGGGATGAAGGTTGCCCTGCCCGGTGAGCTGTTTGCTGAAGTGCCTACCCCTTACAACCTCTCGCCAGACACAGATGAGGGGTATCTGCTGAGCAGGTCTGTGCCCACTGCTTTCCTGGCGCTCGACCCACCTGTAGACAGTCGGGTTTACGAGGTTAGCGTGGAGCATAAAGCCACCACGGAGAAGACCATCTGGCTACAGATACCAAAGAGATGCTGCTCAGAGCTGAACTTCAACCCAAACACCTCCCACAAGGTGGAGATCCAGTTCCAAATCGACCAGCTGCTGTTCCGGAGGTGGCACCAGGCTGTGGACTGCCTGTTGGATGAGAAGCTGGTCCTACCAGATGTTGCCAGTTGCTCTGTCCCCTACTCTCTTGGGTCACCACAGAAAGGGAATAGCAAGCAGAAGCTAGCCATCTCCTTCATCACGGGCCGGGCAACCAGCAGCCGGCAGGTCCCACCTCTTCTCATCTACGGGCCTTTTGGCACAGGGAAGACGTTCACCTTGGCCATGGCCACCATGGAGATCCTCAGGCAGTCGGACACGCGGGTGCTGATCTGCACTCACACCAACAGGTTAGCAGGGGGCGAGGGAAGAGGCCACCGGAGTCGTGGACTGAGTCCTTGCGCTGGCCCATCGCGTCCTATGTGGGGTGAGCAGGAGCCGGGGTGTATGGGATGGAGCTGAGCTGCCCTTTCCTTACGACGCATTTCAATTATTTGTTTAAATAAATTCATTTTTATTTAATGCATCTTAGTCTGCTCTAGCACTGCCTGCTAGGAAGAAGCCTGGCATGGGTGGAAGTCTTTGCGGAAGAGGCAGCGTATTCCTGCCTCATTGGAGGTTAGGTCTTTCTAGCCTTTACTGTGTGCTGGAAGAAGTAGAAAGCCATTGCCCAGCCTCCTGGGGCTGATATTATGCTCTACTCGCCCTCGGAGACCATTACGCTCTGTGTGCACGCCCATTTTTTTACTTTTCCAGGGAGAGTTTGGGGCAGAGGCAATGCAGATCTCGCCCGACTGCTGTTGAATCTGCCTCCGGAGAAACCAGGCCAAGACTGTTAAAATTAGAGCAGTTACGCCGAAAAGTGTGTCCACATCTGATCCCACAGGCTGTTACTGCCTTAGTTTTTCATGTATAATAGATGGGTGACTGCTAATCTTAGCCTGCTTCAGGCTCTCTGGTTGCGTTGAAGCTTTCTCTGCTGATCTTGCATCACCCGCCGGGCTGGGCATGGTTAACTGTCAGAGGAGCGGGGCGCCGGGTTGTGCCCGTGTGACTTGGGCTAGAGAGGAGCAGGGCCATGGATTTTGTTGGGCCCATTGCATTTCTCCATACGGGCATCGAGAGGTGCCCTAGTCTCGCCTATCATAGTCCTATTTTAAACCAGGCTCTCAAAATAGGCTTGGAATTGGTGGCTGTGTAGACACTGGCTCCTTTGCGCAGGTGTGAATGTCTCCTGTGATGCGTGCATCGTCAGCCAGCGCTGGAGGGGGGGGATTTTGGGTGCGTGTTGGTGAATGATCAGATAGCGCATTGGGGTGATGGTCACAGCGTTGGGAACAGCACTTCCCAATTCCGTGATAATTTCCCCTTTTGTTCCCCTCCAGCGCTGCTGACATCTACATCCGGGAGTATTTCCATAACTACGTGACCAACGGGCATCCGTGGGCTGTTCCCTTGAGGATTATATCCACTGACCGTCCCATCAACCTGACAGACCCCATCACTCAGGTGTACTGCTGCCTCTCGCCAGACCAGCGCTCCTTCCGGCACCCCACGCAGGCGGAGATCGACAGGCACCGCATCATTATCACCACCTCCATGTTATCCAAGAACCTGAAGGTTCCCCGAGGCTACTTCACCCACATCATGATTGATGAGGCTGCTCAGATGCTGGAGTGTGAAGCTTTGATCCCGCTCTCCTACGCCACTTTGGAGACCCGGATTGTCCTCGCTGGGGACCACATGCAGATAACCCCAAAGCTGTTCTGTGTTGGGGACGGACAATCTGCTGATCACACCCTGCTGAACCGACTCTTTCAGTTTTACCAGAAGGAGAGGCACGAAGTGGCCCTGAAGAGCAGGATCATCTTCAATGAGAATTATCGTTCCACCGCAGGCATAATTGAGTTTGTCTCCAAGCACTTCTACATTGGCAAAGGCAATGCTATCCAAGCCAGCGGGAACATCCCACCCCACCCCGACATCTACCCACTCATGTTCTGCCACGTGTCTGGTGTGGCTGAAAGGGATATGTCCATGATTTCGTGGCACAACGCTTCCGAGATAATACAAGTGGTTGAGAAGGTGAAGGAGATCTACCAGAGGTGGCCACATGAGTGGGGTGTCCCAGATCTGAAGAGGATCTGTGTGGTCTCCCATGGGATGCAGGTATGGAGGAGACCCACGTGTTGCCCACCTGAAGGGCGTATGCGTGCACCGCTGACTGCGCTCTAAACGCTCCCTAATAAATGCTGGGCTCGATTTACCATAAACCCATCTCTTCTGCTAGCACAAATGGGGCACCTGGCATCTCGCATGCCACTGGTGTTCTTTCGAGGCGCTCTCCACTTGGGTAGCATGTCATGCGTGGTCGGAGCAGAGATGCCTCGTGGTGGGGTGGTTTAGTTGAAGATTTCCTTCAGCATCCTCTAGGCAGGTTGGCTACAGGGCAGACTGGGAGCACTGGCTGAAGTCAGCCCCGTACGCGCGATTGCTGTCACGTAACTCACCCGCAGCTGAGAAGCGTAAGGGACCTTGGTGTTGCGTGGGGGGCGTTTCTGAGCCAAAACTGTATTCAGTTGCGCCTCTTTCTCTCTCACCAGGTTTCTGCAACAAGACAAGAGCTGAGAAAGAAGCAGCTACAAGATGTGGTGGTGGAAAATTATGAAAACTTGCCAGGTTTGTGTCTCGTGCGGTACTCAGTCGTGCCTGGCTGCGTTTTGCCGTCTTCTGCGTGCTAGGGAGAACTTTTGCAGTCATGAGGGGAGACCTTATCAACCTCTACAACTGCCTGAAAGGAGGGGGTAGCAGGGTGGGGGTCGGCCTCTTCTCCCTGGTAACAGGTGATGGGACAAGGCGGAATGGTCTGAAGTTGTGCCAGGGCAGGTTTAGGTTGGATATTGGGGAAAATTTCTTCACAGAAAGGGCTGTCAGGCTCTGGAAGGGGCTGCCCAGGGAAGGGGTCGAGTCCCCATCCCTTGGAGGATTTAAAAGAAGGGTGGATGAGGTGCTTAGGGCCGGGTTTAGTGGTGGGATGGTGGGGTTAGGGGAACGGTTGGACTTGATGATCTTAAAGGGCTTTTCCAACCCAAACGATTCTATGATTCTGTGTTGGTGGACAGGAGAGTCTACCCCAGCTACAGCCACTGTGTAACGAGCAGGGGGAAGAGACACTGGGTCGTTAGCCGAGGTCTTTCTGGCGTCTGAACGTTGTCCTCCTTGCTAAGACGCAGACCACCGGCTGATCTCCTGGCAAAACCCCTCTCTGGGAGGGTGCACGCGGTGCTGTTCGGCAGAGCTCCCCTGCCCTTCCCCGTGGCTCTGCCATGGCAGCGGCGAGGAGCCGCAGCCCACGCAGCCCTGATTAGGAGGGAGAGCCTGGAAATCCTTTGGCTGATTTCCATCCCCTTCTGGTTGGCGATTCTTTCGTTCCGGCCTTTCCTTAGCGAATAAGATGTCGCACTGAATTAAAGCTGCACCCAACTGCCAGCTCGTTTCGAGCACAGGGACATTGCTTTGTAGGAGGGTGATCCTGGGGACCTGAGCGTGTGTGAATCACGCGAAGCCCCCGGTACCAGCGGGGGCAGCTCCTGATAGAAGGGAATCGAAACCAGGATGACCCATGGGTACCAGCTGCCGCTAAAATCACAGAACAGCTCGCTAAAGGAGGAGTCCTCTGCTCTGGATGACGAGAGAAGGGATAGGGCTGGTTTTGTCCTCCAGGATTTAGTTTGTGACTCATCCCTGGGTTTATTATTTTTATTTATTTATTTATTTTTATTGTGCAGCTGGGACTCCTCGTGGTGAGAATAACTGACCCCTGGGGTGCGTTTCTGATCTCCGCGCCCTTTTTTTTGCGGTCTCTTCTCAGCTCTGAAATCACCAGGGTGCCTCTTGCTGTTCATTATTTGTCGTGCGATCAGCCAGCAGAGCTGGCCTGAAGGGGAGAGGGCTTCTTGTGCACGGTCCCTGCTCTTGTGAGAGTCGCTGCAAGACCCTCGGTTCCCCGAGGAGTTTGGGATTCACAAAAAACTCTGCCGGTGTTCGCGGGGCTGCTCCACGGGTGCTTGTGGCTGTACTGGTCCGGTGCCACTGCCCTTCCCTCCCTGGTGCGTGGGTGAGGGTGGCCTCCTGGTGTCCATCCCCCTTCATGCCTGGAGGCCCTTGCAATCCCCAAGAGCTGCTTTAATTCGCATCAGGTGACTCCCATGACTCAGCCAAGTGAGGTGACGTCAGCCCACGGCCACGTAACACAGCGTAGATGGGCAGAGCGCGGGGTGGCAGCCAGACAGGGTCTTCCCCGTTGCGTTCCCGTGAGTGACTTCTCCCTTGTCCCCTCTGGTGCAGGGCGGGAGTTCCGGGTCATCATCATCAGCACGGTCCACACCAGCAAGAGCCTGAGCATCTCGGCCTCCCACCACCTCGAGTTCTTCAACGAAGCCAGAGTGCTTAACACCATCATGACCCGGGCTCAGTCGCTGGTTGTTGCAGTGGGGGATGCCGTGGCCTTGTGCTCCCACGGCCAGTGCAGCAAGGTATGGAAGCGCTTCATCCAGCAGTGCATCGAGAAGGGCAGCGTCTTCCCAGAGAACCTGACGATGGCCCAGATCAAACAGGCTGCGTGCGACAAGGAGAGCTGGAGCAGGAGGAGCCCAGAGGGGGACGAGGAGGACAGCGACACGGATTCCTGGAGCTCTGAGGCTGAGAGTGTGAATCCTGACGATCCCATCCTCCAGGAGCTCTTAGATGAGAGCAAGAACGTGCTGGTGACGGTGTCCGAAGAAGGGCTGCTGAACGTGAAGTCTGAGGCTTCGAACCTATGGGAAAGCAGGCAGGAATACTTCAGCTTCTCTCCTCAGGTGATGCAGGAGTATCTGCACATGCACCCCAGAATGTACAAGAGGTGCGAGCTGATCAAAGAACGGTTCGACAGAGCTTCTGCCTTCACCCTCAATGACTCCCCTGCGATGACCATTCAGATCAAAGGCAGAGTTCACTGCGGGACGGCCTTCACAGGGGACGAGGTTCTGGTGGAGATCCTGCAGAGCAGCATGGCTGACAGCGGCAGCCACCACCCTCAGGGGAAGGTGGTGGGCATCTTAAAGCGTGCAGAGAGAGAACGGACCTTCATCTGCATGATGGATGAATTTGATCCCCGGGTGATGATACCCATCGATTCCACTGTCACCAAAATATTCGTCCCGGGGCTGAAAGAGAAACCCAACGTCATTCCTATCCGCAGGCGTGTCAACGGGAAGTACAGAGTGGTCAGCTGTGAGAAGATCAGCCAGGAGATGAGGAGATGCCAGTTCTTCTGTGTCCAGGTTATCTCCTGGCGGGAAGGGTTTTACTATCCTTTGGGGATAATAACAGAGATTCTGCATGCAGCGTTGACTTTGGAAGAAGGCTTAAAGATCCTTGACTTGGAGTATGGTTTGGATAAGAAGTACCCAGCCGCTGTCACCAAGGAGTCGGCCAAATACACCTCCGGCAGCAAACTAAACCTCACTGAGGGAAAACTGAAGGACTGTCGGAGCTACCCGACTTTCACTGTCGACCCCCAAGGCGCCAGGGATTTGGACGATGCTATCAGCGTCAGGGATCTTGGGCGTCACTATGAGATTGGCATCCACATTGCAGACGTGGCTGGCATGATTCCCAAAGGCAGCGCCTTGGACCTGGAAGCAAAGAAGCGGGGTGTCACCTACTACGTTCCCAACCAGGAGCCGCGGTGCATGTTTCCACCCTACATTAGCCAAGACGTCTGCAGCCTCCTGCCGCAGGAAGACCGCCGGGTGATCTCCTTGTTTGTCACCATAGAAAAGGAGACTGACGAGATGATAAAGGAAGTCTTCACCATCTCTGTGATCCGCTCCGACAGACAGCTGTCCTATGAAGAGGCGGAGCTCTGCATTAAGGACCGCTACAGGGGACCGGCAGCAGCCCTTCGTTTCGATACCCTGGAGGACTGCATAGCTGTGGCGTATCACTTCTCCAGGATCCATCGGAAGTCTCGGCTGCAGGACGACCGTTTCTATGACCAGCTGGACGAGGAAAGCTCCCCAGGTAACAGGGGGTCCCATCAGATGATAGGGGAGTTAATGATCATGTTCAACAGTTTTGTGGCAGAGTTCCTCACCAACCAGGAGGACACCAGAAATGTCACTCCTCTCCGGTGTCAGTGCGAGCCAAACCCTCAGCAGTTAGCAGCCATGAAAAACAAGTACAGCCACATCCTTCCTTTGTCCATCCATCTCTCACACCACCTGGGAGAGGTGCCTCCTGGCCAAGACTCCTCTAAAAATGTGGAGTTCAGCATCCTGGCCCCCATCTGGAAGCACCTGCAGTCAGCCGCTAATGCCCGTGACTTCCAGAAGATGCTAGACCTTATTGTTACTGATGAGATCCACCCGAAGCTGGCCCCCGTGGCCCTGGAGTTCAGGGCGCTGCTTGGCCGCTCCTATTTCAGTTGCTCCAACTCCACCGTCCATTCGAAAGTGGGCCATTACTCCCTGGGTGTTGACTCGTACACCTGGGCTTCCTCTCCCATCCGCCGTTACGTGGATATTGTGGTCCAGCGGCACCTTCATTCCGTGCTCTGCAAGAAGCCCATCGTCTATTCTTCAGACGACATTGAGTTTCTCTGTCTTGACTTCAACAAGAAGAATTCCCAGCTGGTGACATACGAGAAGAGAACCCGCTGCCTGCAGATGGCCACCCAGCTGAAGGCCCAAGTCCTGCAGAAGGTCGCCTTCATAGTGGCTATCGGAGGGGCAGACAAGTATTTTAAAGCCCTGTTTCCACTGAACAAAAAGAGTCTTCTGGATCCCCAAGTAATCAACTACAAGTATCTTCAGCTGACAGAGCAGCCCATGGTCATCCAGCAGCGGAACAGCGTCAAGCTGATGTGGAAGAGGAGGGTGTACTCTGTGGAGAAGATGAAGGAGCACGGCTTGCGGGAAGGGCCTCTCTGTGACCGCAGCATCACCCTCTTCAGCACCCAGACTTGGGAAAACGTGCTTGCAGCGGTCAAGAGAGAGGACTTTGAGACTGCGGCCTCCCTCCTTCGGAAGAACAAGGAGCTGTGCCAGCGGCCCATGGGCTGGGTAAAGAAGAGCCAGTGCTCGCACTATGTCGAGCTCTCCCTGGAGCTGAGCCCCGGCGACACGCTGCAGCTCCAGCTCACCACGGACGTCTACCGGGGCTTCCTGGTGCCCTTCGTGCAGCTGTGGTGCGTGGCGCCGGGTTTCGACATCTGCCTGCAGCACACGGAAAAGCCAATCGATTGCTTCTCTCCGCCGATGGGGGTGGCAAAACGACTTTCCGCAAAAAACCGGCAAAAGGAAAGCAAAGGGCAGCTGCAAGGGAGTTTCCCCCTAAGCAAAAAATTTTTGGAGGAGTGCTCCATCGAAGTGGATTTCAACTTCTGTTACTTGTGCATTCGCTTAGGTGGGCTCAAGCTTGGGAGCCTTCAAAGCGATGAGGAATGCCTGAGCCATGGCCTCCAGAATCTGAGTTTGGACAAGGGCAGGTCAGAAAGCAAACTTGTGGTTGATCCAGATACCTACACCTGGGTGGCTCACGGGGTCACTGAAGAGTTCAGTGACGATGAGAAGTCAGACAGGACTAGTGAGCAAACCATGAACTTCTACATCCACTATATGTCTATGAAGAACATCCCCGTGGAAATCTTGCAGGCCTCTGCCAGGTTCACGGTGGAGCTCATACCAAAGTTGCTGCCAGACGTGTAAGTGTGCTTAGTGGTCGTGCTGTAGTTAACCTGTCCACGTCAGCTCAGTGGCTTCCCACGGGGTTCCTTTGGGATTTGCTCACTGGCGAGGCTGATCCCCTAAAAAATCTGTCTCTGCCCAGCTCCGACTGGCTGTGCTGTTGGAGCTGTTGATGTTTGGTGGGGGTGGCAGCGTTTCTCAGATCCGTTCTCCACGTGGCCTTTCGCTCTTCTGGTTGACCTTGAGAATGGAGAGATAGGGCAAGGTGCCGTGCTGAAATTCCCCTGGGCTTCTCTTTCTTATGTTACCGGGTGGTGCAATATGTGCCATTAAAGGCAGCGTGAAGCACTGGAGCAGGGTTTGCTTAGCAGAAGCACTCCCTGATTTCCCAATCGTTCCCCTTTTCTGTTGCTGGGAAGCAGAGCTGATGTCTAGTTTTGCCCTTCTTTGTACGCGGCGTGGACTGCTACGCACCCGCGACTGCTGCGGCTTTTGCAGGGCAGAACGTCCTTCCTTTTGTATCATGAATTTTAGGAAAAAAACTGAAAGCTAATCCAAGAAAATGGGGTGGGCCATAATAAAGTGGCGTTGGGACAGAAGCTGTGCTCCCTGCTCTCAATGTGCTTGCAGGCTCAGCTCTTCAGACAGCTGAGAAATAGTCCCAGATGCAAAAGAGCAGAATAAGAGTTGTTTTGGTTTAAGTTCTTTGTGGAAGGGTTTAATACAATGCCAAAGCAGAGAGAAAGAACACACAAGACAGTCGCAGAGAGCTGTATTACAGCTTTCACTGTTTTGGGGTCCGCATATGTTCCCTTCATTCTTATTTTTCTCTGTCTGTCAGACGGAAAGAAAAGGCAATTTGGAAGCTGAAGTATGCCTCCGAGCTGGCTAAAAGCATCGCCCTTGGCCATGAACCTCCTAAGAAAGGTAGGTGCAAATAGTCACCTTTCTTACCTTGTGGCCACTTGCTTCTGGCCCTGGCAGTTTCCGCGGGCCCTTGTCATGGGGGTTACGCTCCCAGCCCAGGCAGTTCACCTGCTTAAGGGGAGGACGGGAGCTGCTAGCCTGGCAGAGTGAAGGTAATATGGGATGCCCTGCTGGAGAGTGGCACGGGTGATGTTTTAATCCCCAGGATTCCCAGAGAAGGCTGATGGGCAGAACATCTTGGTACGGGACTGGGATTACTTTTAGGGGGTCTTGTAAATGGGCTTGGTACCAGCTGCATCCTCCTGTTGAATTGCTTGTGTGCTGTCTTCCATAGCCTTCTTTAAACTTGTCCTCTTGGCTCTTTGCATGACAGTGATAACGTCCAAAATCCTGCAGCAGAAACTCTTTGATCTCCCTGGCAGCCACAGGAAGCTCAACCAGAGTCAGAACCAGGCTATTCGAAATGCTCTGAGAAAACCCTTCACGCTCATCCAAGGCCCACCGGGTAAGGCTGGGGGGCCAGCATGAGTTAGAGCTAATCTGTTGCTTTCAGAGAATCGTTTAGGTTTGAAAAGACCTTTAAGATCATCAACTGTTCCCCTAACCCTGCCGTCCTACCACTAAACCCTGGCCCTAAGCACCTCCTCTGCCCAGCTTTTAAATCCCCCCAGGGATGGGGACTCAATCCCTTCCTTGGGCAGCCCGTTCCATAGGACCCTCGGTGAGACCGGAGAAGGTAGCGTGGGTGGGCATCGCCCACAGCCGTTCAATGCAGTCCCCTCAGTTCTTGATTTTATTTCTCAGCTGGTCATCCGGATGCTGATCTAGAGCATGGGTGTCGTGATTAAAGTGTTCGAGCAACCTTCTTGCTTTTCTAGGCACTGGGAAAACAGTTGTTGGAACTCACATTGTCTACTGGTTCCATAAGCTGAACGAGGAGAGCGTCGAGAAGGAGCAAACGCCACCCTCTGAAGAGGAAAAGCCTAAGGGGAGAAAGTGCATCTTGTACTGTGGTCCATCCAACAAGTCTGTCGATGTTGTTGCTGGTAAGTATTGGTTTTAAGCCCCTGGAGCAGTTCATACTGGTAGGGGGGAGAACACGTGGCCGTGAGCAGTAGGCTGGGAGATAGGAGCTGCATAAAGCCAGGCTGGTCCTTACGGAAGAACGGGAGATAGGAGCTGCATAAAGCCAGGCTGGTCCTTACAGAAGACCCCTCACTGCAGGGCAAGGACCAGTAAAGGAGGGGTTGATGAGCAAGGGGTAGGGAGAAGAGGCGAGTGCACAGCGAACGCCGGGCACCTCGCAGACCGTGAGCTTTCTCGGCATCACCGGTGCCCAGTGCTGTCTGAGTAGACCTGTTCTCCTTCCCCAGAGCTGCTGCTGAAGATGAAGAATGTGAAACCACTGAGGGTTTACGGGGAGGCCATTGAGACGATGGAATACCCATACCCGGGGAGCAACCGGCACCTCTACCGCAAAGCCTTGCGGGATTCAAAACCAAAGCATGAGCTCAGGTAGGACCACATGGCCCCGTAGGCTCTGCGTGCCCTGGGGAACGGTGTTTTCTGCACCGATAAAGCTGAACAAGCCAGAGCAAATGTGGTTTCCACTCCGCTATTATGGAGCAGCGCTATTCACCTGCTTTGTACTTAATTTTTTCAAGCACAGGTGTGTATTTAGTCTGACATAGCAGCTCACCAGGAAACCCAGGTTGTCGAAAACATCCTAGATGTTTTCATCTGCCTTTTGAACAGCTCTGAAAGTCTCTGACTTCATTCCTGCTTGCAGCTGTTAAAGAAAAGCGATTGTGTTTCATGTCCTCAAGGGTGAACTAAGTGTTAGGTCCATGAAGATGGAAAAGTCTGACTGGGGCTTCTTTAGCTAATGGGGTTTCTCCATGCAGACAGGTGTGGTTGCTTCACTGTAGAAGAGATCACTTGGGTCTCTGTGGGTGGAAAATATTTTTATGTTGGCTCTTTACTCAGCAAAATAATCCTGCATCATCGCATCCGGCGGCCGCCCAACCCTTTCTGGCAGGATATCTGCAACTTTGACACCCGGGTGAAGAAAGGAGAGCAGATAACAGAAGAAGACACAAAGGAGTGAGTAAAAAGGGGCCCCGGTGAGAGACGGCTGCCTTTGGCGGCGTGCTGCCTCTGAAGCACTGCCCAAAGGAGCACCCTGCAGCCACCGCCTCCCCCTGCCAGGAGGGGTTTGGGCTGCGCTTGCTGGGTCGCAGCCGACACAAGCTGGTAGACTGCGTGGAAGTCAGCGGACTTGCCCTGGCTCACGCCAGCCAAGGGGCTAGCTGAAAATATCCAGACAGATTAATCAGCTGTGTGTTTGGGATGATGATAAAAAGTGATTAGCTCGGGATGAGTGGTACAGCGCAGAGCCTCAGCACCACCTCTGCCTCCTATTGCGCGTGCATGACGCTGCAGCCCCCGCCCCGAGCCCCTGTCCTGTTGAGTGCAGGACAAAGCACGTTTCCTACAGTGTCCATCCAAAGCCCTTTTCTGGGCACACTGGCTCATCCTGGGGAGGGAGATAGAGCCGTAATAGTTTGGGAAGGTATAGCCTCTGCCTGGTTTCTGTGTGAGGAACCCAAAGATGTTTCCCTTCTGCATAACCTGGTGTCTTCTGCACCGACCACCAGGTACAGGAATAATTTGTCATCTGCTCGTGCATATGAACTGGCACGCCATGACGTCATCCTGTGCACGTGCTCCGCTGCATCCGCCACCCCCCTGGAGCATCTCAATGTCAAGCAGATAATCATTGACGAGTGTGCCATGTCCACAGAGCCCGAGACCCTCATCCCCTTGGTCAGCCACCGCCGTGCTGAGAAGGTAAGTCCCTTCCAAAGATGTGTCTCTGGGATGGCTGCCCAGGGCTCTCGAACCTCTGCCTGTCTGCCACCCCTTACCGTGCTGCTCTTCCAAGTTTTACAAGGTTTTAAGGTTGTTCTTGGTACTACCCATGATGGGGTATCAATGTTTCAGCCTTCAGGGAGCTGTTTCCTTTCCCTCTCCTAACTATAACTAAAATCTTGAGGCACAGACAGGTACGTGCGGTGTGTAAGTATTCTCCCTAGATGCAGGAGCTGCGCGTTATCTGTTCGTATCACGTAAAGCAGAGCCATGGTGGAGAACTATTGCATCTGCTCGCCCCTCTGCTGTGCATGGCGGCTCGGCTCTTCGCCTTCAGCCTGCTACGCCCATGCACCGTCCTCTAAACTTGCTCTTGGCTTCCTGCAAGAGAAAACAAGCGGTGGTGGGGCTGGATTTTTGGTGCTTCTTTACAGAAGGGTGGGTATTGCTGCCGCCAAAAAATGTGCTGACCCAGGTTCAAAATATTAACGTGACAAGGAGCACAGAGCAGATCTCAGTAGATTTGCTACCTGACATCTTTCTCCTGCCAGATGGGAGCAAGGCTCTGCGTTATCTGGGTCAGGATCTTTATATAATGCCCAATGCGGTCCTTGATTGAGGTTGCTGCAACCATAACGTAAATAAGGAGCAACCAATGCCTGTGTGCAAACAGCCTGTTGAAGAGCTGATTGCCTTTGCCAGTGCCACCACCCTCAGAGCTGAGGCGTCCACTCTTCGTTCCAGGTTGTTTTGCTTGGGGATCACAAACAGCTGCGGCCTGTGGTCAACAATGACTTCTGCAAGAGTCTTGGCATGGAGACATCTCTCTTTGAGCGCTACCGGAATCAGGCGTGGATGCTGGATATGCAGTACCGCATGGTGAGGCCTTCCTCAAGTCTTTCCTCCATCACAGAAAACGCTGCTGTCAGGGCTTGCCTCAAGCCACTGGAAAACAGATTTTATATTTTTTTTCCATTAGTCCTCTCCTTTCCTAGAGTAATGAATAAAGAACCTGCCCCGAGCCAGCTATAGCACAGTGGTATTGCCCAAAAAGATGCTGCAGGTCGAGAAGATCCTTGGGTTTTGTTCATCTCCGTTTCTCCCCTTTTCTCTGCCAGCACAAAAGCATTTGCGAGTTCCCATCCCAGGAGTTTTATGAAACGCGGCTGAAAACATGCCCCCAGCTTCTGCGTCAAGCCAGTGTCTTCTACCACAAAGATAACGGCTGCTGCCCTATCATCTTCGGGCATGTGGAGGGGAAGGAGCAGAGCCTCATGATTTCTACCGAGGAAGGAAACGAGAACTCCAAAGCGAACCCAGAAGAAGCGGAGCAAGCGGTGAGGAGGGTCCCGGGGAATTGCCGGAGTTGCAGAAGGGAGGGTGTTGTGCTGGGTGACTCTGGGGATCGTGGAGGGACGATGAGTAGCGACATTGGGTAAAGACCAGTGGGGTGCAGTGGGTTCCCTCTGGCCCCCACTCGCAGGTGAGTGGGACCTCGGTCTCTCCCCAGGTGAGGCTGGCGAAGCAGCTGACACTAGATGGCACCATCTTGCCGGAGAGCATCGCCATCCTGAGCCCCTACAACGCCCAGGTGTCTGAGATCAAGAAGAGCCTCCTGAAGGAAGGTGTGAGCCGAGTGATGGTCTGCACCATCATGAAGAGTCAAGGTGAGGCTGGCAGGAGAGGGTCTCACAGAGGCAGTCTTCGAGCAAATCCTACACCAGGGTTGTTTCAGCCATGGAGGAACTGTCTCTGGGCCAGATTTCTGGGGGATTTGTGATTATAATAAATCCTTTAGAAACCTCTGGAGTGCCCAGCAGGGTGAGACTGCTGAAGACAGGAGGGTAGAGGATGTCTGGAGGGGGTGTTAAAGAACTGCTGAAACCCGTGCTCTTTGGAGGGCAATGACCAGGAGTCCGGTGGCCTCCAAAGCTGGAGAAACCCGAGCGGTGGCTGCAGTTTTGTGGGTCTTGCTGTAGAGAAATGAGCATCTCGTGGGGTGGAGGGATGGCCAGGTGCTTCCTTCTAAAACAATCCGGTTCAATTCTGCTTTCTAGGAAGCGAGTGGAGATACGTGATCCTGTCAACTGTACGCTCCTGCCCCCGATCAGAGATTGATATGAAGCCCACAAAGAGCTGGCAGAAGAAGTACCTGGGGTTTGTTACCGACCCAAACCAGGTCAATGTTGGCATCACGCGAGCTCAGACAGGGCTCTGCATTTTAGGTGGGTCTCCTGGGAGCGTGCACAGGCCTGCAGGGGAACGAGATGCTTGGGTAAAGGGGTGGAGAGCGAAACTCGTACAACCGATGGTCTCGCTTTAGTCTTCTGCCCTTTAGACTGTGGTTTTGAGATTGGGCTACCTGTGCGATCCGTGCGAAGCAGAGGTCATGCGTGGCTTGTACACAGCATGTGTAATTAGTTTTTCTCACCCTCTGGTTCGGACCACGTTGCTTCCATCGCTTACATGCCAGAGCGCTCTCCTAACAGAATTTGGCTGCTTATTTCCCTCCCGGTCACGCGGGCGTAGGCTGTGGTGTGTAGGGGAGCTGCTCGCAGATACGACAGCACTGAAAAGGGAGCTGGGATTTCACAGAGCTCTGGCTGAAGGGAATGTCCTTGCAAGTTACCCAGCACCGCTAGGCTAGAAATGTTAGACAAAAGTTTCTGTGCCGGTGTCGGCCGAGCCTCTTCTGGCCACTAACCCGCTGCCCCCGTCCCTGTGCCAACAGGGAACCGGTACCTCCTGGAGTGCAACCCGTTGTGGAGGAGACTGCTTCAGCATTACAGACAGCGCAACTGCTACGCTGCAGCCCAGGGGGTCCTTGTCAGGAAGACTCCAGCCTTCCACCAGTGAGCATGGGTTGTACCTCGACGAGCTCGTCCCTCTCTGCCTGAGCTGCGTTACGTGTGCCTTGGGAAGGACGCGATCTTTCCGTTGCTTAATGACCCAAGGAGCCAAATGCAGTGGGGGAGCCAGGACCTTCCCCTGCCCCGTGACAGCTCAGCTTCAGTGTGTGCTTTGGCATCTTGGGGGGTTTAATCAGTGCGACCTCGGACAGGAACTTTCAGCTCTAACAAACCAAAAAGCATTGGAAATGGATGGATGTGACTTTGATGATGCTATTTTTTTAACTGTAAGATGCTCAGCGGAGCCACCATCCCATCTGCCAGTGCAGCTGTGTGTTGGGGACCAAACACTCAGTCCATCCGTCGGGGGCGGAATGACTGCACGCAACCGAGCCGCGCGGCAAGCTGCGGTTTGCCACAGAGGACCAAAGCTTCTGAGTGCTACCACTCATTTTTAAACCAAGGCCAGGGAATTTTTAAGGCTTCTTGTTTCTCAAAGCGGAAAACCAATTCTTTGTTTTGTTTTTGGGGTTTTTTTTGTTGTTGTTGTTGTTTTGGGGTTTTTTAAGCGAAGGAAGACAGCAAAGAGAGGGCCACGCACCGCTCTTTGTCTCGCCCAAACGCTGTTCTCTGAGCGTGTAAATATCACAGAGCCAAGGCCAGGTTGACTTTGTAAATAGATTTACTTATTTGTACAAAGGAGGTTGTCCTCAGCAGTATAACGTTACTGAAAAGCGAGGACCAGGAAACGTTGGAATTTGTAAGCATATTTTAAACTGTCTTAAGTCTTATTTGAAATCTCCTCCCGTAAAAGCCCCCCTTATTTTTTTAAAGCTGCTTCTAATTTATTAACTTTTAACTCTGTGAATTTGTTTCAGTCTTATGGCCTGAGTTTTTTAAGAGCGGTGATAGAAATTTGATCAATGTGCCACAGCATATATGTGTATACTGTATATTTTTTTTAACTATATTTTTTTAATTTTAAGGAGCCAAACTGCTGTGAACTGGAAGCTGTGATTCGCTAGAGACAGCTGCTTTGCCCGGTAGTGCGTGGCGGGTGCAGATGCGTGGCGGTGAAGCGGTGCGCTCTGCTGAATCACGGGGCTGCTTCTCGAAGCGTGGTCGTATTGCGGGAGGGGTGTCTTTTATCTCATTTCAATTCTGAATGTATTAAGTGCCTGCCTCAGCTCTCCCCGGGACCACGCGCTTTAGGCTGGCTTTAGGTGTTCACGGGGGATGGAGCCAAGATGGAGGCAGGGTGGTTTTGCACCAAGGATATACTGTGCCGGGCCACGAGTTCTCCTTGGCAGGAGCGAGGGGTGCCCATGACTCCGCAGGCGCTATGTCAGGGATGAATTTTGTCCTGTGTGTGCAACTGAAAATGCAGCAGGGCTTTCCCAGTGTGGAGGAATGTGCAATAAGAAAGCGTCGTGTCTGGAGAACTCCTTATTTAACGCTGGGTTTCTTCTCATGCCTCTGTGTTAGGGTTGACTTGTGAACCTATGGGGAGAATTCGGTTGTACTCTTCCTTAGTTTAAACTGCCTTCCTGCACTTCTGCGTTGGGTGGGTTTGATCTGTACGCTAGGGACCACCCAGGTTTTCTCCTGTCTGACCGAAGCACCGTAACAGGCGTGTGGCTGGCGATGCCATGAGGGACAAAGTCCATGGGAAGTACCACCACCTCCCACCGGTTCTAAAGGTGCTTGGGAAAAGCTGGTAAGATGTTCCTTGTTCCCCTTTGAAGTCCTCCTGGCTTGGACCTTAAAAGATCCTGTGCCAGCCTGATTTTGCAAATATTAATTGCACTTCCAAAGTAAGCTTGCATGGGAATTATTTTGTGGACTACTGAAATGCAGCCACGTCTCACCAAGATGACCTGGAGAGCTGCAAGGGATGCTGGAATTGGGATAAATACTTGAGTGTGGTGCCAGCATCACTCCAGAAAGCCATCTTGGTCCCTTTAGAACCAGCGAGGCTCCTTTTCATGATCTAATGTGAGTGTAATGTTCCTCCCCTGTTGTTTTTTTTGCTGGTTATTTCATGACAGGTAACACAAATGAGGAGCCTCACCCCAGGTGTGGTGGCTCAGCCCAATGCTCTCACGTGGGGTTTGGCCGTGGGTTTGTATAGACCAAGGAGGAGACCTCACAAAGCGTCTCCCTTTCCCCTCCGTGGGGAGAAAATGTTTGCCGCCACTCCTCGGAGGGTAAAGCCTAGCCAGAAACGCTTTGCCTGGGCGCCTCTGTGTTGCAAGGCAATAGAGATTTCTTTTTTTTTTTTGCTCTGAAGATGCATTTTGTAACTGATGTTTAGAAAACGCTGCCCTAGAGCACCCAAGCAGCAGCAACAGCCAGGCTGGGCTCTTGGGCTGTTTGGGCTGTGAGCAGGTACTTGTAGAGTTGGTCGTGCAGCTGCAATAGTCAGGGATAGCAGAAAGTGCAATTAATTAAACTTTTTATAGACTGTTAGTGACAGCCGGATATCGTGTTCTTGTCCTTGTGCTCATGGATAGGGAGAATTGTAGAAATTAATAGAGAAAAAGAAGTTCAAAGCAGTCTGGTTTCACTTGCACAGAGAGCTTTGAATTTACTTTTGAAAGAGTTTTCTGTTCAAGCACATGTTCTTAAAATACTTGTTAAAAAAACCAAACAAGAAACAAAGCCACCAAACCGCCCACCAGGGTCCGTGTGGCTGCAGCCGTCGCCCTGCACCCTGCTTGGCCTGGCAGTGAAAGTGCAGACACCCAAAATGGGGGGACCCTCTCCTTGGCCCCAGCTGGCAAAGGAGACGCCCACGGGACTGGTTTTGAGGATTTGGACAGATTTGGGCAGGACAATCAATTTACTGCAATAAATTGTTGTATTGTTGGGTTGTTTGGGTTTTTTTTAAATAGAAATGAAATGCTAAAGCATCATGAAGTGTAAATTAAGGAACTTTAAAGGTGGCAGGTTTTTATCTTTTCTATGTCTGTGACTTGCAGCAAACCTCAGATGATGTTTTGGATACAAATATTTTTACCTGCTTCTACCGTTTATAAGAATGAACCTCAACATTCCTTTTTTTGATATGAAAGCCATAATTGTAAAAATGATTTGAATTTATTTAAAAAATAAATTTTATTACTGAAAGGTCTGTTTATGTGGTGGCTTGACAAGAACACGTGTGGGGAAGAGCTGTATTTGGACCGAACCAAATGATAAAGGTGAGCATTAACGGCAGGATAGGGCAGAAAAGACGGATTTGGTGTGTTGGTCATGGGGATGCATTACCCTTCCCGTGGATGGATTGCCCTTCCCGGTCTGTTGTGGGAGTTTGGGGGGTGGTTGGGGGCTTGTTGTTGGGTTTTTTTTTTTGGGGGTGGTGGTGGTGGTGTGGGTTTTGATTGGGTTTTTTTTTTAATCAGAGTGATCTCTTCACGCGCTGTAGAGGGGTGAGCATGAAATCATGCTTGGGACCCTATAAGGCACAGGGTGCAGGGGGTGAGAGGAACCAGAGGTGGAGGTAAGTTAGGGCGAGCGATTTGAAGGGCTTAGAATCACGGAATCACAGAATCGCTTGGGTTGGAAAAGTCCTTTAAGATCATCAAGCCCACCCGTTCCCCTACCCCTGCCATCCCACCATTAAACCCTGTCCCTAAGCACCTCATCTGCCCGGCTGTTAAATCCCCCCAGGGATAGGATTCAGTGCGGGTGTTTTGGAGGAAGGATGTGGGGAAAAAATAATTTGGGGTAAAAAACCAAAACATCATTGCAAGAAGCTGGCACTGGGCATCTTTTGGTGGATGGAAAGCACCGGATGATGGGGATGCTTCTATCTCCTGTGCTTTGCACCCGAGGTGTCCTGCAAGCCTGCCTGCTCCTCGCTGCGCCCGCCCATGGGTTCTGGCAGGGGGAGTGAGTGGTGAGTCCCGAATGCTGCCCAGGATGCTGGGTTGCGTGAGAAATTTGGAATGGGTTACTGTTAACCTGGGGAGAGCCGGGGAAGGCGCTGCTTGTCGTTGCTGAAAACAAAATGCGGTCAGTTTTACACAAAATGTTTAAAAATAAGGTTTACCTTTAATTTTTCTCATTCATCTTTTTCAAATGGATAAAATGAGAAAAATGTTCTCGCCTGCCCCCTCAGCCTTCCGGTGCACAAGCGCTGCTCTCCGCGCCCTCAGTAGCGTTCGGTTTTGTCTTCAGTATAATGCTGTCGTGCCATTTTCTGAAGACAACCGTTTGCGTTTCTGAGCGTTTAATGGTGAATTCGTAGGATCTGCCAGGCTGCAGGTCCTGGACTACGCAGGTGTTGGAGGTGACTTCCTGACACCTACCGTATCCCACTTCTCTCTGACTCTCATTTGTCAGTAACTTCACGCACAGTTCATATTTTTCAAAGTGTGACTCCTGATTTTCGGTAAACCACGTGAGCTTGGCCCAGTCCTTGTGCGCAAATGATTCTTTTCGATCAAAAATCAGCGGCATCTTTGTACTGATAGAAAGCCTGATGCTGGGGAGTCGTGAACCTCGAAGACCTTCGTGTGACACCAACCACTGCTTGACGTAGAGCTTTCCTGGCACTTGCAAGGAAAGGAACGTTCCCATAAACTCGGTGAGCTTGGACAGTTTCTGCACCATCAAGTCCCACTGGGAGAGGAAGGTTACCGCGTCACAGGTCTCTACGAAACAGCTCAGCTCCTCCCAGCCTCGTTCCAGCTGCTCTAACAGCTCGGTTAAAAGCAACAGCTGGATTTCAGTCTGGTTTTTTCCCATCTTCTTCAACCTCTGGAATCGGCAGGGGTCTATTAGTTGCAAGATGTCAGTGCGCTGCATCACGTGGTTCTGGTTTCTGACGGTCACATGTTTGGGCTCAATCTCCAAGTAAAAGTAACACTTCTTCAGAAGCTCGAGTTTGTTCCAGTAGTGCTGGAGGTGGTGGAGGCTCAGGTCGCAGTGCAGGAACTGCAGAACAAGGTTTCTCCTCTCCAAGTACCTCTCCCAGGTGGCATTGCCTTGGTGGGCTTCGCCATGCTCCGCGCTCTCCAAACTGGTTTCAAATTCATTCAAAATCACAGCCATGATTCCAAAGCTCAGTTGCTGTGTAAAAAAGCAGTAAGAATAACATTAGGAACCAAAGGAAAAGCAGCTCTGAGGGAGTACAGTCGCGGCTGGGACTCTCCTCTCCTCTCCTCTCCTAATTAAAGCTTAGCTTATAAATTGGTAGATGGGAAAGAACTGGTAGACAAGGTGCAGTTCCAGAGGCATTTTCCCTTAGAGTTGTACAGTTCCTAAGGTTTTGTATAGTCTACTTCTATACATTCCAGCCAACCGGTCTCCCACTGCCCCCCCCTTGAGAGGTTCTACCTCTGCTTAATAGATTCACTGTCAGGAGCGATGCTCTGACATACACTGTCAGGAGCGATGCTCTGCCTATCTTATTATCTTCTGCTTCATTCTAATTAGATGCCTTTGTACTCCTGTAAGCAATTTCTTTCTATTCTTCTCTATCTCTGGAGATGTCTATTTTTCTCTCTTTGTAATCTGCCAGGCTGCTGAGGTTTGAGACCCAGCTTCTAAGCCAGTTCCTCCAGCTTCATAATCACCTTGGTGATTCAAATTAACCCTCTGCCCCCCAAGTGAGCTGGTACGCAGCCGGCAGAACCACGCAGCGCCCGAGCGCTGCCTCGCAACAGCTTTCCGGAGGAACGCTGGCGTTCTTCCTTGCGCCGCTCTCTACCTTCAGCAGCCGATTGACAGTCATAACCTGACGACGTTTTCAGTGACGTATGGCTTTCCCTTCCTCTGGTTTTAGTTTACATCATCACCTTGGCCCATGATACCTACTTGCTTTCTTGTAGAGGAACGCTGTGAAGTCTATAAACAATGTACAGTAAGAGACTGAAACACCCGTAAAGCACCTGTGAACAGATTAATGGTTTGGGGGTAAGCGGGAGCGGGCCTTTGTGAGGCCGTATCTGCTCTCTTAGCCTTGGCTCTTTCATTTACTGACGACGCCGTGCCCTGGTCGGTGCCTGCTGAGCCACGATGGAAGGTGTCCCTCTGGTGTGCTTTAGCTGAAGCAACCTGTGGCGCACGCAGCTTATGTGTCACTAACGGAAGGTCGCTAAATAAATGCCTGTGTCCCTGTTGCCGGTGATATTTTGTAAGGAGAACCCAGCTTGATGTGGACAACGTGGCTTTCACCAGCTCAACGTGCTTGATTTGAAAAAAGAAATACGGAATTCTGAAAGCACGGGTTTGTGAGCCCGGGCAGCCCGCGATGATACCCTCCAGCAACAGGTAACGCTCCTCATTCTGTGTAACTTTCTGGGGGTAATTATTTAAGTGCTTGTAGTACCTAACTGGGATATTTGAATTCCTACACGTCTTGTAGAAGCTAGATGGTGGTTTCTCAATGACAAAGCAATTTCTCTTAGTTTCATTTTCCCTAAATACGTAACAGGACCGGCAACACATCCCCGTAGGGAATTTCAAGCGGTTGGAAACCTTTCAGATGTCTGGCCCCTAGCTGCACAATCTATCCCAATCCACTCATTCGCAGCAACTTTCTCTCCAAGAGAGAGCTGTCAACGTAAAAAAAAAAAAACCCAAGCTGTATTTCCCTTTCACTTTTTTTTTTTCTTTCCACAAACAGTAATAAACCCCCTAAACCAGAGCGGTGCCAGCTCCTGGCATCCCGTATGGAGCACACCAGGGACAGCACATGCACCAGGTTACGTTACCCGGCGTTCCGAGCGATTTGGCTCTCCAGAGCCGTTTGTTTGCCCACAGACGGAGCTGTGAGCGCGCTTGTTTTCCCTTTCTGTTTTTACATCCCCTTTTTTCCTTGCCAGAACCGGCTGCGTTCCCAGTGGCGCCGCGATGGTTGCGGCCTGGGAGGCTGCAGTTTGCACAAGCCGGGGGCTGCGCGGCCCCGGGGCTCGCCCAGGTCAGGGCTTGGGTGGGTGGAAGGGGGCGCCCACGGGAGCCAGGGGCACCCATGGAAGCCAGGGAAGGCGGGGGCACCCATGGAAGCCAGGGGCACCCACGGGAGCTGGGGGCACCCATGGAAGCCGGAGCCACCCCAGCGCCTTCCCAGCCCCTCGTCCCAGGGCGGCTGCCTCCTCACGCTGCCCCGGCCTGGGGTACGGGCCCTGGCCCCCTCTAGCAAGGGCCGAGCCCGGGGAAGCCCCGGCCTGCCGTGCCCTGCCCCGCCCGCCCCGACCCACCTTGCCAGGCCCCGGGAGCTCCGTCCAGCCGCCCCGGCCCCGGCGCGGCCCAGCCCGGTTCTGCCCGCAGCCCCGCAGGCCGCGGCGGTTGCCATGGCGACGCATTGTGGCGTGCGGGGCCGGGGCCGGGGCCCTGCCGGCCCTCCCCAGCGCCCAGCGCCGAGCACCCGCGGCCCAACCGCCCGGGGCCGGGGCTCCCGCAGCTTGGGCGGGCCCCGCTGCTGGTCCCCATCCCTGCACCACCCAGCCGTGCCCGGCCGGGGGGCCGAGCCCCCCGGCCCCCCTGCCCCCCTTTCCTGGCGACTGCGCCTTGGGGGCCCCCCCAATCATCCGGGCGTAGGCCCCCCAAACCCATCTGTACCTTCTGCCCCGCCATAAACGTCGGTAACCTGCTTCCCAGCCCTCCAGTCCCTGGGGAAATGTGGCACCGTGCGTCCCCACGGGTTTGGTGACACCGGGCCAGCACCGAGGGGCGATGGCCGTGCCAGTGGGCAGGGGCGCGTGGCCGCGCTCCCCTCTGCCAGCTCAACGAGCGGCGACTGGGCTCGCCCCGAAAGTGGTGACTCGGGCGGCTGGCAGCGAGCCGGCACACAATGCCGGGCTGTTGCGATCACAGTGCGAGGCATCTCCCGGCGCTGGGCACCGGGCGAGGGCTCGGGGCGGCCCCTGGGCACGTGGAGGTGTGGGAAGGCTCTGCCCCCCGCCCCAGGGCTGTACCCAGGCAGTTCCCCCTCGTACGGAGGGGAAGGGCTCTGTGCTTCCCCCTTAACCGGCACATTTTGTTTCACTCCCATCTTGTGCCCTTGTTGCGATGGGGCTGCGGCACCGCTACACTAAGGCCAAGGCACCCTGGGGTGCATAGAGGAGCGTGGCCAGCAGGGCGAGGGAGGTTCTCCTCTCCCTCTGCTCTGCTCTGGGGAGACCCCACCTGGAGCACTGGGTCCAGTTCTGGGCTCCCCAGTTCAAGAAAGATGAGGAACTCCTGGAGAGAGTCCAGAGGAGGGCAACAAGGATGTTGGGGGGACTGGAGCATCTCCCCTAGGAGGAAAGGCTGGGGGAGCTGGGCTTGTTCAGCCTGGAGAAGAGAAGGCTGAGAGGGGATCTCATCACCACCTACAAATATCTCAAGGGTGGGGGTCACGAGGACGGAGCCAGACTCTTTGCAGTGGTGCCCAGCGCCAGGACAAGGGGCCATGGGCACAAACTGAAGACATAAGAGGTTTCAGTTGAATGTGAGGAAAAAACTTCTTGACTTTGAGGGTGACAGAGCCCTGGCCCAGGCTGCCCAGGGGGGCTGTGGAGTCTCCTTCTCTGGAGATATTCAAAGCCTGCCTGGACGAAGTCCTGTGTAACATGCTCTGGGTGAGCCTGCTTGAGCAGGGGGGTTGGACTGGGTGAACTCCCAAGGGCCCTTCCAACCCTTGCCATTCTGTGATTCTGTGATACACTGATGGAAGCCCCATTTTCTGAGGACTGCAGGGGTTGTGGTTGTTGGAGAATCCAAAAATCTGCTTTGCAAAGCTTTGCTACCCTGCGCGTGATGTTCCCCGTTGCTCCTCCAGCATTTCACCGCTGCTCCATGGAGCTAAGCAGCAGCCTCGGTGGTTCATGAGCCCAACTGAGCTGCTTCGCTAGGGGCTGGTTCAAAGCTCTCTGGTCCCTGCAGAGCCCAGACCTCAGCAGTGAACTGTGGGGACACAAAGACATGGCCTTGAGCTAAGGGTCCCTGCAGACAGGGCTGTAGAAGCTAAGGCAGAACATGGTTGCTGGCCATGTCCGCGCAGCATGCCAGCTCAGAGCAAGGCGCCACGAGCGCAGCACTGAGCAGAAAAGCTGGTTCCATCCTGGGAAGCCCGAAGGTCTAAGTGGCACCCTGCACCCTGCGAGGTGCCCTCGGTGAAGCCCCGTGCCGGCATAGGGCTGCCCTGTTCTCACACCCCGGTCTCCTGGCTGTGGTCTGGAGTCTCCCGGTGTAGGTACACCTCTGCCTCTGGGGCTGGTGAATCCTCGCAGCCCCAGCTGCTCCAAACAACTGTAGCATGGCTGGGAGGAGGGTTGTGAACCATCCTGCCCTCAATTCCTGAGCATTAGGACATCCCCATCACCACCCCACTGCTGCTCTGCGTGGGGCAGGTCCAGGATACCCACCGATAGGCTTCAGCATTGCGCTTTGCGGGTGTAAATACTGGCCCAGGAAAGCACAGGCGGTTCTGGGGTGCGAAGGGGATCTGCGGGGCTTTATGGGACGCTGTGGGGCAGTTTTGCTTTGCCAGGGTGAATCTTGTGGTGTTTACGTCTGAGGCCAGGCACGTGCCGGTGCTTTGCTCTCTGCAGCGAGGCCAAGGCTGTTTCACACAGTGTCAGGAGTTTTGTTAACTTAAATGCGTAATCCTTATTAAAGAGATGCATTGAAATAGGCTATAAACGGCCCCCCGAAACGCAGCAGGCGCCCTTCTGGGTGGGAAGGGCTTTTCCTGAGCTGCGGGACCCGCCTGGCCGGTCAGCTCCTTTACGGCGGAGAAGGACCTGGCTCGTCTGGCTCACGGTGCCAAGTTCAATACCATGGCCGGGGCATTCATCAGCGAGCTGGACAGGCGTCCTGCGTCTGAAGGTGCCTTCATACTCCCTGTGATTAAATCTTTGGGTCAGAGCTTAGCCTTAATGCTGTCTCATACGCTGAGCTGGTGCATCTCTGCTAAGCTTTTTTAATTGAATGATAGGCAGGATCCATAACGCCAGCCCTGGGCTTCTGCTTGAACATCAAGGGAGGCAGCAAGCTGTCATTTTAAGAAATCAATGCATCTTCTCAAGACAGCCGGAGCTTACCATTTCATTTCACAGCTGCCAAGAGATTAACTATACAACTGTCAGGTGTGATTCTCTAACAGACAAGGAACATAACAAATATGAGTGAAAGAAGGCTGATAGCCCTGCCGGGGGGAGGTAAGCAAAGAGCAGTATTTGGTAATAACGCCCCGGTTCTGCAGGAAACGACTGCTCATGCTCACGTCACGGATCCCAATCCTGTCATACGGGCTCCATGTGCTGGGAACTGGACTTGTCCTTTTCCCTCGGCCTTGGGGGTCCAAGGGCTTAAGTACGTCAGAAAAGTCCTGCGGAGCTCCGGACAGTCCTGTTCCAGCCCTGGCCCATGCCAGGTGCCCACGGAGGAGCTGAAAGCCAGGCTTGCACTTTGCATCTGTCTCCCTCAGCACCCTCCCACCCCGTGGCTTCTGAAGCTGCAGCAGTGCCCTTGGGTTTGCTAGCTCTCAGCGGAGAGCACGGCTGCCTTTGAGCGGGCGAGGTCTAGGCTGTTCTGGGTGTTCCTGCACCCCAGAACTGACCTGAAAAAGGCGGAGGCAGGAGATGAAAGCATCGCACGGCTGAGCGGGATGCAGCGGCTGAGCGTCTCACTCAGCAAAGGTGCAGTCCTGGGCTTTGCAAGCTTTGCTCCTGATTTTGGCAGGGTTGGAACATCACCCTGAGGGGGTGGAATGTCACCCTGAGGGGTTGGAATGTCACCCAGTGGGGTTGGAACATCAACCGGGCACAGCGTGGTGCATGTTTGGGTCTTGCTGGGGTGGTGCAGAGGCTTTTGCACTGGCCTTGCTTGTACTTCTCATTGTCGTAACAGCTTCCCTTCATCCCAAATTTAGCACGGAACAATGGAATCCCTTTGGCTGCCCTATCCAGAACAGCTGGCCAAGCTGCTCTCCTGATTTTAGGAATACGAGGATAGACCTGCCTATAGTCTGCAGCTGAAATGTTGCTGTGTTTGGTCACTTTGCATCGGGGATCCATTCAACTCTAGGATTTTATTGGCATTCTGCAAATCTCTTTGAATTAATACAAATACAAATGAGTTTGAAAAAAAAAAAAAATCGGCCCCCAGGTGCCCCTTTTGCCCCCTCTCCCATCAGCTGGGCTGCCTGCAGCGGAGCTGACAGCCGTTGTCTGCCAGCTTTGTCGTTCTGCCCCGTCCCCCTGCCCGCAGCGTCAAAGCACAGAACTTGTTAGTCCTGGCGTTGAGATCAAGATATAAGCAGGCAATTGATTTTCCTCCCTCTTCTTATTAGTGAGCTCTGACACTTAATAAAACATATATTTCCACTCTCGGGGTAAGCAAAACACCCAGACAGTGCCTGTCAGAGAGGGCTGGGAGTGGGGATTCATCTTTATGGAAAATCAATAGCTGGGACAGAGAAATTGGCAGAACCCAAATTAAAAGTCGCTGGCAATTTCTGTCTTCATATGTCACGTCTGCTGCGATTCTGAAACAGCAATTCAAAACAGCGGGGCAGGGAGGAGGAGGATGGACGTTGTGCCTGGCTCTTCCTCTGCTGCTTCCAGGGGGGCGAAGGTGGGTGCCAGCTTTGGAGCGGCTCTTTGGGCAGTGCCTGCTTCCAAGTGGGACCTGGTGGGCAAAGGTGGGTGCCAGCTTTGGAGCAGCTTTTGGGGCAGTGCCTGCTTCCAGGCGCTCCCCGTCCCAGGGACAGAGGGCTGTGCACCCCGACCTTTCTGCGGGAGGTTGTGTCCCCACGGCCGTTGCTGGTAGCACTGTCATAAAACTGTCCCAATGTCACCAGCACCTCCAGGGCTCCTGACTGTGTCCCTGCATCCCCAGACCCAAAACCCCTCATGTTTGCCTGGCCCCTGCCTTTCGGAGCAGGGCTGCCCCTCAGCTGGCTGCACCCGGCTGCTTCGAACCCCGTTATCACAAAGGGGTGACCGATCTCCTCACTGCTTGCTCCCAGTTTCTCTGGTGCCTCGTATATACCTGACACAAATTGAACATTCCAGATATAGCCCAAATCTAAATCATCGCCACGCATCAGGGAACTGGCTCTGGGCATCAGGCTGTGATTCAGAGGCTCATTTTGAGGAGGAAGAGGGATCTAAGTTTTCTAAGGAACCTGGGCAGGGGAAACTGCTCTTCTGGGATGCAGAAGCCCCAGCTGGACCAGGTCAGGCAGGAGTTAATTGCATCCCGGAGGCAGCAATTACCCCCAGCTCATTACACCCGCTAATGGCACCCTGGGAGGGAGCCCCACAGCCTGGACCTGCTGGAGTTCGGGGGTAGCTGTTTGCCTACAGCAAGCCAAGAAGTTTTTGGGTTTGGAGGCTGTTTGGGGGCAAAAATCTTCCCCGGGTCCATGCCCAGCCCTGAGATCTGCTCCGTGCAGGGCTGAGTGCTTGGGATTTCCTGGGGAAAGGGAGCCCTTATCCATCAGCTCTCCTTTCCTCCCCGGCTGAGTGGCTGATGGCTGGACAGCCCAGACAGGTCTTGGCACCGAATCCAGACATTAATCTGCATACCCTTCTCCAGCGGTGACATTGATCTGCGTACCCGGACACGTGTGTGGGATGTGAGAGGCGAGAGCTCGTCCGAGCTGCAGGCTATGGCAGGGGCTGGTTTACCCACGATCTAGCTCAGGAAGGCGGAGCAGGTTCACAGAAGCTGGTTTATCTTGCTGGAAGCTCATCAAAAGCCCGTTCGGATATCCTTGCGCTGTGCGGCACTTTGCAGGGCAGACGTCCTTGGGCGTAAGTTCAAGGCAGGCTGTCGTGTCCCAGCTCCCACGAGACAGCCCTGTGCTGGCAGGCTCAGCCACACGGCGAGCATGCATCCCCCTTTTCCAGGAAAACTTCCCAAGCGGGGGGTCACATTTGCAGCCTTGTCCCCTGGTTGTCCCCTGCGGTCAGTCCCTGCTCGGGGCTGCGGCTGGCGGGGAGCAGTCGGGGTGACGTCAGGCTGCAGCGCTCCCGGGGAGCCGGCTGTCCACCCTCCCCAGCATGTGGGACATGGAGGCAGCCGTGAGGCTCGAGCCTTCATCCCACTGGGAACACGGTGACCAGCACCTTTAGCACCAGTGGGCAGAGCACGGCAGGCAGAGCTGGAGCCTGCGTCCTGTGATTTATCGCCTGGCTCGTGCTCCCTTCCATCTGTCAGGGCCGGCGCGTTAATCTGGGGGCCAACGTGCCGGATAAATCAGCCCAAAGTGTTCATTCCCACAGCAGCCTCCAGGCAAGGGGGGGTGTGCAAACCCCCAGGGCATGAGCAAGGCAGGGGGATTTGTTTCTTGCCATTGAAGGCTCAGAGAACATTTGTCTGCGGTCCCAAAGACGGGGCCCAGCACTGGGGCGTTTCTGTGGTACGAGGAGGAATCGAGGTGCACGGTACGGTAACGACCTGCTAGGGTTTGCAGAAGAGGGGAAGTGAACCCTGGACTTCCAGTTTGGCGCCCCAGAAGGCTTTTCAGAGCGGGAACGAGCATCCTTCACAAGACCACAGATGCTGGCCCTTATCCCAGCTCAAACTGGGAGCGACCGCAGGGCTGGATCCACGTGAGGGGAGCGGAGTTGGAGCTTGGAGCAGTCGTGCTGCTGGGTCAGGCTTTGCTGCTGCTCGTAGGGGTGCTCCGTGGGGGCCTCATCCAGCCCTGGTGCTGGGGCGGGGGGGGGCACTGCGTGGGGTGGTCCGTGCAGTTGATCTGTGGGGGCTGGCGGGCTGCGAGGCTGGCTGGAACGGGGGGGGGCTCACCCTGGGAATGCTGACAGCCCCTGGCTCCGGTGGCAGGACAGCAAGGGTGAAGTCGTGCCCGTGTCAGCTCATCCATCTCCGCTGCTCGCAGGCTGGTCCCGGGGGAAGCGCAGGCTTTGGCAGCTCTAAGTGGGGTTGGAGGCGGATGCAATTCTGGAGAACAAGATTCCTGTGCAAAACCTGTAAAAAAAAAAAAAAAAAAAAAAAAAAAAAAAAAAAAAAAAAAAATTGAAGTTCTTGGCTGAGAAGCTTGTTTAAAGATCTTATCTCTGGCAGAGGAAATAAGGTCTTAATTCCCTCCCTTGCTGCTTGCCTCGCAGTCTTTGCAAGTGCTGGGTCCCCAGAGGAGCCCAGGCCATTAACTCTGCCAGGAAACAAGCTGGAGATGAGAAGTGGCTTTTGTTCGTGGAACGGGAACTGACCTGAAGCGGCTCTGGGTGAAGCTGCTGCCTCTGCCACGTGCGGTCCCTGCTGGGGGGAGAGGCAGGTGGAGAGCGCGTGGGGTGGGAACCCCGTGCCCCGCACCCTGTGCAGCTCCACGGAGGCGCATTCGAGGCAGGTAGCGGGCAAAAAAATACATTTGGCTTTCTGACTTGGCCACCTTTCTTTTCCGAAGCCTGGGTTGGAACCAGGAGGTGGTTTGGGTAATGTTGCTCCCCCCGCTCCATCCCCTGGGCGCCCCAGGCAGGGCTGGTGTCCCTGGGGCTGCCCAGAGTTTCTGCAGGAGGAAGAATGGGGGGGACCATGGCTGTCCCATGAACAACGGGGGCTGCACTGCTCCTGTCCGAACTGGAGAGCTGTTGGGATGCTGTGTGCAACAGGATAAAAGGTATTTAATAAGCGACAGCTCGATGCCATCCACGGCCGTACCTACCGTGTGACGGGGCAGGACTGTCCCTGTTTTGAGGACCCCCATGACTGTCCTGCACGCGAACGGGGGGGATGGAGGGTGAGGAGGGTGCACCCTCTGCCTCGCAGCACGGCGGCCGGTGGGGAGAGCAGAGCCCCCGCTCGCCGGCTTTCGTACCCTCGCGTTTCATCGTCACCTCCACCCGCACGAAGAGCCGCGTCTGAGTCATCTCCCGGCTAAATGGAGTGTGTGGGCTTGCCGCAGCTTTAGCTGTTCATCCTCTGCTTTCTGGAGCCTGACACGGGGTAAAAGAGAGCTATTCATCAACGTGGAGATGAGGCAGATGGATGTCCTGTACCGCTAAAACAGGCCTTGCTCTCCTCCTACCAGCTCGAGCAGCTGGTGTCTCTCTGCGGTCCAGCGAGGACTTGCTTAAGTGGCTGCTGCTTGAGGAGTTCAAGAGATCTTAGAAGAAATATGGACCTAGGTTTTGCGCTGAATGACTTAGTGTGCTAGCTGGAAACCGCAGTGCCAGAGCCTCTGTGGAGAGGAAGCTCTTGAAAATGTTCCTACCCCGTGTCGGAGCAGGGAGCGGGAGAGCGAAGCTGGTGGCAGCACCTCACCATGGCTCTCTGACCTGAAATCCCTCGGGGGTGAGGTTGGTGCTGGCCCAGCTGGCACCCGGGACTGCGTCTGTTTGGCCTCGAGGCCGTGGTGGCTGCCATGGGGGTCCTTGCCTATCCCACCCTCACCCTGCTGCCTGCCCCCTGCCTGGCCATGGCCTTTGCCCGGGCCCTTCCCGTCCCCGGGGAGCGGCAGGGCAGGGGGTGGCTGCTGCTGGGGCGCTGCTGTCAGCTGTCAAGTAATGGAAGCGTCTTTGCGGAGCTTGGCAGCCCTCTTTGCATACGAAATAGCAGGTCTCCAGAGAGCAACGCCGGCGTGAAACATCGCTCCTGGTGATTGGCACCAACCTCGCTCCGTTAAGGATGTTAAAAGCTTCTCGGCTGGGCGGTGCGGTCACCTGCCCCTTACCGGCTCCTTGCCTGCAGCGCGGTGGCGCACGTGCGAGCTGACCCGGGCTCCCATCCCACGCTCCTGCTGGATTTCACCTTCATCGCGCTTGCAGGGACTGAGCTAACGAGAGCTGGGGGCTGTGTTACGTGTCTGGCCACAGACGAGTGCATGGTGCCACGGACCTGGAGGTTGGCAAAATGATCCTTGTCACTGGTGCAGCTTAAACCAGGGGGAGTGCGAGGGAGCAGACGGAGCCTCCTTGGAGGTGCAGCAGCATCGGTGCTGGGGTGTTTGGGGGTGCCTGTGTGTGGTGGGGGATAGCGAGCCATGTCCAGGGCAGTGGGATTACACAGCGTCTCTGCAGGCAAGGTTGAAGCGTGCAGCAATGGTGCAAGCAGCCATGCTCACCCCGTGAGCACCGAGCCCATGACCATGCAGTTGTGGCACAGCCACTCTCGTCACCAGGACAGGGACAGTCTCAGGGCTTGTCCTGCACCCGCTGCCAGTGCCACCTGAGCCACTCGTGCCCCTTCCTTGCCTGCAGGCAGGATGCTCTGGGCAGGACTGGGGCAGGGGGGGGATGTTTGAGCACTTGGGGCTGCCTTTGCAGTGGGTGCCATGCAGTCCATGCCCCTCAGCCCTGAGATAACCCAGCTGGAAGCTGCGGGGCTGGGGGAAATGTGGCTTGGCCCCCCCCGCTTGCCTGCTGGTGTGCAGGGCAGCTCTGGCCCCTGGCCATCGCTCTGGCCGGGGCTGACCAGCCCTGCTGCAGCCCCACTGGGCTGAAAGCATCCATTTTAGGTCCCTGTCGACAGCAATTTGGGAGCACAATGCTGATGGCCATGTGGGGGGAGCCCGTGGCCACGTGGCCGGTGGTGCTGGGGCTGCTGGGCGGGGGGGGGGAGCAGGAGGGGAGCACTGGCCACCGAGCACGTCTGAGCGTGGCTGCCCGGGGTCGCATGAGGCTGCGGGGCCATTACGCAAGGGCTGGCGAGTGGCCGTGCATGGCCCCATGTGCCAGGACACCGTGTGTCCCTCGCCGGCTTGGGGTGGCCCCAAGCTGCTCAACACCCCGGGAAATCGCTGGCTGGCATTCCCTGCTGGATGGAAAGCTCGTTGCTGCAGGATGCGGCTCAGCCTTGCTGCGCTTTTCCCATCGTGGATGTCAGCTGTGGGACAGGGGGTCCCGGCTGGAATACGGGGGCTCCCAGCTGCTGTGACTGGCTTGGGTTTGGTACACGCATCTGGGTTTTGGGGCAGAGGATCTCTGCAAAGGGAGGAGATATTTGTGGCTACTAAAGCAGCAATTCTGCAGGACATTTTCCTTGCTGGGTTTGCAGCCACCTCTGGAGCAGGGGGCTGGCTGGGCGAGAGGGTGCTCGTCCTCTTTGGCTCCCGAACCACGGGGCTGCCGGGGAAGGGGCAGGATGGGGCAGCATTCCTGCGGGCAGCGTGCAAGCAGAGGCTGCGCTCGTCTGCCCCGCTAATCGTCGTGGCCTACTTGGTGTCTGCAGCGAGAACGGGGCTAATCCTAATCCGGGGCGAGGATAAATGGCCACAGGTGCTGCGTGCCAGGGAGCCAGGTTCTGGTTGGCACTGGCTGCTGTGCCTTGGTTTAGTGCCCTAAGCCCTGGGGTCAGGCCAGCCAGCCCAGCCCAGGCTTAGCCAGACCTGCCCTCCGGGATGGAGCCGGTACTGCTTTAGGGCCTTAGTGTCCCCCCCCCACACTGCTCAGGGACTCCCCTTCTTACAAACCCACCGCCGGCAGCATGGCTGAGGACAAACGCACAAACCTCGTGGTTCAAGTCATGTGTGGCTTTTCAACCCCATCCAAGAGCTTTATTCACACAAACGTCTCGATTTACAAAGCCTCTGCCACTCACACACATCAGGGATCCACAGTGTTCAAAAACTTAAATAAACGTCTCATACCAACCCAAGTAAACCAAGTACAAAAAATATTTATATAAAGTTGTTCACACGTAGGTCCTAGATTACCAGCTTCTGTGAAAAAAAAAAAAAAAATAAAGAAAAATACAGGTTTTTAATATAATTATCTTTATTGGGTTTCTATCTACAGGCACAGGGGCTGCAGGGAGCGGAGGGAGCCTGGAGCAGGGCTGGGCCAGGGTGCCCCCATCCCAGGGCTCGCCCAGCCCTGCTGGGGCCCCGGCCCCCACCTCGTGTTGCTGGGAATTGGCTCTGCGAAGCGGCTGGGGTTTGCTGGATGGGTGAGCTGAAGGCCCAGGATGGGGACAGGCGCTGGGGTGGGGACACCAAGCACTCCCTTTTAGCCCCTGCAAGCTCTTCCCGCAGCCTGGACATCACCCTTGGAGTTAAAAACACTTGGGCAGGCAGCAAAGAAATGGGATTTGTCAGATTGCAGCTGGAAGAGAGCAGCTCCCTGCACTTCCCTTCCAGCTGCACCCACCGCCCCGACACCTTGCTCTGAAGCGTGAAATGCTTTTGGACACGAAGGGCCACATGCTGGGACGTGCCTGGTTACCAGCTGAGCAGCGGAGGAGCCGCCGGCACAGCTCTCCCCACCACCGGCGGCGGCTCCCGGGCAGCACCTTGGCGGGGGAGGCAGCGGGACGAGCACCGGCCGCATCCCGCTGCCGAGGGGGCCAGGGGCTCCGCTTTCCAGGCGCTGCCCCTGGGAGCCGTGCAGCCCAGCTGAAGGGATGGGAGGCTGCGAGGAGCAGAGGTGAAGCGCCCAGCCTGCTCCTGCGGCACGGCCGAGCCGGCGCGGGGCTGAGCACCGCGCACCCATCCTGCAGCAGCGTCCCCGAAACGGGATCAGGAGCCCCCCCCCGGCCCCGGGCAGCTGTAGTGTGTGTGAGGTTTGGGCAGGACATGCCTGGGGGTAACGAAGGAAAGCAGCAACGCGGTTCCTTGCTCTCGTGACCTGCAGAAAGCACAGGGAAACGCGTCTCCGTTCGTACCCCGAAGCAGCCGCCCCGTGATGCTTGGGAGGCTTAAACCCAGACTCGGTACTGCATACGGAGGAGACGTACGATGCACACAACGGAGGATTTCCACAACGATGGTAATGCTTGTTTTAAGTCTTATTGCTCCAGGAAGGCTCTGGGAGCCTCTGATATGTGAAGGAGCTGGGTCCTGAGGAGTAAAGGAAGACCACAGGGGTAACTCTTATCTGTCACTAGCGCCGCTGAACCTCAAACACAGCAGCAAGGGGACACGGGGGAGCTAATCTAACCCCTCTAGGCTAGAGCCACCGCTGCTCTCTCCTCCCCACGGACCAAAGGTGGCAGGGAGAGCCCCGCGACACCTGCACGATGCCGGCGGTGCCAGCCTTGCTGCAGGCTGGTGCAGATAACGCGTTTCCCAATCCTCCTGAGGCTTGGCTTGTTCCCCCCACCCACCCCACATCCCTCTTGTAAACAGCAGAGTCAGAAGTAAACAGTTTCATACAATCACTCCCCCGGCGCGGGCACCGGCTGGGGTCCCGCAAGCCCGGAGGGCAGCAGGGTTTCACGAGAGGGTACTTGGCCCCCCAGCGCTGGCCCCCCCCCCCCCCCAGCACGGATGCTCAGCTTTGCTGTGGCCAGGAGGAGATGGAGACAACCTGGCCCCGGGCGGGCAATGGGCTGCAGGCTCGGTGCTGCTTTCCTAAGCTCGAGTTTTCCCAGTGGCACATCTTGATGCCAAAAACACCTACGGCGGGAGGAGGTCAGCCGGCAGGAGATGCCTGATAGACCCAGCTGGGAAGAAAAGCCTAAACATCCCCCATCCCACCAGGTTTTTTTTGTTCCCCATTCCCACCTTGTTTGAGAGGGAGCACTGGTCTGGGCCAAAGTACCTGGGAGGAGAGATTCTAGGAGCTGTAAACACAAGGCAGGTTCCCATATAGTCTGGGGAGTCAAACACAAACAGCAGCAAAATCAAAAAGCTCTTAAAAGGACAAACTAATCCGGGAGCCATCCACACTGGCCAAAGGCTAGCAGCCCGAGGTCTCGTCCTTGGAAGTGTTTGCTAAATCCTACGTAAGGCACTACGGTCTAGCTCACTAACATCAAGCTGCTTTGAAAACACATTTGCAATGCAAAAGCTGAGGTGGAGACGTGTGGTTTGAAGAGATGGCCTGAAACAGCAACGGACCGTGAGGGGTGACCGTGCCAGGCCCAACCCTGTCCCCAGAGCGGAGCAGGGCACGGGCAGCTGGCCCTCCACCAGGAGGCTGGTGGCCACTCACCACCTTCCACCTCCACGTCCTGCGTTTCAGGCTTGGTTTCCACAGCTGGAAATTCGGGCTTGGTTTCCACAGATGGAAATCCCCTGCTAGGACGCTCCCTTCTCCCAGGGCGTAATGCCCGGCGAGGGGCCCTTCCAGCAGGGAAAGCCAGGTAAGCAGGGCTGGGAGGGCAGAGCCCTCTTCCCGCACCCGTTCAAGCCAGGGTGAGGTTCTAACAGCTACAACAGCCAGGAGCAAAGGCTCTGCCAGGTGGAGGAAGGACAGTCCAGTGATCAGGGTGCTAACGCTGTACTTGTGAACTATGGGGTTCAGCTCTCGTCTCACCGCAGCCCTCCTGCAGGACGCCAGGCTCTGCGAACCCTCCCCGGGAGCTGGGGGAGAAACCTGCCTGCAGCTCCCTGGCACGGCCGCTGCAGGGACCTGCTGCTTGTCGGAGAGAAATGAGAGCAGCCAAAGCGCTGTTCAAAGCCCCCGAGAGCGCTCTGCACTGAGCACAGCGCCTGCTAACCAACCCCAAACTGCCCGGACCCCAGCAGCCAGCCTGGAGGGAGTCTGTACAGCCATGGTCCGGCTCTGGCTGGCCACGGCCTGCAGAAGCATCTCTAGGAACAAACAGAAGGGCAGCGTGGGAACGGGGGCTTGGCGCCGAATTTGTGCTGTGCAAACCTTCATGAGTCACAGACACATGGTCTGGAGCCTCCTGGCATCGTCTGCCTAGGCGGGACCTGGCCTTCCTACAGTGACAGCCTTAGCTTTGTGTCCTGGAATAGATGGAAGAGAAAAAAAAGAAACCCCTCCCTTCCCTGCTTCAGCTCTGCCTTGGCCACAAGCACTGACTGCATTCCCATTCATTCCCACGAGGTCAACAAAGTACATGAGGAGATACAAGGAGGTGCTGCCAGTTCGGGAACCTTCCAGGGACGACACAGGAAAGCTGCAGCCTGCACGCAGGCCAGGGGCAGTTCCCAGAGCCAGGGACGAGGGGGTCACCAGGGGGACCCTCTTCTGCCGGCGGCCCTGGCCAGCTCCAGCTGAGGTAAGGGCTGAGCAGCTCGGGAGCGATGCTGGGTCAGACCAGCCCACTCCCCAAACCGCTGCCGGGCGATTTAGCCTGGTGAGAAAGGGTTTAGTTGGTTCAGAACCCACAGGGTGGAGAAGAAGTGGTGCTTTACATGGCATTTACAGTGAGCAAAGTCTAAAGACCATCAACATGGGGTCAGCCCCGGAATATTAGTGTTGCTCTAAATATAGGCAAGGAAATAGAGTATTAACTGCTCAGCCTGAGGTTCCAATCTCCTTACCTGAGCTGTACTGTCCTGCAACCAAACCCAAACAGCAGCATTGCCTTTTGCTTCCTGGACATAGTTATCTAGCAGGGAAAAGTGTTTCACCGGAGGCGAGGATCCAGCCCGTGAGCCATTTACGCCAAACCTCCTCCTCTCCCAGGTTTTGTTCCCACCAAGTGAAGGTTGGCATTAAATGGATCGGAGTACCGGACTGCTTTCTGTTTCTCTTGTATGCAGACGATGCCCACCTAGAAGTGTGCCCACCTGGAAGCGTGCCCACCTGGAAGCGTGCCCACGGGCTCCCCGCTGCCCTCCGTGCGGAAAGGCCGTCACAGACGCCGCTGGTGAAACCCAGCTCAGGGAGCACGAAGGTCTGCCCGTCGCTGCAGCAGCCCCACCTTGCCAAAAGGCTTTCCAGCTTCTTTATGCTTCTCTGTCCTAACATCAGCTGCTCACAGCCTGGGCAGCACCCACCTATTCAGAACCTGCCTGGCTATGAAATTACTTCGCTGCTTGCAACGTGTGGTCCCAGAGGCTCACTTTGTCTAAAGCACTGCACTCCCGGTACAAACCTAGCAATCACTTTGCTCCCATTTCCCCTAGGCGAAAGTGATAGCTTTAAACCCAAAGTTGCCGAGCTGCTGATTCCCACCTCCTTGTGGAACCAGATCTTCTCTAAAAACATCTACTGAGTCTGTGGCAGCACAGGAGACAGAGGGAGGGCTGGGCAGGGGCAGCTCTGCTCTCTGGATCTTGTTTAGAAGTCTCGTAAGCATGATAGCTGCCAGCTTGCGCTCTTCTCCAGGCCACTGCAGCCCCCTCCCGCTCCCCCAGAACACCCCTTCCCAACAAAACAAAGAAACACCCAAAGATTTCACATTGCCAGAGATCCTGCAGACCAGGGATCTTCGGTATCATCACCTTCCCTTATCTTTGACTTCCCTCGTTGCATGTAAATAATGGAGATTATGGTCCCTGGTAAATAAACCTGCAAGAAAAACAAGAAAGGAGAAAGAGAGGTCAGGTACGTTAGCGGGTTTGTCCCAGTTTGCGACAATCTCCTGCCAGCCCTCCTGCTCCCACCCGACGCAGGCTGCAGGTTGGTAAAGCGAGCAGAGTCACTGGTTCAGCGAGCTTGCTGCACCTCTGCTTTCATTCCCAAGCCTTAATTAAAGCAGCATTTGAGGGTCTGGGAGACCTCGAGCTGAGCGCACGCCTTCTCATTACACGGCCCCAACCAACGACTGCAAACAGCAACGCCTATGAACTGCACCAGTGGAAGGTGCAATGGTCACCAATTGGTGCCAGAGCCATTTGGCTGCTGGATGGAGGGGCTGGGGGACACTGCTGTGGAGATGGAGCCCACTCCCACAGCCTTCCCCCTGGTCCCAGTTAGCCCAAGATGGGCATCACCGCGTCTCTCTACTTCACAGTGGTTTCATTACTGGTCCAGGCGCTGCGGGTCTGGACTGGGTTTACAGTCATTTCTTTCTCCGGAGCGATGCGAACAGCCCTGCACGGCAGCGGTGCCAAGGCCAGTACGCACCCAGCTGCCCCAGCACGTGGGCTGAGCTGGGATGGGTCAGCTGGGGGCTGAGCATCGCCCCGCACACCGGTAACCCAGCCCCATCCCACAGGGCTCGCTGCGGTGACAGCCCAGCTGGAACAAGGACGAGCATTATCACAGCAGAGCCCGGCCTTGAGGGTCCACGTGACGCCCCCGTGAGCGCTGGCTCCCAGTCGTCTGCATCTGTACACCCTGGGAAAAGTGGAACAAGCTGTGACACCAGGGACGCCCTGCACCGCTCGCCCTGTGCGTCAGCAGCAGCTCGGGCTTCAAGGCAAGAGGTGGTTAAAATCCATTTCAGAGCAGGATGGGTTCGCAGCGCAGCTCTGTGCTTCAACAGCCCCGAGGACGCTCGGCACCAGGGATTTTCAGGAAGAACGGGCAGGTCTTTGCTGCACCGGTCCCTGCTCTGGCCAAAGCCCCAGCACACAGCATGCCCCACGGCCCCTGGAGCACCAAGGGTGCTGCACCCATTCCTCCACAGCCCTGGCACCGCACCCTCCCTGTCCTCTGAGCTCGGGGATGCAGAAATGCTCAACTCTGCACATAAGCCACCAGCGTTCTCCACCCAGCTTGTTCACAACCCGGTAAATTCCCTGTGGACATCCCATCCAGCAGCAAGTTTGGACCCAGCAGAGGAACGCAATGCGCACGATGTCGCTTCTGTATTGGAAATGCATCGTTCAGGATGTCACAGCCTTCAGAGGAGGGACCAGCAGAGCTGAGGCTGGGGGTTCGTGCTGGTTTGATGAAAGCTGGCACCCGCCTGCCTGATGGGGGGACCCAGGGGTCTCCCCACTGCTGTCAGCTCTGCCCGCTGGCTCCTCCAGGGCTTCCTGCAGCGGGGGACAGGGCTGAGGTCACTGAAACACGTGCAAACCTCCAGCCCAAGGGGAGGGCCCCACTTCATTTCGTCACCTCTCAGGCTATACATGGGTGGTAATTTTCCAGGAGTTAACAGCAGTTTAATTTTTCCCCAAATTTGAGCTCTGAGCTCAGAGTTACGTAGAAAAAAATTGGGGGGGTTGGATTTCGCTCCCCCCTTCAGCAGGGACAGGTCCTCTCCCTCCAGGAACGAGCAAGGGGCTCTGCAGACACCGAGCACAGAACAGCGGGACAGACCCGCTGAAGGAGAACTGCCACTGCCCAGCAAATTATTCAAATCCCTTAGCCCTAGGAAATCTCGTTAAAGAAATCCGTAACTCATTTCTAGAGGAAGAGGCTTCCTGTGCTGCTCGGAGCAGAAGCCAGGGCTACGGGGACGCTGCTTTTCGGGAGAGGTTAACCAGGAGACGCTGCCTTTGCAGGCTGCAATCAGGAAAAAAGCCTTTCTGGTTGAGAAGGCAGGCTGGCGAGAGGCACCCGGGCACCAGGTCAGGGACGATGGCGCGAGGAATCTTCTGGAAGATTTCTCCTGTGGTGCAGCTTCATTAGCAAGTAGGGCAGCGCTTCTGTTTCTGCTTCCCTGGAGCAGGAGCGTTTTCAGGGAAGGCGCCTGCCTGAGCAGCCCCGAGCTCACAGCTCTGAGACAGGAGAGCTCACTCCATTGACGCACGTTGTTTCAGGGGCTTGTTCAAGAGCTTTTAATCCCTCCACTGATGCCACTTATAGTTTTAATCAGCTCGAACGTTCATTCGGCATCAGCAGGATATGAACCAGCAGCCCATGGAGCCCTCATCCAGCACCTAAGGAAGATGACACTAACGCGTGGGTCACGGCAGAGATGGGAGGTGGCAATGAGGACTGCGTGGTATCGGAGGACTCAGCGCAGGGGAGGGAGAGAGAACCCAGCACCTTCTCGCGTTAATCACATTATCCACCCCTGCGTGGGAACACAGGGTACAAGGGAAGGGGGCTGAGAGCCTGCTCTGCCTCCTAAGCCCTTCCTCATGCTCTGTACGTGCATTTGTGATGCACCCCTTGGGAGCAGCGTCCTTACATCCAACCGCAGCAGCCTCCCCCAGGAGGGAGCACGGGGGTGTCGGTGAGCAAACACAAACGCTAACACATCTGGCAAGAGGTGATGGGATCCAGTTCCTCCTCGGGGCTTTGCTTCTCCCCAGAAAGCTGTCACCACTCCACGGGGTGGCCCTGTGATACTGCACCCGCTCCTACGGCCAAGAGGAGGATCTGACCTTGCTTTTACTGTCCCATGGCTTTTATCCACACCAGGATTCAAAAACCACACTTAAAATAGTCAGAAGGCAAAACCAGTATGGTTTCAGAAATGAAACCGCTATTCTTTTCCTCGGCTTGCTCACCCGTACCCAGCCAGGTAAGGGCACTTGTACCGCACGGTAAAGTTTGAGTTGTGCGGTGCTACCAGACAAGACCTAACTTGGTGCACCAGCCCTGCTCCCTGACGGCCCGCGGAGATGCTGCTGCTGTGCATCCGATCCCTGCCCTCCAGGTCTGAGATTCGGCAGGGCAGCAGTTCATTAGCGGTGCTCAGGAGCGGCTGGGCACAGCACCAGAGAGCTCTCGCCGGGGACAGGCACCACCATGCAGGGAGAGCAGATGAGCTTGCTCAGCATCGGCTCCTGTTGCATTTTGAAAATGCAAAGAGGAGAACTGCAAATGCAAACAGTTCTGTTGCTTTCAGCTGAAACTGGAATGATCAAAACCAGTGCCAGGAGGAAGAAGAGGAGTGCTGGAGTGAACCAGGCTGGCCTCGGCTGTCACACACCTCCCAGCCCCCGAGATGCTGCAGTCTGCACCACACCGCCAGCACAGATTCCTGCCGTTCACCTTGAGCATCCACCCCAAAATCAGACCTGCTCTCTTATCCACAGTGAAAACACCACGCGATACGCTCCACCAGAACAAGCTGCCTTCTACACCGATCACAGCCACTGCAGCTTGAACGTGAATTAAAACGACAAAGTTTCTTAAATACGTAACTGTAGGTGGTGGGCGATGCTGCCACTTGCTCCCCTTGTTTCTGCGGCCAAGACCACTGGTGCCGCTCCAGCGAGAGGCAAAGAGCCACGAGCTCTCAGCTCTCACTGTGCCTCACTCCTCAGCAACTTGTCTAAGAGTTGCTCGGTCCCCACCGCACAAACCCACGTTAGAGGGTCCCAGCGAAGCAGCATCCGGGGGAGGCCCCTTGCCTGCCCTGGGGAACTCGGAGGGCAGCTAAAAAAAAAAAAAAACAAAGACATGCAAAGAGAAAGATGCTCACATTGCAGGAAAGGAGGAGAGAGGAGAACAGCCCCGACCTTCCAGTAAGGACAAGGAGGGGTGACACGCTCCTTAGCCTGCGGTGCAGTCGCAGTGCTGGGCTATCGCGCAGCAATAGGATTAGCAGGTACCCAGCACAATCCAGCCACTCCCTATTTGCACCAGAAAGGCTTTTGGGAATGGGGATCTTTAGAGAAACTCCTTCTGCAGAAGGTTGGGAAGCACCGATGATAGATAAGACCTTTGTTTTGCCCAGGGAAACGCTGCCCACCTCGGCTGGACCTACTGCCCTGGGGCCACCAGCAGTGCTGGTGAGGGGAGCAAGGAGATAAGCAGGCTCATCTCCACCCCGGACAGCCCAGTGTCCAGCAGAAACCAAGCCAGAAACACTTTCCTGGCTGAGAACTGACATCTAATTATCTGCATTTTGGATGCCTAACAGAGCATAAAGCCTGCGACTTGCAGGTGCATGCAGCATCCGCAGCAGAACTAAAGGCAAAGCTGCTGGGACATGAAGCAAAATCGGATGAGGTCAGTGACATACCAAGGCATAAGCAAAAATCTGATTCCCTGGGTCAGGGAGGGTTACGGTTTTCCAGGTTATGGCATGAACCAAGGCTAAGCAGGGTCTGAAGGTGTCCTGGAGAAGAACTCCCTGCATGACCCAGCAGCACCCTAAGCTACGCACCAGTGCCATGATTAAGTTGGAAGAGGTTACTTTAGTTTCTCGGTCAACTTAAAACTACCTGAGAGCAGAATTCAGGCCCTGCTCTAAATCCCATTTTAAGCTTCTCAAGCAGGTTCCCGATTTAAGATTTGCATTCGATAACAGCCAGAGGTAGGCTGATTTGAACGCACAACTACACAACGCGTTAGAAAAAACCCTACAGGAAAGCACAGCAAATATTTCGCTGTCCCATGAACAAGCCAGGGGAACGCTCCCCCCCCCCCCCCAGCGCAACGCTCCGGGTTTGTGGGGAACACAGGGCTGGCGCTGGGCTCTGCTCTGGGCCACGCAGCTACGTATGCCGGGTTGCATTATGTAAGTGCATCCATCTCTGCTGCAGCTGTGTCACTGATGGAGCCGAGCCGATGGAGCCGAGCCGTGCAGACTCACGGCTGGCTCTGGCCACAGATGGAGGTGGTGGTGGGGGGGGGGGTTGCAGAAGGCAGCTGGATTTTAAGCAAACAGCCCCGGGGCAGGACTGTCCCCTCAGTGTTTGTTATCCCTGCATGTACTATTCTGCAGATCTGCGCAGGATGAATTTTCCCCGGAGGGCACAGGCTGGTTGCATAACTCAGCAGCATCCGTGCCAGCACAGAGGGATCTGACAGAGCCATCGCAGATGGCAACGGCAGTGGCAAACCCCGACCCGTGCCTCGGCCACGCCGCAAGAGCCGGAGGAGACCCACGCCTCGCCCCCGGGGCAGGAGGTGGGGTGCCCTGCTCTTGCCCCAGGACTTTCTCACACCCATCTTAAGGGCTCACATTTCCGCAGATTCACTCCCCCACCCTAAATCCCCAGCCCACACTTGCACTGGGACCAGTACCGAGCCCGAGCCCCAGGCAGAAACAGTCGCATCAATTATTTGCGCTGGAGATCTTAAGGGCCTTAAATACTTTGTGCCAGGGTGCGGAGGGGATGGTTTGGGGACCAGTTTGGACAAACCAGCACTGAAAACACTAGACCTGCCCCATGGGCCTTTCCATTTCTATATTCCTATTTCTCTGCAGACAGCACAAGCTTACCTGGGCACATACACACACGGGGGGGGGGCGGGCAGCATATCGCTTTACGTAAGCTCAGGAACCTTCAGGTGGGCAGTGAGGAGGGGGTTGTTTTTTGTTTTTTTCAGCAGAACCTGCCAAAATGCCCCCACTGAGAGCTCTCGGGGCAGGCTGGGTGCACGGCCATCGGCTGCAAGGCTGAGGGCTGGGTGGTTGCTGGCTACAGCAGCCATTTCATCCCTCTCTGCTCTCCCGTATCTGTGGTCTGCGCTGGTCCAGTGGGGTCTGAGTGGTTTCAGGGCGAGGAGCCCAAGCTGCAGTGCCAGCACCTGACACAGGCAGGCGTTCAGAGGTCCCTGTCCCCAGCAATGCTCAGGCAGCTCTGCAGGAGCTGGCGAAAGACCTGGGCTGGGAAGACGTCAGCCTTGCCCCTCGTAATCTGTAATTTCCTCAGTTTCATTGAAGTGTTTGGCCAGGAGAAACCCCAGTAACAGCTCTTGTTTACAGACAGCTTTGCCATGCAGGCAACACCTCCCAGTCCTTGGATGTCACTGGTTAGTGACGCTGCCAGCTACCCCACGCCCCTGGGAGTCCTTCCCAGACCATGTGTGACCCACCCAGGCCCCAAGACCAGGACCTCTGAGTTGGGACTATTTAGGAACCAAGCTGCGGGGAGAAGGGAGGGGACTCTGCTTGAACAGAGCTGAGCTCAGCCTGAGCACAACTGTTCTGTAAGCTTCCTTCCTGAGCAGACACAGGTCTACAAACTCAGAGGCTGGGGACCAACACATCCCACTGGGTTTGGGCAACTGCAGCTGGCACCAAAGGGAAGGCAAGGAAATGAAATGAGATGGACCGACATGCCTTGTAGGTGAAAGCAAAGGAACAGCTTTGTCTGCATTGTGACAACCCTGCCTCTCCACCCAGCGCCAGCTCACTGAGCCCTGAGCTGCCCTGGCTGAGTCTCAGAGGGGAAGAGGACGCTTCTGGACAGCGAGGTGCTCTCAGAGCTGACCATGGAAATTATACCATGCAGCAGAGGAGGCAGAACTTGGCAGCTCCTTCCCCGCCCCTGGGAGAGATGGAGGTACCCAAAACTGATATCAGAGGGTGCTCGTGGTTCTCTCTGCTGTGCACCAGCCTGTCTCAGCCACCCACCAGGGCCTCTGAGGAGCAGGGCTCCAGCCCCGCCAGCTTCACTGGACAGCAGTGGGACGTGCATCTGCTAATTCTGTTTCCCACCTCTACTTTATTTTTGCAGTAAAATAGGTGGAAAAAACCCTAAGAAGCAGTGCTCTGATGAGTCATTGTAGAAATAGCTCTGGGAACATAAAAGACTCCTTTGTGTCACTACAAAGTACATTATCGGGCTGGTACAGCAGACAGAATAACACAAAAACTGCCGATCACTTACCCAGCTGCAAAGCACAGCGGTGCCCTGCCCTGAATTTAAGCAGCACATGTAACCTGGTCCATTCTGGTTTCAAGCTCAAAGGCATCAGGTCGATCCTGTGGGTTAGCAGCCAACATGTCTTTCAAGAGCTGCTTGATGCCCTCAGACATGGAAGTCCTGCGTTTCTGAGGGATGTGCAGCTCCATCTTTGGGTTTTCTAGCAGCGCTTCCCCAACGGGCACAATCTCGGTCCCCTGCTTGATGTAGGTCCCCAGCAGCTCCTTCTTGGTCTCTGCATCGATGAAAGTTATCCTCTCAATCATGGCCCAGATGATGATGCCAAGGGCAAAGATGTCAGCCTTGGCGGTGTAGTGCCCCTCCCAGACCTCGGGTGCCATGTAGAAATCGGAGCCGCAAGCCGAAGACAGCCAGTACTTGTTCACATTCACATTTTTGTTCTCATGCCCACCCTCCTTGCCCCGAGCAGTCAGGCCAGCGCAGACCTTGCTCAGCCCGAAGTCGGCCACCTTGAGAACAGGGGTGCCAGACTTCTCGGTTATCAGGATGTTGTCTGGTTTCAGGTCCCGGTGAACTATATGGTTCTTGTGCAGGAAGGCAATGGCGCTGGTCAGCTGCAGCATGAAGCTCTTGTTCGTCGCTGGGTCAGGTCTTCGTGAGAGCACGTACTGGTTGAGGTCGCCCCCTTCGCAGAACTCCATGACGAACCACAGGTAGCAAGGCTCCTCCGCGTAGCCCAGGATCCTCTCACCTAACCAAAAGGGACAAAGGCAAGAGTGGGTTTTCCAGGCACGTTACAAAATGTCCACGCTAACTCAGTGCAGGCAAGGAACAGGTCTGGTTTACATGGATAGTAAAGGTCTTAGGAACGTGACTGGGACCTATCGCAGCACAGGGTACCAGCAGCGATGCTGGCACTGCTGTGGCTTCAAGTGCTTTAGGATCCCGTTGAGTGCCACGCACCAGGACCACGTTTATCTGAGCCCCATGTCTGGGAGCCAGCTCAGGGACCTGTTCCCAGCAAAGCACAGGCGTGCGAGTGAGACCGAGCACGCGTCTTCTCAGGTGCTCGCAGGGAACTTGGAAGCAGAGGCTTATTTTCCTGCACTACCATCAGGCAGTTTTCCCCAGGCTCTGACAGCCAAAGCAGCAGAGACTAAAAGCACAATTAGCAGAGAGTCAAATCCGTTCGTTGTGAATGCCAGCTCCCCCCTGAGCTCAGCTGCAGGGGCAAAGGCAGTGTAACTGCAAGGGGGGGGTCACACCTTAACGCCGTGCCAGTACAGCCTCGCTAGGAGCAGTCACACCAGGGTCAAAGCCTTGCAGCACGCTGGCTCTTTTCAGACTAAATTTGTGCGTTTAAGCATCGTGTTTGTGCTAGGGGAGCTCTGCCACTTCATACAGCCTTCATTAAGTGCCAACGAGTCTTTAAAGAGAGGAAACTGGAGGCCCAAGTAGCAAACAACGTTTAAGTGCAATCCCAGCCACGCTTATAAATACAACTGGTGCCTCGCTCGTTTGTGCTGTTACTCAATATTATGCCCCAAACAGCTTCTTCCTTCAGCTCCTCAAGCTCAGAGCATCTCAGGTCCCACTGCATCTCAGGTCCAATTCACTGCATCTGGGTTTTACTCCACAACCCCCCTGCCCAGGCAAACCACTCTCTTGCACGTAAACTAGACACGTGGAGAAACGCGACGGCATCGTGTCGGCTAACGGGGCCAGCGGCAGACCCAGTCCCAGTCCCGTTAGCCGATGCCAGGATGCAAATCCCGCTGCCAGACCCCAAATTACCCGCACAGAGTGGCGCCCAGGTGACAGACAGAGCCTGCGCACACCACCAGGCTATCGTTTCGCTCTAGGAACTAGTTTTTTTACCCTCAAGCACCATTAAGGGAGAAGCTGGAGGATACCACTCGCCTCTGCCACGGTTAACAAGTCACACAGACAAATCCAAGTGTTTTGAGAGCAGTTAAATAACTCCACCCATTTGACAAAGTTGGGGTTTGTTTTAGCAAAGCCCTAGAGAGCATCTGGGAAAGCAAACTTCCAGCCGCAGGTAAAGCCAAGGAGTACCAGGGACACCAAGCCCCGGGCTGCCCAGTGCCCATCCCTGCAATGGTCAGTGATTGGTGTGGGTGGGAATATCAGTTATTTGCACAAACAGTCGGTATCCATGGCTACTGCTATGGAAATTAAAGTCTGCACAACAGAAGGATTTGGCTGCACCTCCCTGCCCTCAGCAGAAGATGAAGGTTAGGTCTGGGGGATGGGAGGGACCGTGAACAGGCTGGAGATACAGGGCACTGGGTGCACTCTGAGGGGTCAAATGGGACCCCAAAGTGCTGGAGGGGGGCTCAGCACATGAGCCTAAGGGCCAACAGGGAGCAGCAGTGGACAGCTTGGCTCTGGAGACCAAAACGCTGACCAGGAAAAGCAGCTTCTCCAGTGCAAGCCACCCTTTGGCGAGACGCGCGTGACAGCACGGCCGCTGAGCAGAGACCTTTGCACAGCCAGGCCAGCCCCAGCTCGCAGCCCTGCCGCCACCTCGGGTTTGCTAAACCCCAGCGACGATGCAGCGGGGCACAGGGCTTTGCTTTCCTGCTCCCCTCAGCATCCACAGAGCCCCAGCATGGGGAGCAGGAGGGTTTGGCTCTTCTCAGCCAGGATCCGCGCCACGATGGAGAGCAGGGCAGAGCCCCACACCCATCACACACGGCCCGGAGCACCAGGCCAGGGCAGGCAGGCGGGAGGGTGAGAGCATTCACACGGCAGCGCTGCCGACAGCCCCTTCCCACAGGGAAGCGGCTCAAACGCCAGCTCGCCAGCAGCAGGGACCAGCTGGCTCCGACAAGCCAAGGTTTGGCCTTCGCATAATGAAGGCTCTGATTTAAAACTTGGCCCCCGAACCTCAGCGAGCGCAGGGAGGATGCCACTGACCCAGCAGTAGCTGCAAGCACCATGCGCTTCACTTTGGGTGGAGCGCTGCTAGGAGATGCTTAAGCCAAGAGTAACATTTCCTCATTTTCTTTCTATAATCTGAAAGTGTTTGAGTTGTTAAATCATCTTCCTGCCTTCCAAACAAACAGCTTTAAACATAAAGAGCTGGCAAGCCGCTTCCTAAAGATGAGATGTTAGCAAACTGAAGTCAAGCAGCCGAGAGCTGAAGAGATGCAGGCGACAGGCCAGACCTGTTCTCCATCAAAGCCAGCATCCCCGGCGCACTCCCTGCCCAAACGCAGGATGGCACACGCCAACCTCTGCGTCCCTGCAGCAGCCCCCCCATGACCTATCCTGGGAGCTCATTAACAGCTCACTAACTTGCTTAGTATCACAGGGGGGAAAAAAAAAAAAGAAAAAAAAGAATCTAATGACAGCAGAACCAGCATCCCCCTGCCGCGTGTAATTTCTGACTCCCTCTGTGCAGAGGCTGTGCCAGAGGGACAAGAGCCAGCAGCACGAAGCCTGGGTGCTTGGACTGACTGCGAGGTGCGTGGGTGACACCAGGGCAGCCTGCGAGCGTGGCCAAGCACCAGCGGCGAGTCGGTGGCCCCGTGGGTGACATGCTAGGAAGCGACACCCTGTACCTGTTCGCTTAACAAGGCAGCTCTATCACTGCTATGGGTCAGGAACAACAAGAGGGGCACGTGGCCCCACACAAGCCCTGGCGGTGCGCACGTATTGGGGCACAGTGCTCAAGTATGTGCCTCTCCTCCAGGCTCGGTGCCGGGCTTCCACCTTCCTCTTCGCACTCTGCCTGTAAGTTTTTTATTCCCATCTCATCGAAACGATGAAGGTGCAGGCTCCGCACTGTAGCTGAGACCTGGCAGCGCCTGGTATCCTGACAGTTGTGCTCCCGATTCAGAAAGTCTCCGATTAATCCCCCCCCCGTGCCCTGAGCCCCGGCGCGTTGGCACAGCATCTGTGCAGGCCCGTAAATAGCCCAGCTGCGGTCGTGCAGAATGGCACGGCAGCACAGCTACGTGCCGGCTACCTCGGCTGGAGTGACAGCACAGCAGCTCCACGCACGCAGCTCACAGGGAAGGAGGGCAAGCAGACCTGGGAGCCTCACCTAACTCTGGCTTTTGTTTTGAAAATATTTATCCGTGCCACATCAGACCCAAAGCTCGGGAAGGCAGTGAGCGCAGCCTCTGCCCGAGCCTGTGGCCAGCAGATAACACAGCCCGGAGGAAGGCAGATGGAAGGGAGAACGCACTCTGGTTTGGGAAGTGAAACTGCTGCTCTCTGGCCTTGGGATGGAGAGGCCCAGCTCTGCTCCCCTCTTCGAAGGGCTGCAGTGGGACCAGGGCAGGCAAAGCCCTCCCCACGACAGGGAAGTCAGGGTGGCTCTCCCCCCACCTAGAGATGGGGGGCACCTACAGCTACCCCAGAGCTATCCCCAAGCCATGCCATCTTTTCTCAGGGAGTACAACATGGCAAGGGGGGGGCAGGAAAACCCTGTACCTGCCAGGAAGGGCTTGACTTGCTGGACACACACCCAAAGAAGGGTTGGCTCTGCTCCCAGGGAGTCTGCGAGGGCACATAAAGGAAGCACCCAGACTACATGGAAATTAGGACACTACCCTTCTGGCAGGGGTGCCTTGGGTGGCTGGGTGCAGAGCATGAAGGGAGAGCAGGATCAGGTCTGCATGGGGGAGAGCCAGGTCTGGACATGTCCCCCCAGGAGCGCAGAGGGGACAGGCAGGGCAGGGGCTGTCCGAGAGCTCCGATGATGGGTCTCGGCAGCCTTGCGCGATGTCTGTGCCTGGTGTAGGGATTGGAGGTTACCTGCACTGGGGGGCTCAGCTGGGGTGGGGCACGTGGAGACTGAGCTCCCCAAGGAGCATAGAGGAGTCCTGGCACACAAATCTGGGGAAGGGGGAGTTTGGGGTGAGCTGGCTGGGGGGTGCAGGGGCATCGAGGAGACAGGGCTTGGGTATTTTTCCGCATCTTGACTGCACATTGGCAGAGCTGGGTCTGACAAGCAGCCAAGGGAGCACAGGAAGGGAGGGAACATTTTGGAGATGTCACCATCACAGTCATCGGCTGTGGCAGGAGAAGGTGACCCCTGAGAGCCCCGTGATGCTGCCGAGGGACCCCAGGGGAAGACGGGGGTGTCAGCCCAGGCTACAGGCACTGGTGCTTCTAGGGCTGTCCCCACAGAGCCTGGGAGGGGAACGGGGACAGGAGAGCACAAAGAACGGTCCCAAAGCTGTAAGAGCTCGAGGGAGCAGGCAGGGCACCATAACAGGCTGCAGCCTTGGGGCGCTCAGAGGAGACAGGACTGTGTCAGGCAGAGAGGAGGGAGATGTCCTCTTGGTGTGACTTGGGCACAGAGCAGCAAAGGTCCCCGAGGGACACGCGTGGGCTGTGGTGCAGGTCAGGGTAGCGGAGGGAGCCCCAGGAGGGGGGTGTAATGGAGGAGGAGGAGGAAAGCGCTGGCAGGGGGTGCAGGGAAGGGCTGAGGGCAGCACACAGGGATACTCCCCAGGGCTGGGTCTGAGCCTGGGGGTGACAACAGGGTCCCTCAGGACGAGGGACACGGGGCTGGGGTGCTGCAGAGGTGCAGGGCATAAGGAGGGGGGGGGGCAGGCCAGGCACAGCGGTGTGCCATGCAGGGGTCCCAGGGGGTGGTTATACTGGCAAAATGGTTAAGGTGGAGGGAGGGGTGCTGCAAGGGGGGGGGGGGGGGGTTTGGTGGTCCCCGGGGGGTTTAAAGGGGGGGGGGGGGGGGGGGCCCGGGGGGGGGGGGGGCCCCGGGGGGGGGGGGGAGCGGGGGGGGGGGGGGGCACACCGTGGAGGGATGGCGCTGGGGTGCCCCGAAGGGTGCCAGGGGGGCTCCTGGGGGGTGCAGCAGTGCCGGGGCGGGGGGGGCGGGTACCTTTGAGGGAGGTCTCGACGAGGCGCAGGTAGAGCTGGCTGCGCTTGTTGCCGTGGCTCATGCGCTGCCCCAGGCCGTGCCGCTGCAGGACGCACTCCTCGAAGCGCACCACGTTGGGGTGCTGCCGCCGGAGGCTCGTCAGGGCCCAGAACTCCGCCAGCGCCAGCTCCACGTTCTCGGGAGCGTCGCAACGGATCCGTTTCACCGCCAACCGGGCGCCGCTGCGGCCCGACACCGCCTCGTACACCACGCCGTAGGCCCCGCGGCCGATCTCGGCCAGCAGGCTGTACCGCGGGGCCCCACCGTCACCGCCGCCGCCGCCACCCGGGCCGGGCCCCGCCGCCGCCGCCGCCGCCATGGGCCCCCGCCGCCCGCCGCCGCCGCGCCGCTCTTTGTGTCCCGCGGCGGCCGCCGTCCGCCGTCTCCATGGCGCCGCCGCGGGGGGGCCGCGCGCCCGCCGCCGCCCCCCCCCCCGCCCCGCGCTCCGGGGAGCGCCGCGCCGGGGAGCGCCGCGCGGGCGAGGGGGCACGCGCCGCCGCGTCGGAGGGCGGAAAAGCGCGCCCTGCCTGCCCCTTTAAGCGCTCGGCCAATCGCGGCGGCGCGGGACGAACCATGGCGGCGGCGGGGGGGGAGCCGGCAGCCGCGCCGGGACCGGCTCTCTCCCCAGCGGCGGGACGGGCCTCGGCGGCGGCAGCCCGGCCCCTCCCTCCCCCACCCCGCGCCCGGTAACCGGGGCGCCGCGCCGCCAGGGCGCCTCAGCGCGGCAGGGGCTCAGCGCGGCGGCCGGACCCCCCGGCCCCTCGCCGCCGTGGTACGCGCCACCCCGGTGTAAACAGGCTGGTCCCTGGCGGGGAGGGGGGGCGGCCCCCCGTCCCCCCCCTTCCCGTCCTCGCCGGGCACGGCACGGGGCTCACCTGAGGCGCGGCGGCGGGGGGCTCCGGGCCGGGCTCGGCAGCGTGTGAATGAGTGGGGCGGGGCGGCGGGATAAGAGCGGGGCCGCGCGCCCTGACGTAACCCCTTATGTAACGGCGGGGGTGACCCCGCCCCCCCCCTCCCCCCACCGCACCGGGACGGTCGGTGCACCGGGGGGGGCGGTGCACCGGGGGGGGGGGGGGGCGCGGTGCACCGGCAGGGGGGTGCCGTGCACCGAGGGGGGCCGTGCACCCGCGGGGATGTGCCCCGGGGGCCGTGCGGCGTGGGAAGGGACCCGGTGCGCTGCCGGTCGCCGTGCGGTGCCGGACGGGGGGGGGGGTCGGTGCACCGGGGCTGTGCAGCCGCAGCGGGAAGGGCGGGCGCGGGGCTCTGGGGTGGGGGGGGTTTGAGAGCCCCGGCGACATTCGGGGGCCCCTCCCGGGCGCTGCGCTCACCCTGCCGGGCACGGTCGCACCCCGCTCCCGCCCAGGGGGCCCCGGGGGGGCATCGCCCCGGGGGCCGCCCCTGCCCGGGGGGGCAGCCGCCCCGGGACCCTGAGGGGCGGTGGGGGCGGGGTGGGAGCCCCCGGGGCTGCGGTGTGTCCCCCCGGGATGGCTGCGGCCCCGTGGGGCTGGTTTGGCCGCATTCCTCCCGCAGGCAGGCGGGGTGGGACGGCCGCGTCCCCACACAGGGCTCCCCATCCCATCCACCGTCCCCAAACTGCTCTTCATCCCCCCCAGCCAGGGACTTCATGAGCATCTGTCCTCCCCCAGGCGGTGTGGGGGTCTCATCCTGGCTCTGGGCTGCTGGGTCTGGTGCTCCTGGGGGTGGGCAGCCAGCACCCCCACGTTTGGGGCTTCGCACACCACTGTGCCACTCCCCGTGTGCTGCGGGGGGAATGGTCATCAAATCCCCTAACAGTTTTTTTCCCGGCTGCTTTTCCCCACATTTTCCTGCCCCCCACGCGGGTGACGCTAGCAGCAGACGCGCTGCGTACGGCCAAGGAGAGCATCTGCAGAGCCAGCTTACGGAGCAGCTCGAAAAATTCCTGTTTTCTTGATTCCCTTCTGAGGCGTGTGCCGTTCCCATCCCGCAGCCCGCAGCAGCTCTGGGCTGCAGCACACTGGTCACCCCCCCAGGGGGGACGGTGACCCCCCAGAACCACCAGCACCCAGGGCCCGGCGTGCGGGGTGGGCGATGGCTCCCACGGCAGGGCTGGACCTCTGCGGCAGGGTGGCACGGTGCAGGCTGCAGCTCCCGCAAGTGGTTTGGGTTCAATTTGCTTTTAAATGGAGCCACTTCACCTCCGGGCCGGGGGATGAGGGGGCCGTGCCGCAGCCCCGAGCTCCTGGTGCTGCTCGGCAGCTTGGCGCAGCGTGTGCCGGCGGCAGGGACGATGGCAGCAGCGTGACTCGCCGTGTTTACGTGGGCTTCGCTTTTCATACTGGTGTCGAGTGGCCACTTGTGCCTCCTGCCCACGCAGGGAGGTCACCGCATGCCCCATGTGTGCCCACCTGGGCTGCACGGTGACCTCGAGCCAGCGCGGCGTGATGCAGGCAGGGGCTGCATCAGCTCCCGATCCCACGCTGCTGCGTGTCCCACAGCGGTGACCTCCCCCTGCTCCACGCTGTCCGCCTGGCATCTGCCTCCAGATCGTGCCAGCGCAGCCAGCGGAGGTTTGCTCCGGTGCTGTCGCGGTCGATCGGAGACTGCACGGCTCCCACAGGCGGCTGGGAGCAGACCCCCAGCCTTAGCCCCCTCCCTGGGCCGTTCTCCCCACGGAGCCACTGGGCCCTTTTACAGCCCACGAAGCACGGCCAGCGCATCCCTCGCCCTGCGGGCAGCCCTTGCCCCCCCGTGCCCACCGCCCGCCCTGCCGCAGCAGCCTGGCGTGGCGTTAGGGCCAGGAGGGAGAGCGAGCAATGGAGCCGTTTCTGGAAAAGCCCTGTTCCCACTGAATAGGATAAAGCTGACTGTGCCGGAGGAACCACAGCGGAGCAGCTGCCTTCCCATGGGATGCTCCTGCTGGCAGCGCCGGGGCTCAGTCCCCCTGCTTTGGGACAGCCCAGGTGGCTGCCAGAGCTCATCCTGCCCGCGGGGACGATTCACCCCACCCCAGGATGGGGAGCGGGCACCCTGGAGGTGCCCTGTCTGGTCTGGGGGCAAGTCCCCGGGGAGGGCAGAGTGGCAGCACTGGGTGACGTTCGCTGCCATTAACTCCCACTTGCTTTCGCGAAGCCTGGTACGCACGCTCGTCCCCCTCCCCGCCGAACCCGCTTTTCACTCCTGTAGTTAAGAAAACTTAACTTTTCTATTACTGCACATTTCTCTTACCCAGGTGCTTAATTACCATTGTCCCAGGGAAATGTCAGTGTGACTCAGAGACAGTTTCCCATTAGAAAGCGACAGATGAATATTAATTAAACTTGCTGGTGGGTGGGCTCGCTCGCAGCTCCTTTCCCAGGGGGACCTTGCCACCCCTCACGCCTATCCGGACCCCAACTGGCCCTGGGGAGGACCCACTCGCCCAGCTCAGCGCATCCATGGCACGTGTAGAACATCAGAGGACTCTGCTCCGGGGACAGGAGTAACTCAACCTCCCTCCCGGAGCAAAGGGAATCAGTCCTGAGGAAGGACCCTTATTACAGATGACTTTTCTCTCCGTGCCCGCGGGGTTTGCTCCCTCTCCAGGAGCGCATCTCCCCCCGGTGCAATTACCCTGCATGGGGAGGCGGCTGCACCCCGGGCCGTTGGGCTCCGGCGGGGTGCTGCAAGCGGGTCTGATTTTGGGGTGGGGAGGTGGCGGCAGCCATGGCTCCGTGGCCCTGGGCACGCACCGGCCTTGGGGGCGATGCTGTTGCTCTTACCCGGAGACGCCGCTCCAGGACGGAGCCGTTTGCCTGCCTCCTGGCAGGCTGGCCCAGGGAGGCCGGGCTTTAGGGATGGACTTCTTGGGGTTGGGAGGGCTATTTGATAGAAATGATGGTTCTGGTGTAAGAAATGTTCCTCCCCACCGTGTCTGCGGTGCCTGCAGGGCTGCTAGTCCTGGCAGCAAGGGTTAAACCTGCCCGGGGGATGCCCGCAGCCCCTGGTTTGCAGCTGCAGTTTCTTCTTCTCTGCTTTGTTCTGTGCCTGCGCAGCCCAGCACATCACAGCGAGGGGGGGCACGGCTGCCCTCTGCCCGTGCCCCCACAGGGCCAGAGCTCTGTCCCCCCTCACTGCAGCCTCCCTGGATGGGTCCCACAGGGGATGTCTCCTCCGTCAGCCCGGGGGAGATGCAGCGTGCTCTGCCCCTGCCTCGCCCCCTCCCTGTGCCCTGCTCCCTTGGTCCCTCCGTGCTGGTACAGCCCCAGCCCGGGCGAGCTAAAATCCCCCTCCCAGCAAAAGCTGTGGGGTTCCACATGCTTTCTGGGGAGTGGAGCCTGGCACCCCAAACCACCAGCCTTGGGGACAGAGGACCATGGGCAGCTGGCACAGGCTGCCCTGCTCACCCGGCTGTGGCTGCTGGGTGCCCAGCGGAGGGTCCCGGCCATGCCGATGGCCCCCGTGCCCCTCGCCAGCGCCGGGAGGGCTGAGCAGGGGGCACCAGGTCTGGCAGCTGGTGTTCGAGCCGGGGAGAAAGGCAGGTTGCTGGGAAACATCCCTCTTGAGCTCCGATAAAAATAGCTCCGTCTGTCTTCAAGGCGAGGGGACGGGCTGCGCTGCCGGTGCCTGGGGTGCGCTTGCACCCACCAGGGCTGCGGGGGACGGGACGGGCTGGCCTGGCCCCGCGGGGTCTGCACCCCGGACCCCCCAGCCCCGTGTCTCTGTCAGGACACCGTGCAGGGGGACGGTGGTGCAAGGGCTTGAGAGGGTGCCCTGGCACTGCCCGGTGCTGCGCTCCTTCACCCCCAAATCAGGCGTGGAAATGTGTGAACAGGAATTGGGGCTGAGCGAGGAAGGTGGGGGGGCCCCCCCCCGCCCCTTTGGCCCTTGGCCCGGGGGGGGGGAGGGGGGGGGGGGGACCCTGAGCCCCGACGGTGCGGAGGTGGGGGTTTCTCTGCGAGGGCTTTGCTGCCCAACCCCAGCCAGGCTGGGTGGGCTGGGGGGGACCAGCCTTTCCTGGGGCGTGAAGACCCTCTCGCCCTTCCCAGCAGCTTCGGACGGGCTCACCCCAATCCCTGTCATCGCCACGAGGACAGTGCTTCTCCCCAGCCTCGGGAGCGGGGGGGGGTGTCAGAGCTTTGCACCCCCCCCTCCTTCTTGGGCAGAATTTGAATTTGGTGCCCAGGGGGGATTCATGCCCCCAGCAGCCAAACTCCTCCGGCACGCAGCTGGGGGAGCAGATGGACCCCGTCCCGGTCCCCTGCCACCTCCCCTGTTTGGGGCATGCGTTTGGGGAGCCCTGGGGAGCAAGGCTGGCCCCGACGGCGTTCCCCGAGGGCTGCAGCCAGTGGCGGTGCAGTGGCAGGACGTGCCCCCCGGTCCCCAGGGCGGCTGGGGGGCTGCGGGGAGGCCCCGGCACAGCGGGAGAGCCTGCTCGGGAGGTGGCGAGGATGCTGCGGGGCTGATTATTCACAGCTTCCCTCGCCACGATTGGCTCCGCGGCGCTGAGCGCAGCCGGGCCCCGCCGCAGGAGGAGACTCGGTGGCCATAAAAGCAGGGTGGGAGCCAGCGGGCGGTGAGTCCGGTGGGCACCCCGGGCACCGCCGTGGGGCCACCAGCCAGCGTGGCCTTGCCACTGCCACCGCTGCCAATGACTGGCTCAGCCTGACGCCTGCGGAGGGACACCCATCACCCACGACCTGTCCTGACTCGGCGAAGTGGGTGCTCGGCGGGACGGGAAGCAGCGGCAGGTAGGGCTGCTGGGGTCATCACCCCGCTCCCATTGCGTGGGCACCGCTCCTGCTCACTGAGGAGTGACTCTGTTTAAAAACCCCTTGAACTGCGGTGCCGAGAGCAGCTCACGGTTGGGCTCGCAGTGTTATTTTGAGGGGCTCCTGCCTGGCCGCAGCTGCTCCTCTCATCCCTCGAGTGGTTTCATAGCCCACGAACCGCTGTCCAAAGCTTTGCTGGGGTTCGTTTTGATGCCGATGCCACATCTGCCACCCTTGCAGTGGGGACAACCTGGGGCTCGGAGGGGCAAAGGGAGCAGGGGGAGAGGACAGGGGAGGGTTCTGTCTCCCCCCGCTTGGCTCAAGCAGTAGCGGTGGCTGCGGTGCTGGGTTTTGCTGCGATTCTGTTCCAAAAGTCATCGGCTTTTTTGAGAAGCCTTATCCTGAAGGCATTTCCAGGTCATTTTTAAAGGTGAGGAAAGGAACGGCTGGAGGGTGATTCTCCTTCTCCCGCAGAAATCTCTGCAGGGTCCTAGCCTGCCTGGGTTAGACCTGTGTGGGAGGAGAGACCTGCTCAGCCCGGGAGAGCTGTTCACATCCCTCGCTCGAAATAATCACAGCTTAATCGGAACGGGGGGATCGGTCTCTCCACCGCCTGGCACACGCAGTCCCCGCTCCCCATCCCTCCTTGGGCTGCCAAGTCTGTAACCAGCCCCCGGGGTGCACGGACACAGCTTGGGGCTTTTCCATGGCTGAGCAAAGCCTGGGCACCCAAAACTCGAGTGGAAACAGGACAGGGGAGGAGGGGACCCCGCCAGATACCTGGCACAGGTAGGATGTGCTGCGGGTGGCCGTGGCGGCTGGGACCCACCGCTGGCATTGCCAGACGCTGCCACGATCCTGGTGCATTCTGCAGGAGGGACTGCTCCGGAGCCTCGGGGCTCCTCCAGGTAACACGGGATCGAGCTCTAACTCTGCTTTTCTTCTTCCTCCCTTTGTGTGCTCTTTCTTTTTGCTTTTGTCCAAAGCCCTTTGTTTTTCTCCCCTTTTCCTACCCCAGTTTTGCCAGTACTGCCTCACCCCCGCAGCAGGAGCAGGCAGAGCGCTGCGGGGGCATTCGTGGCACTGCCCGGGTGAGGTACGTTTGCCGTGGGATGTCCCCAAGGTGCCCGGAGGGTCCTTGGCCCTGCTGTGCCCCGGAGAGTTGCAGCTCCCCTTGAGCGCCATGAAGTCCCCGATTCTTCGGCTGCAGCAGGGCACGGGGCTGCTGGCAGCGGAGCAGCATGGCAGGGGCAAGGGATGGGAAGTGGGTGGGAAAAGGGGGGAAAAAGGTTCCCAGTGGGGTTGCTGGTTCCTCCTGGCACCTTCGTTCCCCTCGGTGCTGCAGCCGGCACCTACCTGCGTGCACGGCTGGTGAGCCCTCGCTCATTGGTGCCGTCTCGGTGGCGGCGAGGCAATGGGGGATCGTCGCTGTGTCTCAGCGGCGAAGGCTGGCCGAGGTCCCGCCGTGCCCCTGCCCGTCCTGGGCATCTGCCTGCCCTGGCGCCCGCTGCTCTGCCGGGGCGATGCTCGGAGCCGGTGCGCGGTGCAGCCGAGGAATGCAGACAGCTTGACACACGATGGTGCAGATAATTCAAATTAAATTTTAATCTAGCATGAATTAATACTGTGGCATTAACATTTCTTCGTCAGTACCAATTACAGTACATTTAGCAGATACTGCTGGAGAATACAATAGTCTCTAATATGCGTCATTAATGTGTAACAGATCCCTCTGGGTCATGCCTTTCCACCCCAGATAAAGCAGCCAAGGAGGCAAGGGGGTGCTTGCTGCCAGCGCACCCCTTTGGGGTCGGCTCTCGCTCCTGGGGCCGTCGCGGTCCCGGTGGCACCGTGATCCCGTGGCACCGCAGCTGGGGCCAGTACCGGCCCCTCCAGCCTCGCCCGGGGGGTTCTGGAGCGGTGCCGGGCACTGCTGCTGGCACAGCCCCTCTCCCAGCCACCATACAGTGTCCTCAGCCCTCCCCGGCCTCGTCCACGGAGGTGAGGGGCTCTGGCACGGCTCCCGGCAGGCTGACGGATGGCGATCATGGCTTGCAGGTAGGCTTGCACCCAAAACCTGGCTTTTTCTCCCTCCCTCCTGCTGAACCAGCCAAGCAGAAGTGGCGGTGGGAGGGAGGGGAGCAGGGGCTGCCCCAGCATGGGGTGCAGCACCCAGGGTGAGTCTGTACTGGGTGATGGCATCCCCCGTCCCCTTTCTGCCGTCGGCTTCCACTGCCGTGCTTTTCCTCCCCAAGGCCAAGGGGGAGAGGTGGTGATTCATCCCCTCCCCGCCATGCAGATGCGGCGATCACGATATTGCAGAGAAACTCAATGCTAAAGAAAAAGAAGGGGGTTTGTTTCCAATGGGATGGAAGGAGTGATGGAGGAGATGATGATGGGATGGGATGGGATGGGATGGGATGGGATGGGATGGGATGGTGGTCCCTACCTCGGGGACCTCAGTGGCCCCAGGGTCCTGGCCGTGGCTCAGGGCTTGTGCCAAGGACTGGGCTGCAGCTGGGGTAAGGGATCGCATCCTGCAGCATCCCCATGGGTCATTCCTGCCCCCTTCCCTCCCTGTCCTGGGGCCCAGGAGCAGCTCCCGGAGGTGAGTCGCGGGCATGGGCACGGGTGCCGGTGCATATCCCCAGGAGCAGCCACGCAGGCGCAGGCAGTGGGTGCCCCGCGCCGAGGGTGCCAGCGGGGAAGGTGATGGGCTCTGTGCTGTCTCGCCCTCCCAGGCAGAGGCTGCGGGGTGAGATGGCACGGCGGGTGCTGGCACTGGCGCTCTGCCTCTCCCTGGCCGCGGCGGCATCCGCCGACTGCGCGACCCAGTGCTCCCTCTGCATGGCCCAGACCCGCAGCGCCGAGAGCAGCGTCCGACCCCTGGTGAGTGCCGGCTCCACGCAGCCGTGAGTTTGGGGGGGGGGGGTCCACAGCAGCGGGGGCATCGCGGGTGCCAGCGCATGGTTGGCTGAGCTTCACAGCACGGTGGGTGTGGACCCCTGGGTGGGGTGGGAGGAAGGCAAGGGGTTCACCCCAAGCGGTGGGGTGATGCCCGTGGGTGCCCCGGGCCGCCACTGTCTTCCAGATGTGCCTGTGGCAGTGCCAGGGCTCCTCGCCGCCGGGCTCCGAGTGGGAGACGTGCAAGAAGGCACTGGCACTCCTGGCCCCGCTGGTGGCCCTGGCCGAAGGGACAGACCCGTCCCCTTGGGAGGTGGAGGACAAGGCAGAGCCGGAGCAGGAGCTGGGTCCCGGGGAGCTGCCGCTGGTGACGGCCAAGCGCTACGGGGGCTTCATGAAGAAGATGGCCAAGGGGAAGCTGCTCTCCCTGCTGCGTGAGAATGCCCACAGCAAGGGCGGGCTCAGCAAGAAGTTCGGGGGCTTCGGCCGCAAGCCAGGGGAGCGGGCAGCCCCCGAGGACTACCCGGGGCCGGGGCTGGCGGGCGATGGGGGCGAGGAGCCGACGAGTGCTGGGGCCGAGGGGCAGGAGCTGGCGGAGCTGCACAAGCGTTACGGTGGCTTCATGCGCCGGATCCGGCCCAAGCTCAAGTGGGACAATCAGAAGCGCTACGGGGGCTTCCTGCGGCGGCAGTTCAAGGTGACCACGCGGTCGGAAGAGGACCCCAGCGCCTTCTCAGGGGAGGTGTCGGACCTATAGAGCCGGGCATGGGATGGGCGGCACCACGGTCCTCACGCTGCCAGCCCGGACTGCGCCATCGCCCCTGGCCCCATCCCCTGCCCAGCCTGGCGTGGCCAGTGTCATCCCTGCCTCGTCCCCCCAGCAGACCATGGGTCCCCATCCCCAGTTGTCCCTCTCTGGTTCACCCGCCGATCCCTTAGGGACGCCGTGCATCAGGGGGACAAGGCCACCCCTCTGGCTGCGGGTCCAGCCCCTGGGCTCCCCAGGCAAATGGAGGAGGGGATGCACATCCTCCACCCTCCTGCGGCTGCAGAAGCACAGCGGGGTCTGGAAACCATCACAGCTGATACACGGGGCAATGGCCTCTGAGCATCGAGAAGGATGAGCCGGGGCAGGATGAGGCCCCCTGGGCTGGGAGGTGGCCCAAGCAGCCGGCACAGCCATGGGAGAGGCGGCTGGGCAGAGCTCACACTGCAGCACCATCACCGCAGCAGGCAGCTGGCTGAGCACCACCCTGACCCGTTCGCCGCATCCCACCCATCCCAGAGCCCGCCTGGTCCCCCCAGGCTTCCCCTTCCGAAAACAACCCCCGGAGGCAGGGTCAGACCCCCACCCCGGCCCCTGCTCCCCCCGCAGCCAATAAAAAGGCAGATGCCAACGAAGCCAAAGCTGTGCCGGGTGCTGAGCGTCGGCTTCATCTGTGGTCCAGGGCTCCATGGGGCAGGTCAAGCCCTCGGCAGGAGGGGACAACACAGCCCAAGCTGGGGCCCAGGGGGGTGGGCTGGGGGCCATGGGTGCCCAGGGCTGGGATGCCAGGGGTGCTGACTGTAAGGCCCGCAGACCGCAGCGGTGGTCCCCTCCTTGTGCCGTGGGTTCATAGGGGATGTGGGACCCCCCCGCACCCCATTGCTGCTGCCCCAGGGGAGGCAGGGGTGCTCAGCCCGGCCCCGGTGCATGTGGGGTGCTGGCAGGGGACCTCCGGCAGCACGGGGCCACCCGCTTACCCCCAGCAGCACCCAGGGGCCAAGCCATCCCCTTCCCGCTTCGAGGACAGCATGACCCCCCCAGCAGCAGCTCGGTGCTGAGAAAGCCCAACCTGGGCAGCAAATGCTCTCACCGTGGGGAGCCCCCCCCATGGTCCCCAGGGAGCCACAGCTCCTGTGCCAGACACAGCCCAGCCACCAGCTCTGGGGTGGGAAACAGGGGAGGTCACTGCAGAGCACCAGCACGCTCAGCTCACCCATTGCACCGGCTGCAGCCAGCACCCAGCCTGCCTATACCCCAGTTTGGCCACCCCAGCTTGCCTCCCGTAGAAGGGAGCACCCAAAAATGTATCAGGGCTGTGTGGGGCCCGGGTCTGTTGTCCCCTCCCTTGTGCTGCCCAGAGGGACCCTCAACCTCCTGCTGCCATCTTCCTCCTCCCTCCTTCTGCAGCGTGCCGTGGGGCTGTGCAGGATGTGGCCCCCCCCTCTCTCTGCAGGATGTGCTGACCCCCCCAAGGAGGTGATCACCCTGAGCACAGGGACAGGCTGATATGCAGGAGCAGCACAGGACTTTTCACTTTTATTATAAAAATATCTTGCAAGCAAAAAGAAAAAAAAATAGCAGTCACATCATTCTCAAAGCATCACCAGGCCCCCCCCCCACCCCCCACCTTGGGGGGCCAGCCCCATGTGTGCCCACTCCTGCGAGGCCAACCGGAGCCACCACAGGGTGGTGGCCCCATGCAGTGTCCCAGGGAGGGGGCACATGGAAGACACTTGTCCCCAGGGGTGGGCTGGGGGGAGCCCGCCTGGCTGGGTAGAGGCGGGGGGGGGGTGTCACGTTAAGTCTCTGAAATTCTGCAGGGTTTAGGGGTCTTTACTGAGACCTCGGTCTTAATTTTGCACATCTTATTCTAGTGTTAAGTACACAGCAGTACACCCACGTACAACACAAAACATTGGGGTTTAGCTCTAAAAATTAACAGTTACGTGTCAAACAGTCAAAACATGTTACATGGTACCTGCAGGGAGCTCCCGGGGGGAGCCAGGCTGGCGGGGGCACCTGCAGCCCCCCTGGCGTGGAGCTGCACGCTTTGTACAAGCCTGGGGCAGCACTGGTGGGTCCCGGTGCGGGGCAAGGCGCTGCGGAGGAGGAAGAGGAGGAGGAGGAGGATGCTCGGTGCCAGGGAACCGTTCCAGAGCCTCCCTAGGCGGCAGGACCGGGGAAAGCCTGCGGCAGGGGAGCTATGCTTGTCAGCCTTCCCAGCCTCGTTGGCCTCGGTGCGAGACCGAGGTCCTGCAGAAAGGGACACTTGGGAAGAGACAGGCAGACACTTGGGTCCTTCCGTTAAAGCCGGAGTTTGCTTCCCAGGCGCTGGCAGCAGAGACCCCCAGAAGGCAGCACGGGGGCTCCGGCCGGTCCCCGTGGGGTCAGGGTGGCCTTGGCAAGGCGAGCGAGTCCAGCCAGGCAGCGGCATCCCCATGGGAGCCAGCATGGAGGCACTGTCCCCGTCCCCTCAGCCCGGCCAGAGCTTCCCAAGGAGCTGCTGCTCCACTGGCTTTAATCCACTCGTGCGGGCAAACCTGGTGCGCCAAGGCTGAGCGGCCCCCGTAGCTGCGGGGGATCCCAAAGGGACGGAGCCAGCAGACCCGGGACCAAGCTGCCTCCAAAAACCAGGTCTCTGGCTGGGAGCTGACCCCCACAGTAACACAGGCTGCATTTCCACCCCACCACACGGGTACTGCAGCCCATCTTCACATCACCCTCAGTGCTTCCAAGAAATCCTCCCAGGGAGGAGCAGGGCAGCTCCCCGCGGGGCAGGGGGTCCCGGCAGCCGCTGCAGCCCTGCTCACTTCCTCGCGATCTGGACGCTGGCGTACTCGGAGACGGACTCCTCGGGGCACGGCCGCCTGGGTGCCTTGCTGAGATGCACCATGTCCAGATCAGCGTAGGTAAGGTTGTCGTCACCAGCAGGCGCCTGGTTGGTCTGGATGCAGGCGTACTCCGACTGCTGGCTCATCTCGGCCATCCGGCGGATGATCTTCTTCTCTCTGTCAAAGTTCAGGTCCGCGTAGGTCAGGTTGTTGGGGTCCGATTCCTGTGCGAGACACCAAGAGTTCATCCTCTGAGAGGAAGACCAGGTTGGATGGGGCTCTGAGCAACCTTATCTGGTTAGCAGTGTCCCTGCTCACTGCAGGGGGGTTGGACTAGATGACCTCTAGGGGTCCCTTCCAACCCAAAACATTGATTCTATGATTCTATGATTCTATGATTCTATGAGGAGCTGCCCGTGCCCACCCCAAGCCCCAACGCTGAAGTCAATCCCACTGCAGCTCGATCTGGGACGGCTCCGTCTGTGCCTGCACAGGGGGAACAGTGCCAGCAGCCGGCTGGGACGATCCCGCAGCAATGCTTTACCCCATGCTACACCTTCAAACCACAGCCACCGCTGCCACGGACGGGCTTCAGCGCCACCACCGTGATTCTAGAGCCACCACCGCCGTTGCCCTGTCCTGGTAGGGGTGGGCAGGGCCCAGCCAGCCCGGCGATGCCCACGGGGGAGCTGGCAGAGGCTGGCTGGGACGGTCAGATTGCTGCTGATCACGACTTTGCTTGTAAATGCGTCATGAAATGCCAAAATAACTCCACAAACAGCCTGGCTGGCTATCGCACAGCTGGTTCCCCAGGCAGCACAAACCCAGGCTTTCCTGGGGAGAGGAGGAGGAGGAGGAGAGAGGACAAAGGCAGAAAAGATGCCGGGAAGTGGCTACCCCATCCCTGGGGCAGCTTCTCTTCCTTCTCCAGCCACAGCATGGAGACACTGAGATGTTTCACAGGGGAACCATCACCCTCCACTGGAGACACCGGGACCTTTCATGCAGGAACCACCCCCCTCCACTTCCACATCTGGGGCTCCCCCTCCACTCCCACATCTGGGGCTCCCCCTCCCCAGGTCCCAGGGTGAGCAACACACCTGGGTAGTGGCCTCGCTGCTCTTCTCCGGCTCATGTAACCTGAAAGAGGGAACAAAATGAGTCAGGGCGAGTGCCCTGGTGCCCCTTCCCCAGTGATGGAGCAACCGGGGGGGTTCAGATGCAAAACAAGGCCCTTGCAGCAGCCCCAAGCAGGATGAGTCCTCGCCAAGCCGGCATTTGCTCACATGCTGGTCCAGCTACACCTCTGCAGGCTGGAGACCCGGCTCCCCCCCCACTTGTTCAGCCTTGCCAAAAGTTTGGGTAGGAGATCACGGCAGGGGCAGAACCACAACCAGGGAGCTTGGCAGAGCCTGCACTCCTGCCTTCCCTTTCACAACCAGCTTTTGGGGGTCCAGCTCCACCCCAATCCCAAGGAACCCCATTTGCAGGCTGGAGGTGTCCAGCTCAGAGCACCTGCTGGTTATGCAGCGCCCAGAGGAGATGGGCACTTACCTGGCAGACGGCGAGCTCTTACCTGCTGGAAGAGAGACAGTTTAGGAAAGAAATAATTCAGGCACCAACAAAACATCCCCCCCCACCCCGCCGCTGCACCCGGCACATGAGCCCACTCCTGCAAGAGCCGAAACACGGCTTTTCCCAGAAGCAAGAGGCTGCAGGTTGCTGGAGTTTCACCCCATTCACTGCAGGACTGTTCCTGGCAGAGGGCAGGGGGATGTCCGACGGTTTAGGCACAAGGAATAACAAGCACGTTTGACCCTGCTCCCGACACGCGTTACCACGTGGTGGCACCAGGCAAAGGTTTCTATGCAGCCTGCAAACAACCTGGACAGCTCTGCTCCGTCCTCCCCGTTGGGCAGGAGATGCAGCAGCAGAGTCCTGAATTCGGTGTCTAAGCACTGATGCTCGGGAGAGAGGGAGATGGGGGTCAGGAGCAGCTCTCCCCTGCCAGGCACTGGGTTTCCTTACCCTTGCTCTGCTTTGCCCGGATGAGGTACAGAATTGCAGCCACCAGCAGCACCAGCACAGTGCAGACCACTCCCACCACGATGTAGATGAGGAGCAAATTCTCTGAAACACGAAGGAAAAAGGTCACCACAGGCCTGAAAATACCAGTACGGACAGAGTCCCCGCAGCCTTAAGGCTGGGGTAACGCCTGAAGCACCAGGGACAAGAGCTCGGTACCTGCCAGCACCCCCCCCCACCCAGCCCCCCGACATCGAGATTATCTGTCCTTGAACCAGACTCTGGTGGGGTTTTGAGCTTTCTCAGGGGGGTGGCACCCTAAAGGCTCGCTGGCAGGGACTGCATCCCAGCAGCTCTCACACACCGTTACCCGCCTGGGATGAGTCGCTCGATGCCTCCTTGGCAGTGATCCAGAGGGCAGCCGTCACACTGATGGGGTCCTGGGCATCGTGCACCACCCGGCAGGTGATCATGGACCCGTTCTTCTCCTCCGTCGCTTTGACCTCCACCAGGCTACTCAGCTGGAACAAACCCTGGGGGGTCTCCACCAGCCGGGAGATGTTCTCCACCGTCCGGGAGATGTTCTCTACTTTCATCTCCGTCCCATTCTCCAGCCAGGTGACAGCCACCTCTCCCGGGTAAAACCCCACCACGTGGCAGGTGAAGTTCACGGTCCTGTTCAACTCAATGGGGCTCGGTGGGTCAGGGTCCATGCGAACACTGGGGGAGACTGGGAAGAAAAGCAGCTCCTGGTACCTGGTGTCCCCTGGCTCTGCTGCCCACGGGGTGCCCTGTCCCCACCCCAGGACCCCCAGACCCACAGGAGCTGGACACCCCGAGCGCTGGTGTCCCCCCCCTCACCTCGCAGGGCTTTGCTGAGCTGGTACGTCCCCCTCAGTGGGGCCGGCAGCGTGTGGTGCTGCACCTCGCAGACGAGCTGTGAACGAACGTCGTCCTTCTGCAGCGTTCGTCACCGTGCTGGACACGTTGTAGGAGGAGTTCGTCCGCCAGGGGTGACCTGGGGCTGCTGAGCGGTGATCGAGGCCTTGTTCTTGAACCATTTCACACTGATGTTTTTGGGGAAGAACCCTCCGGCTGTGCAGGTGACGGACACCGATTGCCCCATCCCTGCTCTGTGGCTGGGCCCCGACACAACCGGGGGGGTGGGTTGGGCTGCGGGGAGAAATGTGGGGCCCTCAGACTGGGCTCTGACACCCCCACCCAACCCCAGGGCTGCAGGGATTTGGGGTGTCCCAGGGGGGCATGGATGCACCTGGGGACAGCCCATGGGATCCTCTCCTGGGATCGGCCCTGAGCCCCTTCCCTGGCCCCGCTCGCTCCGAGCAGAGCCCACGGGCTGGGCTGGTTCCCACCGGGAGCTGCTCTGGGAGCCCCACTCACCGTGCACAGACACCTCCGTGCCCTTTCCATGCTGAAACACCTCTTCTCCTTCAGGCAGCAATTTCCTGAACCTCACGCAGTAATAGGTGCCGGCATCCTCAGGGCGAACATCCCTGATTTGGATGCTGTAGTCCATGTTGGATCCACCCTGTACCCTGATCACGCGGGGGCTGGAGCCCTTCTGATCATAGACGGTCTCGTTCCCACTGCCCCAGCCCTTCAGCCACCTCACTGGGCCAGGGGGACCACCTCCAGCTGTGGTGCAGGTCAGGTTGAGCATCTGCCCCGCCATCACCAACACCTTGTCCTGGGGCTGCTGCGGCTCAGTGGACGCTTGGGCACCCACACCTGGGGAAAAGAAAAACCAGACCAAGTCTCATCTGGCACCGCACGCCCAGTCCAGCTCCCTGGCTGCGGGACAGGCTGAGCACACGGCTCTGGTTAGTGGGGACGACGGGCAACCAGGCTATGCCAGCGCCGGGGAGCCCGGGCAGAGGCTGTGGTTACAGCAGCGGGCACAGACCTCTGCCCACAGGTCTCAGCAGTGGTGCCGGGGGCAGCTTTGCAAAATGACCGCCTGCCATGCTCTGTACAGCTAAAACCCAGCAAATCCCAGCTGCCTACGCCTGCCAGCGCCCCGTGCTGCCTCCTGTGGCCGCTTGGCGTAGTCAGTTAGGAGAAAATAAGAGCAACAAAATACGAGACACTCCAAAAAGCAAGCTCCCCTCACAGCTGCAGACGCAATACCGCCTTTTCTGCATCAAATCTCTCCTGTTTCTGCATTGAATCCAAGCCCTGATCCATTCCAGCGGAGCACAGCCGTCAGCCAAAGCCGGTGCCAGTCAGGCAGACGCCCCTCCCGCGTGTCACCAGCAGCAGAGCACGGTCCCCTCCCATGCATCTCACTGAAGGGGCTCCTACCCCAGCCGAGCACGTTGCACCTCGCCGCACAACAGAGAGCCCGCTGGCCCAAGCGCTCCTCACCCGCGCACCCATGGGTGCCAACGCACCCACCCGCATGCAGGGTCTGGCAGGGAGAAACTCCCGAGGTCTCCAGGAAAACAGCAGGAGCTGCCATCTCCCTGCGGGCAGGCAAAAACCAGAGTTAACCTCGTGGGTGGATCTGCAACCAAAGCCAGCAGGGACGGACGGGGGCGCCGAGCTCGCTGCCGTGAGGGTGAGACGCACCAGGAACCCCACAGGAACCAGCGACACCGCTGCTCCCCGCTCCCCAAAAACCAGCTGGAGCAGGAGCAACAGCCACCCCGCAGCCTCCCCGGCTCCTTGAGGGCTTCATTTTGGCAACGCTTGCCATGCCAATAGTTACCACGACTGAAGTGAATGAGATTTCAATACAGGTCATTGCTTCAAGGAACATTTTTAGGCAATGCAGGAGAGCGGCAGGAGAACCACTGGAATCCTCCTGCTGAGAAGAGGGGCCAGAAAAAACCCTGGGTAGCAAGAAGACCGCCCGTGGTACCGCTGCAGCCATCCCCAGGATGGGACAAAATCCCTGGGTGGATGCTCCCGGTAGGACCCACTCTAGGATGAGCTGTTCTGACTCCTCCAGGCCATGGCTAGCGCCCACGGAGCCTGGAGGGGATTTCTGGCAGCTCTTAATCCCTTCTGGCTTCCAGCAGTTTTTGATGCACCCACAGACATACCCACTGCCTGCGCAATGACTCCACCTCCATGACCAGAGTTACCAGGAGCACAGTTCCTCCAGATCGCTCAAATTGAAGGCTTTTTGCCCAGGGCATTTGTCCGCTGCATCCCCAGCACAGGCTGATGGTCTGCAGCCCATGGTGCTTCCCTTCAAAGCAAGGTCAAGGCTAACGCTAATGTGGTAGCAGCACCTGACACCGAGACAAGTTTGTCCCAGAAGACGTGCACAGAAGGACAGAAACCTGGTTTGGGTCATGTCTGTGTGGGTTGTTCAGGCTGAGCCTTGGTCTTCTGCCCGAACAGCAGCAGTCTGGGCTTCTGCAAGGTGAGCCTGCGTTTCTCGGGTGACACCCAAATCCGGGCACAGGGCACACACAGAGCACGAGGGTGGCGCAGGGCACGCAGAGCTGGCTCCGCTGCTGCGGCGTCTCCCGAGCTTCTCCATTGCCTGCCACCCCCGGCGCTTTCGCAAGAGGTGGTGAAGAAATGGGCAGAGGAAGTTTGAAATCACAGAAGCATCATCTGCCCCTTGCCAAGCCCCTGCATGGGGACGCGACACGGGTCGGGGACCGGGCTGCGCCGGGCACAGGGACCAGCGCCCCCCAGCCCCTTCGCACACCCAGAGGGGCCACGTTGCTCATTGCTCACTCCAGCAATTTGGGCAAACAGGGCCCACGTGGCCTCACTGCTCATTAGCGGGCGACACTGTGACGCAGCAAGGGCCGTGGAAAGTGGGGGGCCAGGCAGCAGGCCCCCTCCCTGCCACAGGGGCTCTGCACCCCATGATGAACATGTTGCCCACTGCTCCCCTCCGCAATCCTGCCTAGAAGAGAATTCTGTGGGGTGGTGACCCCCTGCGCCCCCCGAGGATCCCCCACGCTGGGGAGAGCTGCCCCGCTCAGAGGGGCCAGCGCCACCCTGCACATCCGAGCCCAGCCCCGCGCTTCCTCCTCATCCTCCCTCTCTCCATCTGTCCGTCTCCACCCCCAGGCACACGCCGTGCCGGAGGGGAAAGAGCCGGGGGAAGCACCCATTTTGCAGTCCCAGAGCTGACCCCAGCACCGGAGCTCGGTCAGGGCAAGCGGCTCAGGCGTTGCTCAAGCCCAAAGCACGTCTCTGGGCTGCAGTGACGGGGCCTCGGAGCAACATCTGCAAAAGCACCGGGCAGTTAAACCGAGCCTGGCTGGGTTGTAGCTCGCTGCAGCCTCGGCACAAGGCTCCTGCCTTCCTGGGGTCCCGGGGATTTACCCCCGCAGGCAGCAGGGCTCCTTCTCCGAGTGCCTGCGTCTGCAGCCCATCTCGCACCACCGAGCCCACACCACGTCCTCTCGGGTCAGCAGGGTACAAGCACCCTGCGCCGAGGGATTCGCAGGCGGGGTGCAGGCTGTTGTCCAGCGACAGGCTGCCGGCGGTGCTGCTGCACCGGGCTTTTCTGATGGTGCTCCCGAAGCGGCCCCAAGAGCCACCGGGGATCAAAGGGCTTCGTGCGGCCACCCGCGCCGCCTGCCAGGAGGCTTTGCTGGCCGCTCTCAGCCTCCCCGGCCGCTGCGGAAAACGCTGCGTGGCTCTGGGCAGCCTCTCAGAAAGGACTAAAATGTGGCTTTTGGGTATTTTCCCACGTGGTCTGCTGTGAGCCACCACGCTACTGCAGAGACCTTCACACCCAGCTCTGCTCGGCCGGTGCTCTTCAGATCGTCCTGTTCAGGGTCTGCAGGAGATGACCTGCCCCACCGGGGACCTGCCCCACCGTAGCTTCAGCCACAACGTGGCCACATGAAGACCACGCCACCTTACCCAGACCTGCTCACACCTCCCAGCTGAGGAGCACGAGACCCCGCCAGACCCCCTGACTTCTCCACCTGCCCACCCCATACCCGGACCAGCCTGACCCGCCGCGTGCTCAGGAACACCTCCAGACTCCAGCCGTGGCGTGCAGAGCGATGCCCCAGCCCCCCTGTGATGGGAAAACACAAAGGGGAAGTTGATAGAAAACCCCATGCAAGTCAGAAAATGCAAAGTTTCTGCTGCAGCTCCTTTCCTTCCTTCCCCCCCGAACGCAGCTTCTCCTCGCACCCAGAAGACGACGTCTCTCCTCCTTCCCCTTTCTGGGTGCTCACCCCAAGAAGCAGCTGGGGCCAGGAGCCCGGCCAAGCCCCTTCCCAGCAAGTATTTGCCAGCCAGGCGTGCAAGCCCCGTGCTTGTGCTCCAGGAACCGGGGGCCGGGGGGTCTGTCTGCGTGCTGCAAACAGACGGGGCACCCGGCGACGCCTCGCCGCAAGCGCCGCTTCGGTGCAAACCCGCTTCCCGCCTGCGCACTCGCGGTGCCACCCGGCGACACGATTTTCACAGGCTTAGGTTTCAAACCGCCCAGAGTCGGAGCGCAACCCTTTCTCCATCACAATCGAGGGGGGTCCGGGTGCGCAGACCCCATCATCTGCTCTGTCCTATGCTCGAGAACGAGCAAAGCATTTTAGAGCCCTGAAAAATCGCCACCTGACAGTTCCCAAATAGGTGGGAGCACCCTCGCAACGCCGACCCAGAGCACTTCCAGCCTGGAGAAGAGGCAGGAGCATGGGTGCCTGGTGTGGCAGAGCATCCCTCCCGTTACTCCATTTAATTTGAGAGCAAAATAATCCCCAGCTCTCCCGCTGCAGTGCAAGTTTTCCGTCTTGGTGACACATTTTTTTTTTTTCCTGTGTTCCACCTTTTGAAGTATTTGATACTGAACAGATTGCAAGAGGCCAGGGTTTAATTCAGGAGAGGCTGCTTGGATGCTTCCTGATAAAAATAGATATTTTTTTTTTTCCCCCCCCTTCTGAAGGAGCCGGGTAAGGAGCCCCGGGGCGGCGAGGGGAGGGCTGCACGCTCCAGAAGCGACGTGCAGCTGGTCACCGGCATCCGGAGCCCCACAGCCACTTGCCGAAGGAACGGGCCGACGGGCAAGAGAAGCCCCAAAATAATCCTGCTGGAATTTCACCTGCAGCGGGGCTGCCCATGGGGGAAGCCAACAGGTGCTGCCTATAAAAAGGGCCTGGAATCTGCGGTTCGGGGGAAGACGGGGGACCCGGGGGTAGCTGTCGAGTGCTATGCCAACCCGGGGACAGATATAGTAAAGGCCGTATTTCACACGTGACATCAGAGGAAGCCTCGCGTCGCACACAGCCATCATTTGCGAGCTTCCCTTCTACAGCGTTAGCAGAAATTCCGCTGGGAAGGCAGAGCCCCACCGGCAGATTTCCCCGTTAGAGGCGGCTCTGGGAAGCGCAGCTGAAACTCCCCCCCCCCCCAGCCCCAAAAGGCCCGCACGGGAGGTTCTGCACAGCACAGATTTTGCAACAGGGCATTGCACTTTGGCTTCCCAGCACCTCGCTCCTCTCTGCCCCACAGGAAGGTCTCCCACGGGACCTTCCCCTTTGCTTCTGCGGAAGCGCTGTCAGAGCAGCCGGCCGCGGGAGCCTGGGCCAGCTCTTCTGGAGCTCCGGCTTAGTTTGAGCCGTGGCCCAAGGAGGGTTCACCGCAGGGTCTCCACCACACAGAAAAAAAGAAAAAGATCTGCAAGCTTGCACCTGACATCAGGATGCAAACCACCTCGCATCCCAGGGCCTTCTGCCCCAGGATGGTTCTTTACCTACGGCTGTCTTGGAAAAACGGGGTTCTTACTCCAAGGCCACATTTAATTAAAGTCAAGAGCTTTGCTCGAGCCATTCTTTCATGGCAGGAACTCGCGGCGGTTCACTGGAGCCGCGCTTGCCGCCAAAGCCTTCTTGGCTTCCAGCAACTGGGAGCTTTCAGCTCAGGGCCAACTCTTCTCAGTTGTGATCAGGCAACTCAAAGCAAGGAGCGTTGTGCTGAAAGCATTTGCTTTCTGCTCAAGTTCACACTCAACTCTCTCTGCCCAAGTAAAGCTTCGACGGTAAATATTCCCAATGGGCCTGGGAGAACGTGGTTTTCCCCCATGCCGGGCCTGCCTGGGAGCCTGGCCTGGGCTATCTGTAGCGGGACCCGGCTGGAAGGCGTGAAACTTGGACAGACCAGCAAGATGCTCCTGACCGCACGCTGTTATTGCCCCAGGAGGTTTGCACAAAGAGCCTCCTCCCTCCCCGGAGGCACAGACAGCACCAGGCAGGAAGGAGAACGATTCCTTAGCAATAGCAGCCACGAAAGAGCACCAAAACGAAACATCCTAGAAAGGAAACATCCTTGAAAGCAGCAGCCACCACAGGGCTTCGTTCCTGCTGGGGCAAGAAACTTCTTGCTGCTAGCGAGGGAAGGGAAACAGCCAGGGAGCAGCACGTGCTCTGGTCACCCCTTCTCGTCCCGCATCCCCAAGCTTTTACACGGGACCGGTGGAGCCCCAAGCCCCGGGGAGGGCTGGGGCGCCTGGGGGGCCAGCGGCAGGAGCCCGAGGCGAGCCGGGGCCGGTGCTCGCAGCAGGGCTGGGTGGCACAAGGTGCCTGGGAGGATGGTGCAATCCCACTGCTTCGGTGCTCAACAGTTGGGCGAGAGCAGCAAGAACTGCCTACACTCCAGGGGAAAGCAGGAGGTAGCAAGAAAAACAAGTTCCCGGCCGAGGAGGAAGCAGGCTGCCCTCGCCGGAGCCTTCCCTTGCCCGCTCTCCCATCCTCCCCATCTCCAGGCAGCCTCCAAGTGGGAATTTCGGCTGCTTGCAGAGATTTGCCTCTCACATAGCTGGCAGGGGGTGCTAGCAAATGGGTGGAAACAACATGCCTCTTCGTGCCCCTGCCTAATTCCCTCTGTCTCCCGCTGGAAAGGGGAACGCCTGCCTTGAAGTTTGCTTCTGGAGGAGCAGGCGAGCCAGGGCCCTGCGGGAGCCCCTCCGCCATCGCCGCGCTCTAGGTCATCTCATGGAAAGGTCAAACCAAACGTGCGCAGCGAAGGCAGCACCGCGGCGCGTACGGGAGGTGCGCGGCCGAGGGAAGAGACAAGGATGGAAGGGGCGGGAAAAAAATTTTAAAAAAAACCCAAATAAATAGTAATAAAAAAAAAAAGCCAAACCAGGCGAGACGAAGGGCCGGAGGGAGCCGTGGCTTACCTGGGCAGCGGGGCAGGGAGAGCAGCAGCAGGCAGGTCAGCGGCCAGGCGGCGGGGCCGCGGGGGAGCGGCTCCATCCTCGGACGCGGAGATCGGGGCGCTGGGGAGCGCGGCTCCGGCTTGGGCAGAATCCGCAGCTGGAGAAGGAAATCGCTCTTCTCAGCCCCAAAATGAGGAAGGGAGGACTGAGCTCCCGCCCGCCCGCCCCCCCCTCCCCTCCGGCTGCTGCGGGTGGGGAGCGCACACACACGCACGGCCCCAGCCCCGGCCCCTCCGCCGCCCCCGGGCACGCACCCCCCCCCCGGGCCGCGGGCTCGGGCTCCGCCGCCGGGCGCTGGGGGGGCCCGGGGCGGGCGCATGCCCCGGCGCCGAGCGGAGCCGCGCCTGCCTCCCCGCCTCCCCGTTGCCGTGGCACCGGGGCGGGATGGGGGCGGCCCCGGCTCAGAGACCCCCCCCGGCGGCGGGGCCGAGCAGCCCCGCTTTAAGGTCGCTTCCCCGGCGGCGAAGCCGGCAGCGCCCGGCCCGGAGCAAAGCGGATTTTGTAAGGTCATCCCCCCCCGGGGGGGGGGGGGCGGGCCCCGGGGCGGAGGGAGAGCCCCCGCCGGCGGGGGGGGCCGGGGCGGGGAAGCGGCTGGGGCAGAGGAAGCGTGGTTCAGTGCCCCCAGTTCTGCTCAGGGGGTGGCTGTGGTCCCCCCCCCCCCCCGCTTGCCACAGGCTTCCTGCGCCACAGCCGGCACGGCCACTGCCTTGGCACGGTGGTGGCACACAGCCCAGCATCCCTGCGCTGGAGCTGGGGGGGGGGAGCACAAGGGTGCTGGGGGTGCACACAGCCCCAGGGCTCCTGAACACGCAGGGCGTTTTGTGCCACCCCAGGGACCCTGTGGGGCCAGCGGCTGGGCCAGCCCACAGCAGGGGCACAAGCAGCATTTTGGAGGTGCCACATGGGCAGGCCAGCTCAACCCGTGGGGGTCAGAGCAAGAGGGGACTCTGGTACAGCACAGACATTTGGAGGGTGGATGGGGAGGGAGAGGAGATACCTGCACCCCTCTCTGCAGGGGGTCTAGCCCTAACCCTGGAGGCATGCCCCAGGGGCATGGGGACATCCCACGATGTCCCCACAGCAGGCTGGGCTTAGCAGGAGCCCACAGTAGGCAGAGGCAAGAGCCTGAGGATGAGGGAGCTGTGATGGAAGACGGGGCTGAAAGGAGGGCACAGAGGAAGAAGAGGGCATCTGGATGGGAGCATCCATGGGATGCATGTCCCTGCACCACCCTGCTTCTCCCTGACACAAAGTTCCTCCCAGGGGAGGCACAAGGACAGGTCCTCCGCTCCCTGTGCCTGCTGGAGCTTCTCCCACCACCCCTGGGCATTGCAGCAAGGCCAGGACAGGGACCAGCTTGTTCCCCCATGTCCTGGGTGGGCGCAGTCACCTGCAGCCAGTTGTGATGCTGGCAGCTCCCCCCAGCACGAGCTCCGGCAGGTCCCAAACCCACCCCCCCCCCCGGCCCCCCAATGCTCTCCCACACCGGGCCAGGTGCCTCACCTCCGGCCACAGGCAGCCGCTGGGGCTGTCGGCTTTATTTAGAGCTTCGCACAAACAAACAGCAAAGATATCTGAAGTGACTTGGCACCATCAATCTGCGCACGGCGTCAGCCTGCGCGCGTTCCCATCCCCGCCAGCCTCCCCCTCAGCCCCAGCTACGCCCATGTGTTGCATCCAGCCTTAATTTAGCTCACTTTGCTGCTGGGAGCCGGGACCGGTCTCACCAGGCATCTGCACTGCACCTCCCGCCAGGACCCCCCCCGGGCAGCTGGAGGTTGTGCTCGAGCACTGCAGCCAGTGCTACCCCTCCTGTAAAATAATTTGTGGCCAGCGCTGCTGCTGGTGGGGAGCCCAGTGCAGCCACTGTTTGCATTTCCCCTTTGCCCAGCTGGCGAGCATGTGAGCAAGCGACAGGGACCCAGAGGAGCCCTTGGGTTTGGCCTTTTGCACACACAGCATGGCAATAAGTCATGGCTTTGCACAGGGATGGGACGTGGGGTCAGCAGTGGTTTGTGGAAACCTTGCCCCTACGCTGCCACGGGTGGTGCGTGCCACCCAGCCCATCTGGGAGCGGGCACCCTTGGGGGCAAGTGGGCACCCAGCAAGGGGGAAGGCGCTGGTGGGACACGCTGCAGCCGTTCGCAGCCGCTCTCCTGGTTATTTTTAAATGGAAGCGCAGTTCCTGGAGGCCTGGCTGACTCCAGCCTGTCTGGGCTGTTCTCCCGCTCAGCGCTGAGGATTCAGACAACCTGTTTCAAGGCGATTACAAAGCGGAGACAGCCCGTACGCAAGCAGCCACCGCAGAGCGCTTGGGAAAGAAAGTTAGAGCTTAAAAAAGCTCTGCAAGAGAAGGTACCGCAGCGGAGCAGATGGTGCAGCGTGAGCTGCCCAGGAAGAGCTGCTATTGCTCCCCATTAGGAAGCATATGGGCAGGCTCAGCTGCCTCCCTGCCTGCCCACATCCCTTCCACTCGGCATCGCAGGAGCCCGCTCAAACACGGGGGGTTTGGAGGATCCACTCCGGGAGGGCAACCCCTGCCCCGCAGGCTGGCAACGAACTTGGGGGAGAGGAGCACTCCTCTCCTTCGCATGCCCGAGACGGAACGAGCGTGCAGCATTTCGGGAGGCGCAGCGCTGTCATTAGTAGCCTCCTTCTGCACCAAACACCCACGGCGAGCGGGGGGCTGCCGTGCCGGTTGGCAGGGCGGGCAGCCTGCCGGGCTCCCAGTGGGCAGCCGCGCTCACTCTCACAGCATCTTCGTGCTTCAGCTCAAAACCAGGCTCCTCCAGGGAGGATTTCGGAGCCTGGCTCTCCCCAGCCCCAGGACCCATGCAGCAGCTGGCAGAGGGGGGGGGACCAGGACAGCATTTCAGGAGAGCTTTTCAAGGAGAGGTTGATTTTCACAGCTTGGAGGCACAGCTAAGAACTTGCATCACGCTGCCAGCACCCTTTTGGGGAAGGCACATGTTCCAGCCGGGCTCAGCCACCCCTGCGAGTTTGGGTGCTGGAGGGAGGCTGGGCCAGGCAGGGCTCTGGTCCCCAAGGCTCCAGCTGGGGCTGTCGCTGCTCCCCCCAAGGCCCCAATGTGCTTTCCCATTTCCCCATTTTCAGCTGAGCAGCTCTGTGTGGGCAGCAGGACCAGCACACGAGTGCCTTCCTCCCCGGGAGGAGGTGGGGATCCTTCCCCGCACAGGGGCACCCGGCTGGGGGGGCAGCAGCACCCCAGCTCTGGGAGGGACCCAAAAAGACCCTCGTGTCTGAGCCTGGCAGATTCCAATGGGGGGGGGGGGAGAGGGGGAGCAATTACAGCGTCACCAGGGCGATCCCAGCTGAAAGTCCTGCAGCACTGGTTTTGCCCAGGCTGCTCTTTCATCCCCTAACCAGCAGCCGGTCTGATCCCCTCCCAGCACCCATAGCCCACGGGGGCAGCGGTGGCTCGCTCTGCTGGAAGGGGAGTCGCAGGTGATGGAGACGGGAGAGGTGCCAAACCCAGGCCTGTTAACGAGCCACATTTCATTAATGTGGGAAGCGGCTGCAGTTCTTTCCCTGCCCAGGACTTTCCCCCTCGGGATCCCTGCTCCCCAGCCCTGGACCGGCACGGTACGGCGCAGCGGGAGGGGTTACCTACGGCCAGACCCAGCAGCCATGTCGCACCGGGACATGCGGCTATCCCGGAGGGCTTGCGGGCTCAGGGCGGCCTCAAAACCCAAACCAGCAGGGAAAGCTTCACGATAAACCCAGGGAAAACACCAAGACTTTGGACATCAGCCTAGAAAACACCCTAAACCCAGCATCCAGCAGCGCTGGTTTGGGGCCTCAGATGCAGAACCGTGCCCAAGCACCAGCGAGGGCCCAAAAAAAAAACCTCACGCCCACGCCGTGGCTCTTGGGGTTGCCCGGGGGAAGCTCAGAGCCACCCAGCGGTATCCTGGCCCAGGCCCAGCCCCAGCCCCCCAAGAGATGCTGCTTTCACAGCTCACCACAATAAAACAAGGTGTACCACCACATCAGAGCGCCCAGCCCAGCCCCAGCACCCGCACGAGGTCTGCGCCGGTGCGCGCCAGCCAGCGCAGCCTCCCTGCAGCCAGGGAACAACACACGCACGGGGCTGTGCACCCCCCCCCCCAAAACCAAATTGCAAGACCCCCTCCAGCCTACGAGCCAGGTGGAGGCATCCTACAGCCCTCCAGCCTCTCCTCAGGCTTCGGAGTCAGCACCCTCACAGGGCTTTTAGCTGTGAGAAAAACAGCCAAATGTCTTCTAGAGTAGGTAGTGGCACCAATTACACTGCTGATATTTAGGGCTTCCAGCACAACAAATGGAGCTTCAGCTTCATTAGGTACCATGCCAATTTAATCCAAGACATCCAGTACAGAAGGAGCTTAAATTAGTTCATCTGATGTTAACTTATAACAAGCAATATGTTAAGAGGCGGGCGGGAAGGAGTGACCCGCAGCCTGTTTGCGAGGAGCAGCACGCAGGGATGGCCGAGCCGCAACCCGGGCAAGGGCAATAGGGGTGCTCCAGCCCTGCAAACACCAGTTTAAGGAATTGGGGTGTGCATCATACCTGTCTGCTCACTGCATGCTCCCACAGCAGCACCTTGCAGCTGGAAACAGGGGCACCCAGCCACCCCCTTATGTGGGAGAGGCCCTGGGGGGGTGTGGGGGGGGTGGTTAATGAGCTGCAGGTGCTTCGTTAAGGCTGCGATTGCCAGAAGAAAGGCAGGGGTGGGCTGCGGAGGCTGCTGCGTGAGCAACCTGTGCACGGGCTCTGCCCCTTGCCTTTCGGGGGGGGGGCTCACAGGAACTGTCTGCAATTGCTTTGGTCAAGCTTTTATCGTGTGATTTAGAGCTGAGCTGAGACATCTCGGGTCCTCACCTGAGCTCTCAAGCCCCGGTGGTGCAGATGGTGCTGGGGGTGAGCGGGGAGGAGGTGCTCCCTGGCGCAGGGGATGTTCCGAGCTGGCCACCTCCACACGCGCTGGCCGGACCCACCGCCCATTACCGCAGCCCCCGTGGGGAGCTGGGTTCTGAATTGCAGCCCACTTAATTTTGGTGGCTCTTGAGTGCTCTGCTGGTCCCTTCCAAGTCCATAAAATGACTTTCAGGGAGGGCAAGGGAGGGATGCTGGCACTGCCTACCCTGTGCTGGCCATTGCCGGGGTGCAGTGATGCTCCCAGTGCCCTCACGGTGTTCCCGCACCGTCACCCTGGGCATTGGCAGCGACGGCAGAGCCCGGCCGGCATCGGGCCATCCACCACCATCCACTGAGCAAAACACCGAGCATCTCACGTGTGGGCTGCAGCGGGGACCGTATCCGCAGCCCGGCTCGGCCGTCCCTGGGCCATGCGATGCTCACAGGGCTCGGCAGCGGCGCCCTGCACGGTGCTGCAAACCGGGAAACTCAGCCAGGCTTCCTTAACGCAGCCCTGCACGCTTCCGACGGGGGGGAATTCCTCCCGGCTGTGTCAGAGCAGGAAAGGTGGTTTATATCCTGTGCCTGGCCTGGAAGCTGCCGGCCGACCTGGAGGCTTGAGGGTGGCTTGGGGTGAAAGTGCTGGCGGGCTGGGAAAATCCAGCAGTGGGGGATGGCTCGGGAGGCCGGGACCCCGCAGGGCCGGCGCTGGCTGCCCAGTTAAGCTGCCGTAAGCACTCGCAGGGCTGCTGTGACCTTTGTTGGCAGGCAGGATCCTGCCCCTTGCTCTGGAGGAGGATTTGCTCGCCAGCTGTGGGTGCAGCGGGTGAGCAAAGCCCCGGCAGCCCCAGGCTGCAGCCCCCCGGGTCCGCAGCACGTGTACGGCGCAGGGGTGGGGACGGGGCCGCGAGGCAGCTCCCACCCAGGGCAGCTCGCTGGGGGGCACAGGGCGGCCCCAATCCTGCACCCCCCGTGCCAGCGGTTGCGAAGCTGGGGGGGGCCCGCAGGCTGAGCCGCAGGCGGCCACGGTGCCATGGTGGCAGCCGAGCGGTGCCTGCCCCGGGGTTCCCCCCGGGGGGGGGGGCCCTGGGAGCGCGGTGCTGCGGAGGGGAAAATGGCAGGGAGGGCAGGCAGGGGCGGGCAGGGAGCTCCAGCCACGCAGGGGACATTTCGGAGCTAGACGTTAATCATTGATGGGCTTCTGGGAGCTGTTGGAGCCAAAGCCTCCATCCCTGCTCTGGAGGGGGAAGCTCTGCACCGCGCTGGCCCCTGGGGAGGTGGTGACGGTGACAGTACCCCGATCCCCACGACGCACAGGCAGCCGCCCCCAGCCCCCAGCCAAATTTATGTACCGGGGCTAACGGGAGGCTTTGTCACACCGATGGCAGACAAATTTCCTTCGCCCCCTTGCCCCCGTGCAGCCGTGGGTCTCCCCGACGGGCCAGCTCCCTGCCAGAGCTGCCGGCAGTTCCCTGCGTTGGATGCAGCCCATCCTCCTGCGGCTGCCCCTGCTCTTAACCTGGAGGCTGCCAGAGCCGTGCGTGTCCCCGGGGCTGGCTGGGGACCGTGCGGGACAGCCTGGAGGCCAGGGGCTCCCGGGACGCTGCAGGCGGGGGGACAGGGTGCAGGCTGTAAGGATGCATGGGGGAACAGCGGGTGCCTTGGAGCCTAGAGCCCCATGGAGCGATGCTAGAGAAGACCTTGGTCTCCCCTTGGCGGTGCCGCTAGGACCGTGGAGGGGTGAGGAGCCCGGCCGAGGGAGGAGCGATATCATCTCGGTTTTCTTCTGCCGTTTTGTTTTTTTTTTTTTCTGCATCCTCTCAAAGTTCTTTGTCGATAGCAAATTGTTATCATGAAAGCGCATCCAATGCTGCAATAGCAGATAATGCTCCGCGTGCTCCCAGGCACGGCTGCTGTAACTCATTGCAGGCTGGGCTGCCTGATAAAGGCCCGTGGCAGCTGCAGATGAAAATAAAAATGCTAACGCAGGGGGATTTATCATGGTAAGCTATCTCAGCCCATCGCTTCCTGCTCGTCAGAGCTCTGGCCGAAGGCACCGGGATGGCTGCAGGACTCTGAAGCCCAGGCTGGGCAGGGGGGGTTTGTGCTGTTGGAGCCGGGCGCTCGCACCCCCGGAGCCAGGGAGATGCCCCCGTGGAGGGTGGAGCTGGGGGGTGCTCGGGATGCCGGAGACCTGGCGTCACTCCACGTCACCCTTTGCTGATAGTAACGAGGGTACCAAGAGATAACGGCCTGGCTGGCAACGAGGGCTTTTACCAAGGTTATCTGCAAAAGCGTCTGACGCCCCACGGCGGAAATGGCAACCGCACGGTGTTTTGGGATCCCCCAAAACGGCTGGAGCCAGCCCCGGAGGGGGAGCGCTGCTGGCTGGACCGAGCCCCCAGCACCGCCAGCGCCATCCCCAGCCCTGACTCCGGGCTGTCCTTGCGGTGGCCGTCCCTGCACTGTCCCCACAGCAGCTTTGCAGCGCGGGGGCCGCGTGCTGGAGCACGGGGCTGTTTGCTTTGGACTTTGGCCCTGTTGAGACTGGGCACATCCACGCTGCCTGACCCAGCACTCCCAGCTCCGCGGGGCCGGGGCCACGCTGGCCCTGCTGCTGGGAGCTCGAGGAAAATGCTTCTGCAAGGGGTTTGTGGTGTTTTGTCCTGGTTTGGGTTTTGTTTTTTTTTTTTTGAAGCTGAAGGGCAACAGAAACCACAAGGGCTAATTCTGGCTCTGCAAGAGCCACCCGTGCCCCTGGTGGCTCCCTCGCTCCCAAGGGTCTGGGCTGGCCCCGATAAGGAGCTGCAAATCAGAGCTGTGCAATGCTGCTCTCCTAGCCCAGAGCTCGGCCCCGAAGCCGGTGGGGCCGGCGTGGTGCGGGGCCGGGCAGCGTGGCCAGGGGCCAGAGGGCTGCCGGAGCCATGGGGGGGGGATCAGGGATTTAGAGGGGCTGCGGGATGTCTAACAGGGTTAGAAAACCTTGCCTGGGATTATCTCCCAGCAGCGGTGCCCAGAGATGCCTGAGCTGCGACACACGTTGGCACCAGCTGATGGCTGCTGGGGGGGGGGGGGGTGTCCCGCAGGGGGGGGAATCCTGTTCTGGCATGCACAGGCGTGCGTGTACACATGTGCATGCGTGCGTTTGCATGTGCACACACCCACCCACCCACACACGTGCATGCACGTGCAGCAGTGACAGCCCTGGGACGGGGCCACAGGCGCGAATGGGGCTGCCGGCCCGGTGGGGCTGCTGGGTCTGAGCCGTGCACGGCCCCCGGCGGCTGCCAGCCCCGTGCCGGGGCTCGGGTGCCAGCAGGGAACCCGGAGAGCCGGCGGCAAAGCCTCTGCCCTGCGACGCGCGTGAGGATGCTCCAGCCTTCGTTGCGCTGCAGCCCTTTAACAGCAGCTCCTGACTGCCGGCGTTAATGATATCCACCCAATTAGCTGCTGCGAGCGCTGCCTAGCCCGAAGGATTAGCAAACGAAATCATCATCCCAAGGCGTAAGCAGTTAACACCGCTAATTAGTCAGCGCGTGAATCCTAACCCGGGCGCGGGCAGCGCTGCGGGCAAGGGGCTGCTGCCCGCCCGGCCGGGGCCTCGCTCGGCTCCTGGAGATGGGAGCTGTTTACGGAGAATTTGCCGGGCACGGGGATACGTTATTTTTACACGTTGCCATAGTTACCGGTACCATTATAAAATTAAGCCTGAACCTTGCGGAAGAAATGGATCTGTCAGAAGCAATTATTTCAGCCAGTGCGTTGTCGACGACGCCGATGCCGCGCTGCCCACCCCGTGGCCGGCAGCGAGGGGCCGAGCCCAGCCGGGGCGATGGGGGTCCCCGCCGAAGGCTCTGCAGGGGCCGCATCCTGCTAATGGGCGCCCGGCCAGGCCAAGGCGCCGGGCAGGCTCCCGGAGCACCGGGCTGTCCTGGCTGCACCAGGCTGGGAGCCACCGGCGCTGGCGCAGCCCCTCCGTGCTGGCAGCGCCGCTGGGCACGTCCAGGACGAACAAAAGCCCACTGAGAGCGCGCTTTCAGCCCGCCCCATGGCTCCCTCCCGCAGCGCCTGCTTTTCCCCCGTCTCCTGCCTCTCTAAATATTTTTTTCCTTTCCCAACACTTCTCAGAGGGACACTTGTGCCGGGCTCGGGGCGCTGCCAGCGCTGAGGCTGCCACCAAGTGCAGCCAAGCTGTAAGATCGCTCTGTGCCGGGAGGAGCGGGGGAGCCCCGGGCACCCCCGCAGCATCCTGCCCTCGCTGGCTGACGGGGACGCCCTGTGCTACCCTTGGGACGGGGAGATCCCCAAAGGGTTTCCCCATCAGCAGCCCCCAGCTCTTTCCCCCAGACGAACCCCAGGAGCGTGCGCAGCTCACCCCAGGCACAGCATGCGTGGGGGTGTCAGGGGGACCAGGACCGCTCCAATGTGCCACCCACACGAGGAGCCCCAGGAGTCCCCCGTGCAGGCAGCACCCCCCTCCTGCCCACCCTGGGACCCTCTCTTGCGTGCTGGCAGGACCAAGCACCTCAGCTGGATCCACCCTCCCCATGCCAGCTCTGCAGGGCAATTGTCCCTTAGCGATGTCCCGTCAAACACCGAAAGCACAAAGTGGGTCTGTCTTAGGCACTGGATGTTCCTGGTCGTCCCACGGTCCTGGAAATCCCTCTTTAATCATTGCCAGGGTCTTGGCCTCCACATCCTGCGGCGAAGGACCGCACGGGCCAAAGGGGTGTTGGGCGCAAAGGACTTCCTTTGAAATGTGTTCGACGCTTTCATTTTCACCGCCTGCTCCCTCTGCCTGCGACAGAAGAGATGGGGAATGGCCGGAGGGCAGCCCTCCATCTGCCCCACGCCCCCTCCGCTCCAGGGATTTAATGCAAATTATTCCCGGGCGGGCAGAGGGGTTCCCAGTCGCAATAGCTGCCGTGGCACAGCCTCCTATCGGACACCAGAGCACCCACACGGACAAGCAGCGTTCGCCAAGCACCTCCACCTCCCCTCAGCTTAAAGCCCTGGGTCGCACCCTGGGGGTCCCGGTTCGCTTTCCCATGGCCGCAGGGCCAGGCTGTGGCGTGGGCACGGCCGGGCAGTGCTGAGGAGCCCACTGCCTCCCCCAACACCCCAGGGGTCCCGCAGGGCGCCCGGTGCCGTGGGCTGTGCCCGGGGGGGCTGGAGAAGCCTCCGCTGTGCTGGTGAGAGCCCTTGCTCCATCGGGACCCCGGGGGGAGGATGAGGCTGGCAGCGAGGCTGCGGCACCGCCAGTTCCTATGACAACCCCAAACCCCAGACCTGTTTATCCCCTTTAATAAAAATCCACAATAACTGTGAAACCGGGGAATAAGATTCAGTAAGACAGACGTGAAATAAATGAGGAACAGCGTAAAGCGCGTCACCGCTTTACTTCGGCTTCATTCCTTGCTTTCCAAGGAAAAGCCAGCACAGCGGGGAGCTGCGGAGGGGCGAGCTGGCGGGTTCGGAAGCGGCGTGAGCAGGGTCCGGCCGCGCAGCACCCCAGGGCTTCTCCCTCCAGTTCCCTCTCCCGGGAGAAGCGCAGCCTGGGGCAGTCAGCGGCCGCAGGCGAGACCCATGTGGCATTTCTTGGGGACATCCAAAGTGTCCCTGAGACCTTCTTGCCCCTTCCAACCTGCTCAAAGCACCTGAGCTGTTCCTCCTGCTGCTCCCCCTCGGTGTCCTGGCATGGCAGCCCCATGGCATCACCTGGTCCCCATGGCATCACAGGGTCCCCGTGGTGTTGCGGGGTCCCCATGGCACCACCGGGGGCCTGTGGCATCGTGAGGGCCCTGTGGGGTCCCTGTGGCATCAGATGCTCTTGGACCTGTGGCTCTTTGGCTAAAGCTGATATGCAAAGGGACCAGCCCGTCTCTCCCTGTGCATGGGCTTGTGGCCACCACCATCTCACAGTGGCAAGGACAGGGATGGGGACAGGGGTGGGGACAGAGCAGGAATGCAAGGGCATCTTGGGCAGAGGCAGCCACAAGCCAGGGCCTTGGCTGGAGCCGCTGCTCCGTCAGCCGCTGGAGGGGACAAGCTGGAGCAGCGCTGGCTCCCGGGAGACGCCAATGGCCCCTGGGCACCCATCCCCGTGAGAGGCACTGCCAGGGTAGGGGGGGTCTCTGCTTCTCACCGCGAAGCTGGAGTGTCCCAGAGCAGGGCACGAGGCATTTGTCCCTGTCTGTCCCCTTTTCTCCTTGCTCAGCCCTGGCGCCAGCACAAGCTCAGCTCCCCCCCCGAGCGCTGCCAGCCCTCTCCTGTCCCCCAGGACACCAGGGAGACGCCCACACCTCCCTGCTCCACCAGCCCCATGCACTGAGACCATCCTCTTCCTCGGCGTTAATTAAATCATTGCTCCCCCTCCGCTGGCTGCCAGGGCCAGCCTCATCCGTCAGTCACGCTGCCCGGACTAATTGCTCGCTGTTATTCCATGTTTTCCATCGGAGGCTCATGCTCCCTGCTGGCTCTCGGCACAGCCCACGCCTCCCACGTTGGCTCCCCGGCACGTCACGGCGTGACACAGCCCGGCACGGCACGGCACGCGCCGCCGCCCCGGCAGGCCCTGCCAGCCCTCCCGCCTTGGCACCTCCGGGAGCCGATTCCCACCTCCCGGAGCTGGGAGCAGAGCAGATGCTGGGGCAGCCCCCGAGCATCCCCCGACTCTTCCCCAGCTCCCGCTTTCCCCAGGGCGGGGGTCTGCGCCCACTCCCACCACGGCGCAGCCCGGCCCAGCCTCTCCCCAGCCCTTTGGCTTGGCTTCGCCACCCCACGAGGTCCCAGCAGTGGGCTCACACGCCCTGCGGAGGAAAAGCCCAGCTAAACCCCCCCGCACCACCCACGTGCCGGGAGCTTCTCACTGTGGCGGGGGCTGCTGCAGCCCCCTTTGCCAGGACACACCGCCGCAGCCCCCTCCACCCCGCTGCATCCTTGCCCAGCAATGCCCTGGGGTGCCTGCGCACAGGGTCCAGCGCTGGGACACAGCCCAAACCCTGCTGGAGCTGGCGGGCCGAGCCTCTCCCCACCGCCCGTCCAGCCACTGCCGCTGCTCTGCACCGCAGCGAAGCCGCAGCTGTGGGCAGGGGGACCCCGGCGGGCACCAGCCCCAGCATCGCCCTGCGCCCACGCTGGCCATTGCAGCTCCCCACCCAGCGCAAGCACCCACGTTTCTCGCCCAAGCACCCAGCGGGCGATTTAGCAGGACACGACACCCGGCAGCACCAGGAAACCACCAGGGACGAGCAGTAAATCCGCGACCCCAGCGTCGCCCGGGGCTGCCCCCAAGCTGGGTGTTCCCCAGCGTGCTCCTACCTTGTGTCCACGCTCGGGCGCTTGTTTGTGCTTTCACTGCCGGCACACCCCAGGCTGGTGGCTTAAAGGATTTTCCTATAATAACCTCCAAATCCCTCTCCTGGGCAGTAAGCTGCAGACCTGGGCCCCTTCCTAGGTACAGAGCGCTCCACCGTGCTCTGCTCCCTCGCTGCTTTGCATATGCTCCTATCAAACTGGATTTCCCCCCACCTGACCCAGCCCAGTGCTTAAAAAGCCCTAAATCCCCTTGAATTTCATTTCCCCTTGTCTGCAAGGTCTACCCCCGGCTTCAGCCTCACCCACAGATTTTACATACTCTCGCTCGCAATCCTGATGTGAGCTTTCCGCACGCTTCGGCGTCCTCCCCGCGCAGAGGCTGAGCAGCCCCTGCGTCCTGCTCAGAGCAGCCACCGCCTTGGCCGGGAAATGAGCCACTGCCCGCTGCGGACGTGGCTCCGCTCGGCACGCGGCGCTGCCGGAGGCTTCGCCCCAGTACCCCCATGCCCCGGCCCCTCACTGCTGCTGGGGCTGGTGCAAAGGGGGCCAGGCTGGGGACGGGTGCTGGGGGTGGCAGTGACGGACCCCTGCCCCAGCGAATTCACCACCACCACCGTGCCCACAGGGTGCTGAGTGCCCCCGAGCTGTACCCAAGAAAAGAACCACTCAAAACCGTCCCCAGGGCATGTGGACCCTGGGCATAAGCACCCACTGGAGCAGGGGGTGCTTATTCAGTCATGCAAATGAATTTCAGTAGTGGCTCCGCTCCCCCCATGACAATTCTCTCCCGGAGAGGATTTCTGCTGGCAGACAAGGCCCCCCTGGGTACCCACAGGCTGCTATTTCACACTGTCTTGTTTCACTTCTCTTTTTGGATTTCACAGTAAAAAGCAGATAAAGTTGGAAACCAGCAACTGCAGCAGCTTTCAAGGTTACAGGCAGCAGCAGCGGCAGAAAGAGCAGATTCCTCTGCCCAAAAGGCCCCTGCCCGTGACGGGGGGGGGTTTGCTTGCGGTGGCACACAGTGCGGTGGGGGCGCCTGCCGCCACGGGTGGGTGCGTGTGCACACGCCGTGCCAGGGCGCACCCGGGTGCTGCAGGGGTGCCCAGTGTGGAACATGGCTTCCTGCCACCGCCACGCTCCGTCCTCAGCCACCGGCTGCTCCCCTGGGAGGTGAGCGCTGAGCGCGTGTGCAGAGCAGGAGGTGTGCACGGAGCAGATGTGCACGGAGCAGATGTGCACGGAGCAGGGGATGTGCATGGAGCAGATGTGCATGGAGCAGATGTGCGTGGAGCAGATGTGCATGGAGCAGGGGATGTGCATGAGGCAGATGTGCGTGGAGCAGGGATGTGCATGGAGCAGGGGACGTGCATGGAGCAGATGTGCGTGGAGCAGGGGACGTGCATGGAGCAGATGTGCGTGGAGCAGGAGAGATGTGCATGGAGCAGATGTGCATGGAGCAGATGTGCATGGAGCAGGGGATGTGCATGGAGCAGATGTGCATGGAGCAGGGATGTGCATGGAGCAGATGTGCGTGGAGCAGATGTGCGTGGAGCAGGGAATGTGCATGGAGCAGGGGACGTGCACGGAGCAGATGTGCACAGAGCAGGGGAGTGGCAGGGGACGTGCACGGAGCAGATGTGCACAGAGCAGGGGATGTGCATGGAGCAGATGTGCATGGAGCAGATGTGCGTGGAGCAGGATGTGCACAGAGCAGGGGATGTGTATGGAGCAGCCGTGCATGGACCAGCTGGGGCTGCAGATGTGCATGGGCTGGGGAGAAGGAGTGGAAGGGCTGGCTGGTGCCAACTGCCCTGATGTTAACAGCACCATGAACCCCCTTCCCAAATACTGGCCCCTTCGGGAGGGCAGGGAAAGCCAGGCAAGGGCTGGTTCTCAGCCCATGGGCTGCAGCAAAGCGGCACTGAGGGCTGTTCCCGAGAGCTGCCCCACTCGTGGTCAGAAGATGGGGGTTTGGTGGGAGCCGGGCAGCCACATGGGGGGAGCTGGCACGGGGCTGCAGAGGCCACGCATCTGCCAGGACCCTGTGGGACCGGCACCATTGCTCCTGCTCTGAACACAGCGGGACTGGGCAGCAGGGCTGTTTGCTGGCTTTAATGAGGATGGGCTTGGTGCAGTGACAAGGTGACACAAATTATGGACCTGCTGAGCTGGGAGAGTGCCAGAGATGGCCCAGGCTGGTGGAGACAGGCATGTGTGAAGTCCTCCTGTTGTAATCGGCACTGAACAGCTTGCACAAGGCAGAGGTGCTCAGCCTTGTGGCCTGATCCTGTGCTTGAGATGGCTGCTAGGTCCTGGGAGAGCTGCTGTCGAGCTCCAGTGTGGCAGGTCCAGCCCAGAGCCTCACCCGGCACCGCTGCTGAGACGGGAATGAATTAGGGAAGCTTTGCCAGCCCTCAACATGGCATGCTGAGTGTGGTCCGGGCTGTGCCATGCAAACAGATCCACTTCTTTACTGTGCCCTGCAGAAATGTCCCTGTTTCTTCTCCCAAAATGGGCTCTTTGGCTGCGGTGCCACATGTCACTTGGCAGCTACCTGGATGCTGGCGTACTCGGAGCAGGCTGCACCGGGGCTCTTGCCATGCCACGGGGCTGCAGGCAGGGTCTGGAGATCAGCGTAGTGGATGTCGTTGTCCTCCTTGCTGCTTTGCTGCAGAAGTGCACACAAATGGTGAATGCTGTCACAAGAAAAATCTTGCAGAAATGACCCTAACAGCAGGTTCGAGCTGGGACAGCGGTGCCACGGCTGCACAGATGACTCTGCACCGTGGTGCGGAGTGTGCCGGGACTGTGCTGCTCACCCAATGCCCACCCCGGCCCCGGAGCCTTGCCAGAGTCCCTGTGAGCCAGGACATCGGCATGGAATGCTCTTCCCCGTACTCACGGCTCACTCTTACCTGGCTGGGCAGATGTAAGGTCTCTTCACCCGGGACTTTGCTGCTGGGGGGAAGGACGGCCATTAGCACTACAGGTCCCCTCCCCACCCCTCAACTCCCCTCCCAAATTGTAGCCAGGCTCTGCGGCATGTGGTCGCAGATGATGCCCACACTGAAGGCAGGGGAGAGGGACAAGGTGCTGTCTGCACGCCTGGACCGGGCTCAGACACCGCGGGGAGGGGCTGCAGCTCCCATGAAACGCAGGGAGAAGCAAACGCAGCGCAGCGATGTGCCTGTGAGTAAAGGACCTTTTCTGGGGAAAATTACTACTCCAGAGGGAGAGGAAACCAGGGTAAGGCAGGCGGATAAGCTGGCTCGCTTGTCTCGGGGTGCAGAAGGAAGAGGTGGTGGGTACACACCTGGGGGTGCCAGGGGTCCCTGCACAGCACTGCAGAGGGGTGGGCAAGAAGCTGCCTGTGGCCACCAGCCCGGCCAGGCTCCCCGCCTCGCCTCTGCGCTTCCTCCTGTACATGCAAAGGGCGATGAAGAAGCCGAGGAGGAGGAGGAAGCAGAGCACTACAGCTGCAGCCACCATGCTGGGAACCAGGGATGTCTCTGTGGAGATACAAGGCAGAGCGAGAAGAGGGTGGTGGGCACGGGGCAGCGCGGGAGCCCACCACGGGCAGGGTGGGGGCCGTGGGATGGGGTCCCCAGGAGCAGCATCCCGCTGGGCTGCACTCACCATGCACGGACACCTCCGTGCCCTTTCCACTCCGAAACAGCTCATCATCATTGCCCAGCCATTTGATGAACTTCACGCAGTAATAGGTGCCGGCATCCTCGGGGCGAACATCCCAGATGCGGATGCTGAAGTCTGTGTTGGATCCATCCACCACCCTCGTCACGCGAGGGAAGGAGCCCTTCTGATCATAAACGGTCTCATTCCCACCGCTCCTGCCCTTCAGCCACTTCACAGCGCCAGGGGAACCACTTCCAAACACGGTGCAGGTCAGGGTCAGCGTCTCCCCCACTGTCACCGACACCTTGTCTGGCTGCTGCAGCTCGAAGCCCTGACCCGCCTCGGCACCCGCACCTGGGCACAGCGACAGGAGGGCAGGGGCTGAGCGACGGAGCGAGGCGAGGGCTCGCTCCTCTCACCCCGAGCGCGTGGGCAGCGCAGCCCCAGCTTGTCCCGAGTTTGCAGCCACAGCTGAGAAATATCCCTGGATATGGCAGAGACAAACCCAGAGGCACTGGGAGCGGCGGGAGCCAGGTTGAAAACGAACAAGGAGCAAATTTGCATCCCCTGTTGTGTTGTTAACAGGAGGTGCTGCGGGTGCTCGGAGTCCAGAGAGGTACAGAGGGAGCCAAGGGGAATTCCGGGTAGGGAAAACTCCCAAGTTCTGTTAAACATTTAACGCCCCAGCTCAGTACAACATGAGTCAGGATTCCTGGGGCTCTAAGAGGAAGCGGGGTCCGCAGCCCTGGCCTGTGCGCAGCTGGCAGCAGGGATGTGCAGCCCTGGAGCTGAGCGCAGCCCCCAAACACCCCCTGCCCAAAGCCCCCCCACACACACACTACCTTTGGCACCGGCTCTGCTCTGCACCCCCGGGGGCTAGGGAGGGACGCATCTGGGGCTCAGCTCTGCACACCCGGGGCTCTGCACACCCGGGGGCTCGGCACTGCACACCTGGGGCTCACTCTGCACACCCGGGGCTCGGGCTGCACACCCGGGGGCTGGGCTGCACACCCGGGGCTCGGCGCTGCGCACCGGGGGCTCGGCTCTGCACTCCCGGGGCTCGGCGCTGCGCACCGGGGGCTCGGCGCTGCACACCCGGGGGCTCGGCGCTGCGCACCCCGGGGCCCGCTTCACCCCCGGGACCCCCGCGCAGCCCAAAAAGGCAGTGGGAAAAGACACCCCCCGTCCCGTGTCCATCTTGGCCGGCCGGCCGGCCTTCGCGACCCTCTCCCCCGCCGCCCCCCCGGCGGCCGCCGCCAGCGGGGCAGGGGGCAGCGGGGAAAGGCCGCGGGGGGGTGGGGGGGGGGGGGCGGCCGCCGCTGGCCCCCGGCTCCGGACTCACCCGAGAGCGGCCGCGGGAGGAGGCTGAGGTGCCCGAGCGGAGCGGGGCGGCCGCGGCGCGCCAGGCCATGGGGGCGGCGGGCGGAGGGAATGGAGAAGCGGAGCAGGAAATGGAGCCGAGCGGGCGCGGGCCGGTAACGCTTGCGGCGCCTGCCCCGGGGCGGGCGGGGGGCAGCGGGGGGCCGGCCGGCGGCTCCCACGGGTTCACCACCCCCCCCCCCACCAGCAGGGCATCGCCCGGGGGCTGAGGAGCCTGCGGGCCCGCCCCGACCGCGGGGGGCTGCGCCGGGCACGGGATGGGCACGGGGTGGGCGAGCGGCTCGGTCGCCCCCCGAGCCCGGCGGGCCGGGCGGAGCGCTGGCTGCAGGCGGGCTCGGGCGAAGCCCTGGGCGAGCTCGGCACCGCCGACCCTCGGGAGCCGCCAGCCCGCGCCCCGATCCTGCTGCTCCCCCCAAGCGCCCGGGGCGCCGAGCCAGGGGCTGGCCCACGCGTGTGGGGCGGGGGGGGAGGCGCCGGATCGGGCCCCCGCTCGCTGGGGCGCAGGGCCCCGGGCAGAGCGGGGCTGGCATGGCCGGGGGGGGCCCGGCCTCGTGACGCGAGGTGGCCCAAGCGCTGCGGGACCCGGCTGGGACTTGTGCAAGGGGTCCTGGGTGGAACGCGGCCAGTGGTGAACCCCTTCCTTCCCCTTCGCCCGGAGAGAGCCCAGCGCCCTGCGGAGCTGAGCTGAGCTGAGCTGAGCCGAGCTGAGCTGAGCTGAGCCGAGCCGAGCCGCTGAGCCGAGCCGAGCCGAGCTGAGCTGAGCCGAGCCGAGCCAAGCTGAGCCGAGCCGAGCCGAGCCGAGCCGAGCCGAGCTGAGCCGAGCCGAGCTGACCTGAGCCGAGCTGAGCCAAGCCCAGCCCAGCCAAGCTGAGTGGAGCTGAGCCGAGCCGTCGGGGAGGTGCCGTGGGAATCACCATGGCTCCAGCGACACAGGCGCTGCCTCTCGCCTGCCTGATGCTGCTCCTGCTCCGGAGGGCCCCAGGTGAGTGGGGGCCCCACACAGGCCCCACGCCTTTCCCACGTCGCGCTCCCCCACACCACTGGCAATCCTTCCCAGTGCCCACGGGTGTCTGGGGCTCCTCTCTCACCGCCTCCCCTCCATCTGGCTTTTAACCCCAGCCAAAGAGTTTGTTTTACTCCAGCACATCCCAGCACCCCCGGGCTCTCCCCATCCCACAGTCCCCAGCAGTGCAAGCTATCCTGGAGGGTGAGGGTTGGGGACATCTCTCTGTCTGCTGCTCAGGGCTGGGGGGTCTGGCAGTGCCCCCCCCGCTGTGCCCCAGCTCTGGAGCCCCTTGGCAGCCCCAAACCCTCCTGTTGCTGTGCCCAGGTGCGGGTGCCCAGGCGTCCACTGAGCTGCAGCAGCCCCAGGACAAGGTGTTGGTGATGGCGGGGCAGACGCTCAAGCTGATCTGCACCACACCTGAAGGTGGTCCCCCTGGCCCAGTGAGGTGGCTGAAGGGCTGGGGCAGTGGGAACGAGACCGTCTATGATCAGAAGGGCTCCAGCCCCCGCGTGATCAGGGTACAGGGTGGATCCAACATGGACTACAGCATCCAAATCAGGGATGTTCGCCCTGAGGATGCCGGCACCTATTACTGCGTGAGGTTCAGGAAATTGCTGCCTGAAGGAGAAGAGGTGTTTCAGCATGGAAAGGGCACGGAGGTGTCTGTGCACGGTGAGTGGGGCTCCCAGAGCAGCTCCCGGTGGGAACCAGCCCAGCCCGTGGGCTCTGCTCGGAGCGAGCGGGGCCAGGGAAGGGGCTCAGGGCCGATCCCAGGAGAGGATCCCATGGGCTGTCCCCAGGTGCATCCATGCCCCCCTCCCTGGGGTTGGGTGGGGGTGTCAGAGCCCAGTCTGAGGGCCCCACATTTCTCCCCGCAGCCCAACCCACCCCCCCGGTTGTGTCGGGGCCCAGCCACAGAGCAGGGATGGGGCAATCGGTGTCCGTCACCTGCACAGCCGGAGGGTTCTTCCCCAAAAACATCAGTGTGAAATGGTTCAAGAACAAGGCCTCGATCACCGCTCAGCAGCCCCAGGTCACCCCTGGGCGGACGAACTCCTCCTACAACGTGTCCAGCACGGTGACGATGACGCTGCAGAAGGACGACGTTCGTTCACAGCTCGTCTGCGAGGTGCAGCACCACACGCTGCCGGCCCCACTGAGGGGGACGTACCAGCTCAGCAAAGCCCTGCGAGGTGAGGGGGGGGACACCAGCGCTCGGGGTGTCCAGCTCCTGTGGGTCTGGGGGTCCTGGGGTGGGGACAGGGCACCCCGTGGGCAGCAGAGCCAGGGGACACCAGGTACCAGGAGCTGCTTTTCTTCCCAGTCTCCCCCAGTGTTCGCATGGACCCTGACCCACCGAGCCCCGTTGAGTTGAACAGGACCGTGAACTTCACCTGCCACGTGGTGGGGTTTTACCCGGGAGAGGTGGCTGTCACCTGGCTGGAGAATGGGACGGAGATGAAAGTAGAGAACATCTCCCGGACGGTGGAGAACATCTCCCGGCTGGTGGAGACCCCCCAGGGTTTGTTCCAGCTGAGTAGCCTGGTGGAGGTCAAAGCGACGGAGGAGAAGAACGGGTCCATGATCACCTGCCGGGTGGTGCACGATGCCCAGGACCCCATCAGTGTGACGGCTGCCCTCTGGATCGCTGTCCCAGCCAAGGAAGCATGGAGCGCCTCGTCGCAGACGGGTAAGGGTGCGTGAAGGCTGCTGGGGTCCCGCGGTGGCGGGGGCTTTGGGATGCCGGTCCTTGAGTCCCATCTTCTCATGTCCCCTGTCCCCACCACAGGTCTAAACCTCCTGTCCAGCCCCAGCTTGTGGCTTGGCATCCTGCTGGAGAAGGGGCTCCTCGGTGGCCTCCTCATCTTCCTCTTCAAGCGTGGGAGGGCATGAGGAAGGAAATGCCGCCCCCCCTTCCCGGTCGGGTACTGGCAGCGGATCCTGGGGCTCAGCCGCCTCCGGCTTTGTCGTGTGTACCTGGAAATAAACAGGCTGGGATGCAGAGGCTGCCCTGGGCTGCTCTGTGCCGCCAGTCCCGGACACCCAGCCCTGCCCGCAGCCCACACACCCACCCTCCAGGCGCCGGCGGGGGGGGGGGGGCGGGGCAGCCCGGGCCCGCCCCCGGGCTCAGTGTGCACACCCAGGGCTCGGCTCTGCACACCCGGGGCTCTGCACACCTGGGGGGCTCGGCGCTGCACACCCGGGGCTCAGTTCTGCACACCCGGGGCTCAGCGTGGCGCATCGCACCGCCGGGCCGCCAGGGGCCGCTGTCCACGGCGCAGGTCGGCACGCGTCTCTCGGAGGTGTTTCCGGCCGGGGCCGTTTGGCGGCGCACACGGGGCGGGGCAGGAGGGCGCTGGCGCGGCCCCGGCGGGGTTTGGGCGCTGCACCGCGGCAAGATGGCGGACAGGGAGGAGGCGCTGAGGGAGTTTGTGGCCGTGACCGGCGTCGAGGAGGAGCGAGCGCGCTTCTTCCTGGAGTCCGCCGGCTGGGACCTCCAGGTAGCCCCGCTGTCGCCCCGCTCCCCTCCGCCCTCCCCACCGCCGGCTCGGCCCGCTGAGGGGGGCTCGGCGGCGGGGGCGCGGCCGAGGCCCGCGCCGGGCGGGGGCCGCGGCCCTGGAGGCCGTCGCGGTGGCGGGGAGGGGGGCGCTGGGCCGGGAGCTCGGTCTCCTGCAGGCTCAGGCCTCGCCCGGCGGCCGCTTCCGAGCACCCGGCCCGTCGCCGGGCTACGAGGTCGGGCTGAGCCGTGGCCGCGGGTCCGTGGCTGGTTGGGGCCGAGCCCCGTCCTGGTTCTCCCGTTAATTTGCCCACAGCTCATTTCTAGCGCGAGGAGGAACCGGGGGTTCCTGGGTTTTGCCGGGTTTGCGTAGATTTTCCTCGAGTGCTCGCGAGGTTGTTGGTGCTCTGCTGTCTGCACTGTCAGCAGCAGTCCCAGCACCCCCAAATTATAAGGGGGACATCGGCCACCATTCTGACCCTCTCCCGTCCCCCTCAAATGATCTGGCTGTGTTAAGCTCCCAGTCTGCCCACGGATGTCACAGAAGCAGCTGTTTCAGAACAGTAATTTTTAGCATAAACCCTGTAGAAATATTGCAGAATTAGGGCCTCCAGTTGGGGAAGCAGCTCTGGCGTAGCTGTAGGTGGGGAGTGTCCTGCTGTAACAAAGCCAAACGTTAGAAGTTGGCAAAGCCTCGTCTTTGCTAGGATCTCCAAAAGGGGAAATGACGTGAAATGACCTTAGTGCTGATGTGCCTTCGGAGGTCCAATGTGACAGAGCTGCAGCGGTGTTATTTGTGTGTGGTTTTTCCATTGTTCTGGGATGTTTGCTCTCATCCTGAAATGTTCTTGCGCTGTTCCTTTCCAGATTGCGCTTGCCAGTTTCTACGAGGACGGGGGTGATGAGGACATTCTGACTCTTCCCCAGCCAACACCCAGCTCTATATCCAGAGGCACTGCAGCCAGGTGAGGAGGGAGCTTCAGCTCAGGCCGATCTGTTTATTGGCGGCTCATTAACCTGGCAGTGAAAACTATTTGTGTAAAAACACCAGCTCTGTCTACGGCACTGATATATGGTAATTTTCAGGAGAAATAGCTCTGCGTTTCAGTCTGTTTCACCTCGGATGGCTCTCTAGAAATTGCGAAAACATCAGCATTTATACTTCGCAAGCACAAATGTTATTGCACAACTTAATCCAAAGATCAGTTAGGACAACTTGCCTCATTGCCTAGGAAAAGCTTGATTTGTCTTTTGAGGTTAGAAGACAATCAGTTGGTGACGCTTTCATTTGAGCAGATTGTATCTCCACAGGAAAAATATTTTCTAATTTTATGTGACGCCTGATCTGATCAAGTCAAGCATTTTACAAAAAGAAGTTAAATTGCTCCTTGCCAAATCCCTATGCAGTAGGGAAATACTATCCAGTTGTAAAGGGAAGGAGTTACTGACTATATCTCGAAGGAAAAATGCTCTCTGTTCAGGCTTTGGTGAATAAAGTCCATATTGCAGAAGAACCCTGTTTCAGTTTGGATCACAGCTAACAGCCTTGCCAGAAACGAGGAGAAGGATGTCCTCGTCCTGGGGCCTGGAAGAGAAACCTGTGCTTATGCAGGTTCGGAAGGGGCGGCTCTTTGAAAGGGGCAACAAACTCTAGGAGCAAGGAAGGTGACTGGAGACTCACTGCTTTTGCTGTGTCTGCAGCCGCCGTCTGAGCCCCCTCCGACGCACCCGCTCCTGTTTTCTGTTGGTACAGTTGGCAGAGAGGTCCAGGAGCTCGGGTCACCGCTCGGTTATACCAGTCCTGACCTGTCATTTCATAGAGTAATGAATCGGACCCTGAAAGCAGAACAGGGTCAGCCTAACTGCTGCCTTCAGGAACTTTTGCTTCTGTGGTAGAAATGCGTCATGAGGCTGACGTGCTTCTCTGATTGACTTTTGCAGTGACCATCGAGTAACATCGTTTAGAGACCTTGTTCATGCGCAGGAGGATGATGATGAAGAGGAGGAAGGACAGCGGTAAGTTTTCAGTTAAAGGCTTAAAACCTCCATGTGTATCCCTGCCCTTTTGTGACGGCTTACCACTCGTGCATGTTTTTTTTAAAAAAGCGGATTTAAGTCGATAATGAAATCTCTGTAGTGAAAAATTTCAGCTTTGGCATGGAAAAGTTGGTCTGTGCAAAGTCTGTGCACGAGCATGTGCTCGGCATTGCTGTTTAAACACCAGTTTTCATCACTGAATTGTGCTGTTGAGAGAAATCCTGAGGTAGGATGTGGAAGCCCTCAGCTAAGGATAGAAAAAAGCCCAGATCGTCATTTGTGTCTGTAGAGAGGGGAAATGTGGGAAAAATGCAGGGATTGTTTTTCTTTCTATTTGGAGTTTTGGGGTTTGGGGTTTTTTTTTTTTTTGGTTGGGGTTTTTGGTTTTAAGTGCTGCTGAAAGGTAATGTGTGGAGGTGGAAAGAAAAACGTAGTCCCCTTTCCAATGGGAACATGGCATACTAGCGGGAAAGTCATCCACAATGTCAGCTGTAAGCAGTTAAATACCCTCGAGAGTAACAGGCAAAGTAAACTGAATGGAACTGATGTATCTTAAGGTGGCTCAGTCGAGGTAGGCTGCCTGGTCTTCTGCAAACAGAAGTGAGCTTGCTCTGTCTGTGTTAAGAAGCCAGCTGGACGCTAATAAACCAAACCTTCCAGAAGTGCTTAATTGCACTTCACTGACGGCGCATTCATTGCTTCCAGTTCGGGTCCGTCCTGTGTGTGGTGATCTTTCAGTGTGGCATGAACGTGTGCCTTCCCTCAAAATACCGGTTAGGTGTCGCCCATCTTCCGTCTGATGGGTCAGAGGCTTGCTGGGAGTCTTGTTGAGCTTGGTGACAGAGCTGGTGCTAGCGTTTGAAACTGAGCTTTGTTAGGCTGGACTGTTTCTCTTGCTAGGTCTGAGAGAGTTATTATCCATCTGCTGCTATTGGCCAATGGATAATTTTACAGTAACTGACATAAAAAGAAAGTCTCTATAGTACAGGAACTTGTAAGTGGCTACAGTAGGAGATCCACTGGTAGTCGCCAATATTTGTTGAGCTAAGCTGTACAAAAATGAACTGAATCCTGATGTAAAGCTGCTGGGTTCCGTCACATGCGTCTCCTGGAGAAGCAGCGGTCCAGTCTTACCCAGAAGCCATGTGCTTTCTGTTAGGTTCTATGCCGGTGGCTCGGAGAGAAGTGGTCAGCAGATCGTTGGTCCTCCGAGGAAGAAGAGTCCCAACGAGCTGGTGGAGGATCTTTTCAAAGGAGCAAAGGAGCACGGCGCAGTGGCCGTTGATCGGTCAGCCAAGAGCGCTGGCGAGACTAGCAAGCCTAAGGTGAGGAGTGATGAGTTCTTCTTCCTTCTGTTCCCCGTTTCAGTTAAGGCTCCCACCATGACAGCTTTTTGGTACTGTGGAGTCCTGGAATTATTTTAAAAGGCAGCTAACTGGACTCCTCTCAGGGCAGCTCCAATTCATGTGTCACGGTGGCAAGAAAAGCTGCTTTCTCGTGCCCTATTTATTAACTCATTCAAGCTGGTCACTGTGCCTGCAGGGCAATAGGTGTTGCTGATGCCACGAAGCCCCCCTGTTCATCCACGACGGTGTTTGGGGAAGGGGAAGCAAGCTGTCTTGGGTTTGTGTCAGTCTGTAACCTCTTTGCCCATCCCTCTCCCTTGCAGCCTTTCGCAGGGGGAGGGTATCGCCTCGGGGCTACTCCAGAGGAGGAGTCTGCTTATGTGGCAGGAGAGAGGAGACAGAACGCTGCTCAGGATGTGAGTATCTCTCTGTTCTGTTTTGTAGATGTCACCCGAGGGATTTCTCTGCTCTAGCTACCCAGCTTGCAAGCCCAGAGAGTTATAAAGCTTGATAGAAACTCAGGAGGGCAGAAGTATGGCAAATCCTGCTTTCCGTGGGATTTCTGATTAGAAAATAGTAGATGCTTGGGTCTTGGGTGAGCACTTTTCTGATGAACTTTTAATTAAGAATCTGAGCATTCCTTACAAGTGCAGCTTGTGAAGAATAGTGGGCAAAGAGCACTGGGCAATTAACTCTTATGCGTTGAAGAGATGTGGAGCTAACAGCATCAGTGCAAGATTCTCTCATGCTTGGTTTGTGACCACATACGCATCTAGGCTGTGGTGGGAGCTTGGTTTAGGCTCCTCGCCTAGCACACTCTTGGCTCTTCAACGATATTTATCAAAAAGGGGTCTGTAGTGCCACCTTCTAGAAATTGATGCATGGCCATTACGTAGCCAGTGCTTTGGGTTTTTCCCTCAGCCCAGAGGAACCTGGCTGGAACGTTTTCTGCACCTTGAAATTCCTCTACCAGTCAGGAACTTCTCACTTTGCATCCGGTTATTGTTCTTATGAATATGCTTTAGCGAGGCTGATTGTTGTCTGGGGGCTGCTGTAGGTGCATGTTGTACTGAAGCTCTGGAAGAGTGGATTCAGTCTGGACAGCGGAGAACTGAGGAGCTACCAGGATCCATCCAATGCCCAGTTTCTTGATGATATCCGCAGAGGGTACGTAGCGAGAGGGGAGAGAAAGAATGGCTGTTTGCTGAAACACAAGCGTTGGTGGAATCGGGGATGCTGAATCAGTGGCACGTTTCACCTGAGCTCCCTTGTGAGAGCTGGATTCTTCATATGGAAACCATGGGAGGGCAGACTTGAACATTTACTTCAGATAAATGGGAAGTGGCCTTGGTTTGTGTGGGCCTTGAGAGTCTGAAGTGAACAAACAGACTTTCATATTTGGGCTGAGAATTCTTGATGCATTGTGTCACTCCAGGTGAGGGCCAGGGGAAAGAAACCTTTAATTTGTGTCTGTTCGTGGGGAGGTGGGGGGAGGTGTGGGGAGGAGCATCTGCGCTGTTAATTAAGCAAGAGCTCACTGCGATTCCTGAAATTCCAGAGGTCTGTCGTTGGCATTTTTTCTCCACGCTTCCCTGGCTTCCTTCTTCAGGCAGCTGCCTTAGGACTCTCTCTTTGCAGGGAAGTCCCGGCAGAGCTGCGCAGGTTAGCGCGGGGCGGACAAGTGAACCTGGATATGGAAGATCACCGTGACGAGGAGTATGTGAAACCTAAAAGTGTCTTCAAAGCTTTTACTGGAGAAGGACAGAAGCTGGGCAGGTGAGGAGACAGCAGCGCTGGTTTGCTGCGCGTGTGATGCGCGACAGTCACTCGAGAGTTCTGCTAGGTCGAGCCTCTTGAGTCATCTTTCTGAAGAAGAGGCACTCAGTGCCTATGGCGTGTGAGGCGTTCCTCAAAGAGAGGAAATGAGCCTTACTGGCACGTACTGTGAGATGGCGCAGTCGTTCCGTGGCAGGAGGCGGATCCCTAGTTTGGAACCACCATGCTGTGTCACGGAGAAGCAGTGTTTCCAAGTTACGCTGTCCCTGTGGGGGTGTGGAGACCCGTGATGTGGTGCTACGAAGGGAGATGGTAGAGGTGAAGTTCTAGGCAAGTGCCTGCTGCCTAGCAGACTCCTCAGTTCTCACTTCCTACTTGCATTGGTGTCTCTTGACTGGGAGCCCTGGTAGTTGGGCGCAGCAGGCAATAAGCTCACTGCCCGATTCCTGGCACCCTGCAGCCGAGTCGTTTGGTTTTTAACAGCTCCCCTTGTGTCTCCCTCTTCTCAGCACTGCACCACAGGTGATGGGCACCAGCTCGCCAGCCCAGCAGGCAGAGAATGAAGCCAAAGCCAGTTCTGCCATCGCTATTGATGAGTCGGAGCCCATCACCAACATCCAAATCCGGCTCGCTGACGGTGGGCGACTGGTCCAGAAGTTTAACCACAATCACAGGTACAAACGCAGCAGGAAACGCAGGTTACTGACTGGGAAGGCCTGAATGACCCTGCAAACTGTGCACAGATGGAGCAGATGGTAAAATCCTGGCTGGCCTGCTAAAGGGAGCTCTGGGGATCCTTCTGTATAGGTGAAGAGGAATAACATTATTCTGGGGTTTTAAGGCAGTGGTTAATTGTTGGAAGGATAGGATTTGCTTTCCAAATAGTGAGGGATTATAGCCAGCGACACTGCACCTGGGGGCTTCAGTATCATCAGCAGAACTTTCCTTAATGTCACCTATAAAAAACCTGAATCTCTTCTAAGGACTTTAGAAATCAGATCATTAGGAACTTGGTTCAGTTATTCTGACTCTCAGTTCTACTGGGCTGTTCCCTGGGCTGAATGGAGCACCCAGGGGTGCAGTTCAGTTCCCCTGGATGAGCAAAGCTGGTCTGTGTGCCCTGCTGCTTCATTGGACTTCTCTCCTGAAGTCCTTCTCCCCTACCCAATCTCCGAGAGTGTGGCCGTTTGTTTATACTCGTTCCTCCAGTTTCTGTAAGAGAATCAAGAGTGATGCAAACAGTTACAAAAACCTCCTTCTATCATCAGGTGCAGGAAATAGATCCAGTGTCGCTGTTGTGGCTGCTCGTGGGAGTTGAGATCATCTAGACTATGCTGTGTGTGACGAGCTCAGTCGCTTACAGCAGCTAGTGTCAAGCAATTTGTTAACCTGTTCACCTTGAAGGGTTCAGAAGCCTTCAATTTCACACAGCAAGCGTTTAGTTGGGCAGTGTAAAAGAAAGTCTTTAACCTGTAAAGCCGCTTGTGTTATTTCACTGAATGGGAGCCTACGGAGGAGTAGGTTAGATCGGAATTGTCTGGCTGCGGCCTCTGCTGTTACCTGAAAAGCAAGTGCAGCAACCGCAGGGGTGCATGCTCTGGGAAGGGTGAATTCAGGCTGTCGCCATGCGCTTTTACAGGATGTTCAGTAACAGGGTCACCCCTGTGTGTTTGATCCCTTTGGACAGGATCCGTGACATCCGGCTCTTCATAGTAGATGCTCGGCCAGCGATGGCTGCCACCAGTTTCGTCCTCATGACCACCTTCCCAAATAAAGAGCTGACTGATGAGAACCAAACCCTGAAGGAAGCCAACCTGCTCAACGCTGTCATCGTTCAGCGGTTAACATAAAGGAACCCACCCCTCGCCAGGCGCCTGCCTGCCTGCAGCGCGCATGTGTCGTCTCGTCCTGTGCGTGCACCTGCGCCGCGCAGCACAGGCTCACATCTTCTCGTAGCTCTGGGTTCTTAGGTCTTGGTTGGACTTTTTTTCTCTTTAGTTGCGTTTGCCATGGGGTTTTTTTTTTTGGTTTTTTTTTTTTTTTTTTTTGTGATGATCAGTGGACTTTAAAATAAATAAACAAAACGAATCCGTTTTGAAAGGAGCTGCAGCCTATTGTGCCACAAATTCTCCCACGAGAGTTCAGTTACCTTTGTGGATTGCGTTACCGCACTCTTTAGAGGGGAGGAAGGTAAGGGGGAAGGGAGCTCCCAGGGAGCAGTTTCTGTGCACGCCAATTGACTGCTTGTCGCAATCTTTCTGCTTTTCCCTCTCCTCCAGGGGCTGCTGCAAAGCACTCCCTTTCTTTTCACATATTAAATATAAACTAGACGAGAATGGGTGATCTGATTGCCGGGATCATGGTTACACTACTGTAAAAGCATTGTGGGGGAAGTCTTTGTGAGACAGCTGTTGCTCAGCGTGAGGAAAACTCCGACGTGTGTGCGTGTAGGTGCAAGGTTTAACACCCTTCCTGGGCTGTTCTGGAGAGAAAGGCCAGACTTCCCTGCCCTCAGCAGAACTCCTAGGGTGTTCGTTGCAGTACCCAGCAGCTCTGCCTGCGTTTCCTCCAGCAGTCCAGACTGACTGCAGTTTTAATTTGCTGTATTGCATTTCTCTGAGAAACCCTGCTGCTGACTTCTTCTTTCCAAGGAGGCACAAAGCTGAATCAGCTTGAAGTGACTGAAGGTAAAAGGCAAACAGAGCCTATCTTACTGGAAAGCAAGTTTTATTTTAAGAGGTGAATTACTGAGGTGATGGAAACAGCTCAGGTTGAAAAACTCAAGGCTGTAGCACCCTTTGATTTATTTCCTCTCCTCTGCTGAGGACTAACATGGCTGAACACCTGGAATTCTCCAGCTTTGGTCTGTTCCGCTGTTTTGTGTTTTGGGCTCAGGTCTCCGTATCTTTCTTTCCTTTGAACAAAATCCTGCGGGTGAATTTATTAACGTGAGGGACCGGTAGCACTGGCGTAAGGTCACGAGTTGCCATCTAGTGTTGTGCTGTGGCACTCGGCACTGACCCGCGGCATCCTTGCCCTCCTAGCCCTGGGCTTCAAAGCAGAACTCAGAGCTGGGCTGAACCGTGGGCCTCCAGGCAGCAGCTCAGCGGGAGCTGTGCTGCACCCAGCGCTGTCCCTTCGAGGGAGGCTGGATTGCTGCCGGCGAAGGGTGGGCTTAGTCACACTGGAGCCCTGCAACCACTGTGCTAAGTCCACCCCCCTCAGCCCTCCGAAGCTTCCAGGTCCTCACCCCGGTACTGGCAGAGAAGGCGCTGTAGGGACCTGCGGGCAGGGGGAGGGCCAGCAGGTTGGACGGGTTCGGCACGAGAAACTCGCCTGGCTGCCTGTATTAATACAAAACTGCGGGATTAGAGACCAGACCTCAGCACGGGCATTTTTACAACAGTTTCTCAACTGAGAGCTGAGTTAACTTACGTTTTTCATTACTAAATGGATATATAATGTGTGTAACAGCAAATTTGTAAATTATTGTGAAAATTACCATTAAAAGCCCGCAAAATAGGAAAAACAGCGTTTGACCCTTTCTAGTCACAGCTGCCATCTGCTTGCCTGTTTTGGATGATGTGCACGTGGATGTCTCCTCGTACTGCTCTGGGTTGGGCTGCAAGCAGCCTTCCCAGTGCTGAGCTGTCTTCAGCTAAAGGAGATTCGAAGTCTCAGCGGCATTTTTAAAGAGCTTTTCTGACAGGTGAACATGGGGTTTGCCAGCCTGCGTCACTTGATGTTGTACATGATGACCACTTTGTCACCTGGGTGAGCCAGCATGGAGAGAATTCAGAAAGGGAATTTCCCTCGGAGCTAAATATAGTCACAACTCCCACGTGGGAAGTCACTCCTTCTTAATTGTTCATCAGAGGAGTTCTTGTATCCTGATCTTCTCCACATGTGCCATTTTGGCGACCTGGGACAACGTCTTCGAGTGCTGGCCAGGATGCACCCCTAGACCCAGAAAGGGAGTTTATCGAACAGAGAGAGGAGAAATCATTTGTCTCCTGCTTCTGCCTTGGTTAGCCGGCGGCATCGGAGGGCCCAGGTGGTGACGAGCCGGCGTCCGCAGTCTTCGGCTGGATGAGCTGGGCGCATCGGTGCCCTTGAATTAAATGAGGGTTGGCAGCCCCACAGCAACTCGCCTCGCTGCTGACCTTAAGGATTTTGTCGCGCACATTCTGCTCACCAACGGGAAGTTCTGCAGCCAGGTTTCCTCCCAGCTCTCTCCTTGCCAGTGGGGACAGAAAGGTGCTGGATTTGGAGGGGCTGCGGACTCGGAGATGCTTCTCTGGCAGGAAAAGTGAATTTTTCCCCTGAGCCAGAGGGTGGCGATGCTGCAGAGAAGCCGCTCTCCACCTCAATGGCTCCAGCAGAGAAATTCTGCCAGCTCCCAGGCTGAGGGAGCTGCCCCTTGAGCCCCTCCGGGACGCCGCTGCCCACCCCTCCTGCCTCTGATTCTTCTCTTGTTTTTTGTTTTTGTAAATGATGAGCAGTTCTTATCTCCCGGTGAGCAGGATCGGCTCTGCCCCGTCACCAGGCTGGCCGAAGCATGCCCAGGGGAGCGCTGAAGTGGTATCAGTAACCAAGACAGGCATACCTGCCTCCAAAGCTGGCCAGAGAGCCAGTGGAACCAACTGGAAGCAACATACAGGCAACCTCCCGTATTAAACCGTATCCTCCTATGAGTTGGTGCGATGTTTCACTATAAAATAAGCTATAAAGCAAAAATGACAGCCAGGCTAAGTAACGGGGAAGGGATAATAGAGCAGAACAGGAAAAAGGGGGTGCGTGGAAGAGAAACATCCTGGATTTTGTAAGGAAAATCACCTTCTGGTCACTGGTGCAGCTCTTTGACGTGCCCCTGCAGGAAGGTAAATGCTCGGTTCTGACACTCCTATAGTTTGTGATGGTTGTTAGAGAGTTTATTTGACGTTCTGTTAAAGTCTCCTTCTTCTGTCATTCCGTTGCTTTGTTCTAACAGAGTCGTAGGCTGAGATCGGGCTTTTCTAAAACTGACATTTATGCCTGCAAAAAAAGCATCTTTTTTTCCCTTGCCCGGAAAAGCGTTTCACCTTGAAATTTTTCCTTTTCCTCTGCCTGTCCCCTCCACAGGGGAGCCTTGCCTGTCTTCCTCGTCTTTCACGCGCTGGTGCTAAGGAAGCGCTCCACGTCTCCTGTGAGAACTCGCTTCTTTCCAATCTCTGCATGATAAGATACAGCTCAGTTTTACGACTCCGCTGATGTCTTTCCCTGTATCCAAGCGTTTTTCTTTGAGTGCTGTGTTTTAACGGCTTTCCCTTCCTCACACGGGTAACTGTAGGACTTCCTTGGATTTTTTTTTCCGTTCGTACGCAGTTTGTTGTTTCCTCTTCTTCCTTTTCGCGTGTCCTCGTTGATAACATTTAGTTCCTGTGCTTTCTGATAGCATTTTGCACCATTTTCTGGGAACTTTGCCTCCCCTCTAATGCTGCTTTTGCCACAGGATGGTTCCTGGTCCGTGTTTCTTGCATGGTTGGTGGTCTGCTTACCTCAGGAGGTTCTGCTATCCCAGTGCCTTTGCTCAAGTAATTTGTCAGTGATCCTGGTGTAGGAACCTCCATTTCAAGGTGTAGCTGTACCTTCAGCTGCTTCTTCGGGTAAAATAACGTTAACAGCACAAAGTAGCTGGCTGGTTGGCTCGTTTTGGCCCCAAACTCAGGTAGCTCAGCTAGCAGATCGATGGAAGCAGCGACAAGCGATAGGGAGCAAGAAACCTCAGGGGGCACACGTGCAGCTAGAAGAGGAGGACTGTAAATTTTGGCCTAGGTTGTTTTTTTTTTTTTCTTGTTGCCTTTGGTTATACTCCGTTGTATTTAATTTAGTCTTTGCTCCTTGTTGCTGGAAAACACTAAATCTTTCCAGAAAGAGAAAGTGGCCATGGCTGCTTCTTGGGTGGGTCTTCAGCTCCCTGGGGTCTTTATTTAGAGGAGTGATTAAAAGGATGTTGGTCGGCTCCTGTGATGTTCTTCGGAGGTGCAGCCAGGAGGGTTTTCTTTTGAAAGCAGCTGCTTTACAGACCAAGGAAAAGGACCTAGAGTTGATGTTTATTCTGGCTCTGTGGTTACAGCAGAAAACTGGCTTGGGGGATTGGTGTCACTGTCACGTAAACCAAGATGCTTGTGGCTTTCTTCACAGTCCCCCACCACGAGGGGAGGACCTGGGGTATCTGCATCAGATCCTCAGGCAGGAGCTGGTGCCTGTTCAGGAGTCTGCTGTTCCAGGTAAGCCTGTGTGAAGAATTGCTGGGTGTTGAAAGTGAGACAGGGCTACCCCCTTGCCGCTTCTGAACGGTCTTGTTTCTCTTGGTGAGCCAGAATGTTTATAGATGGAGACCGGTAATTTTAAATGACAGATTTAATTAAGCAACAAAGTTGTTTTTCTCACCAGGCTGTGGGTTTTCATTGGCACTTGTATGGTAAACACTTGGCATCCTCCAAGGAAGGGTGTCTGACAGTCACTCGAGGCAGAGCTGGGGAGCCGGAGCCGGCGGTTCTCAGCCATGCCCGCTGCCCGGTGTGCTTTCCTGGTGACCCAGCCGCATCCCCGATGAAAGAAAAGCATTTCAGCTCCTCTCGCGCTTCGAGAGCCAGACCAGACTTCTCCGAGCTGCGTGCCTCTGTACTTGTCCTTCAGGCGATGGATGTAGGCATCAGCGCTCTGCCTGGTGCGAGGGGGATTAGCCATCGCACGCACATGTGCCTGCTGAATCGTGCAGAGCGGCATCTCCTCACCTGCGGTCCCTGTTAACAAGGTCTGATCACCCTGCCCGCTTTCGTGGTGTGTTTTAGGCAGTTTCACTTCGCTTTAGGAAGCAGAAATGCCTGAAAGTACCTGATGTCTGCTGAGAATTCAGCTGCGAGTCTCCTTCTTGCTCTGGTAGATAACGCACGTGCTGTACCACGTGGCATAAACATAGACAGCGGGCACGACGGCGGCGAGTGGCTGCGGGAGCTGGCGGAGCGTGCGTCGCTGCGGGCTGCTTGGGGCCTTTCACACGTTGGCTGCTGCCAAAGTGCAAACTGGGCTCCTACGGCAACACTGATGGAACAAGCAAGCAAGCGCACGCTGTCCAAACTGAGGTAGCAGCTTATTGCAGCTCCCAGCCAGGGGATCGGGCTGGCTGTCAGCAGGGATCCTGCAGAGTTCAGCAGGAACGGGAAAGAAATCCCTTCTAGTTACCTGTTAGCAGAGGTTTTTCCAAACGAGTCCCACGTCTCCCAGTTACAGCTTCTCCAGAGAGCAGTGTAACACTGAGCATGCAATGAGCCCACATCTTGGCAGTTGAACAGCTCCTGTGTCAAGCACCTCTCGATTTACTAATTTATCATTTTCTGACTTATTTACTACATTCCTAAATGCTTATCTTATTTGCTGTTCTGTCTTGTCTGCACTGAGCCTGTCTGTCGCAGCGCTGGGAGTTCCTGAATAGTTTCCAGATGTACTTATTTACTCAGGTACATTTCATGACTCCTCATTAAATTAACTCTTTGTTGGCCTACGAGGCCTAAGGTGGCAACAGCTCTTCTGCTCCTGTCTCGTCCATCTCGGTGGCTGTTGAAGCCGTGACTCCTGTGCCAGCAAGAGAAGGCGGCTGTGCTAAGGGGAACAGGAGAGCCGCTGGCCGTGCTGAGAGCAGTCAAGGAGGAGTAAACCTTCGGGGGACTGGAGGACTTGCTAGTGGAATGTATCCAAATGCTGCCACTCGCTTCTGTGCCAAAAAAATACCCATTTTCTGGCTTTAGACTTATTTTGGGGGGGGGGGGGGGGGGGGGGGGGGCTTCCTTGCCTGAGCAACCCGTCTCTAGGTCACAGGACCCTGCGGAAAGCTGTTCCGTTAGCGTGGCTTGGGCTGGAGTGGTTTGTATCACGCATTTCGGGGCCCTGGGCTGCCTTGAGAGATAAGATCTCGTACTTCTGCGGTGGAGAAGGGGCTTCTGGGGACAGGACCTTTCCTTTGCCGTGAGTCAACTCCAACATGACCTTGTTTCCTAAACAGCAGAGCTTTGACTGCTCTGAGCCTTTTGCTGAGTATTTATGCAGCAGCAAGATGGGTGCAGCTGCAGTGTTCTGAGTGCTTTCCCTACTCTTTCAGAGCCTATTTCTAAGCATCTGATGGCAAAAGATCAGCGTAGCGATGGAAGAGGCATCATCCCTTTGCTCCAGACCCTCGGTGTGCGCAGCGTTCGGTGCGCTGGTTTGGTTAGATCTCAGGCCTCGGCGCACAGTGTTATGAGAAAGCTCATTGCTTGCAGCAAGTAGCTCAGTGTCTAGCAGCGATTACCAGCGAGATGGCTGCTTTTCCCCCAAATCTGCCTTTCCAGCACAGAGCTGAACCCTGCTCTCGCGCAGAGGTGGGCTGAGCGCTCCCCGTGCTGCACTAGCAATCGTGACATCCTGGACCCAGCGGGTAACGCTGTCTTCTGTAAGGCCCCGAGCAACGTGACAAAAGGCTTTGGGAGGATCTGAGCAGAGCAGAAATAAAACTTCCCTGTGCTGAAGATAATTGTGCGCTGAACTGGCCAGGGAGCGTGAGCCACACAGCTACCCTGGGAGGGGGCTTGGTCATCTGCTGCCTTTCTAGGCTGTGAGCAGAAATGCAGCCATTTGCACCTGGAGAGTAAACGAGTGCCAAAGAGCCAGAGGATTAAGTGCCGAGTACAATTTCCAAAGGTACCTTGTGTCTCTCCAAATGTAGTTGTGTGTGGTGAGTGGGTACAAAATGGCCTAGAAAAAAAACCCAAATGAGGTTTTTATATTTCCTTTTGAGTTTCCCTTTCCCTCTTGGGTGGGGAGAGATGTTTTTTATATTTCCTTTTGAGTTTCCCTTTCCCTCTTGGGTGGGGAGAGATGTATTTTCCTTTCTTATAGAGATGTATGCTTAGATACGCTGATGGGAGACAGAGATTCGGCTCCCGCTGCCCTGGCTGTAGTCTAGCATGAGTGATGTTTGTTATCTGGGATGTCAGTAAAACAGCAGTGAAGAGAGATGCCGCTGACTCATTTGTACTGTGGCTTATTAACCAAGTTCTGACTCAGCCTGCGAAATTCCGGGTTCTTTTAGATTAACCCCCACTGGACAAGGCAAGGCTTAGCTGAAGATGACACATTTTTCTACCAGCATTGTGATGAACCTTGCAGAATGGGTGCTTGCATTCCCCTTGGGTGTGGGTGGTGGGACAGAGACACCAATGCGGATTTGTCATTCCCAGTGGCTCTCGATAACCTGGGAGGGGAGCAGGGAGAGGGGTTTGCCTGTGTCGTTCTGCCCCTGCTGCTGCATATGAGTTCAGTCTTGGAGGCTGGGTTTGATCTAGCTCGAGAAGCCTGTTTTTGAAGAGCTGCCTGATGAGACTCGACGTGCCAAACAGACGATTACCGGGCAGAGTGGCGGTGCAATCCCTTTCCTGCCAGCCTTTTGCTGTGTGCCTTCTGTCCCGTGAAGCCCATCTCTCCCTCTGCCTTTGCTTTGCCAAGAGCTGGTAACGGTGACTGGCTGCACGCTGTGAGCACCGCTGCCTTGGGAACTCGGCTGCTCCCACACAGCCAGCGCTGAGTAACTGGGCTCCTACCTCTCTTAATGTAGGAGTAATTTTGGGTTTGTGATACTGAGACTGCTGGGCTCTACAGGCAATGAAAAGTCTGTGAAAGGGGACTAAGAAAAGCACGTTTCTTGTCACCAGGCTAAAACGTACAGCGTGGGGTCTGCATTGCCATGGGAGAGCTCGCGGGAGCTCACAGACTGAGAGGGAGGTTGATAATTGCAGATCTCGCTTCATAGAGAAAGGAAAATGTATCCCACGCCTCCACACCTTGCACCCATCAAGGAGAGGGCAAAGCAAAGGGGCAGGGGGTTTCCACTGGGAATATAAGGAGCCAGAGCTGGGCTCCTGGTCCTCCTGGACTGCCTTGGGAGAGAGGGGGCTTTGTCGGGGAGTGACCCAGGGCAAGAACCTGCCTGTTCCTGCTGCCCTCTCCCCAGCTGCTCCAGCCACTTTGGTTGCCCATTCTGGGTTTCACAAGCTGGTTCTTTGGTTCTTTGCAGCTGGGGATTGCTGGTGCTGAGGCGGGAGCCCTGGGGTGGCTCGAGCACATTCCCGCAGTGGTCTGGAGCTCAGGCAAAGGACTACTTCTCTGCAGCCCTGCGATGGGGAGGAAGTGCTGAACCCAGCTTGACCTTTGAAGAGCACCAGATTTCTCCACTTGACTGTGGAAAACCTGGCAGCTACTGCCCTGAGTATGTGCTGCACTGAGCCCTGCCAGGTTTCCTGCCTCCATGGGCAGGGTCTGGCCACGCTCCTCCCTCAGGGCCAGTCATTTCCCTTCCATCAGCTCCCCTCTGGGGCCCTGCAGATGTTATCTTCACTTGTCAAATCTCCATCCAGCTCTGATCTGTGCCTGCGGTGCGCTCTTTGACATACGAGGCAACTTCTTCCTCACCCTGGGTGAAGAAACTTCTGTCACTGAAGGACGCGCTCGTGTCTGCAATCATGCTTCCAGGTGGTCACGAAGATGCTGACCTGCGCAGGTTGACCCAAGAAGGGGCTCTCCCACAGAGCAGAGTGGAGTGCAGAGAGGTAAGATTGGTGTCCGGGGGTGCTTCTTTCTCACACGCAGAATTGCATTTTGCACGTGCATGCTAACCCTCGCGAGCGCGCACGCCCACGCAGAGCCTACCCGGATCGAACAGCCACAGGCTGTGGGGGTGTTTCGAAGTGTTTATGACTCAAGCTCGAGAACACATTGTTAGAGCAAGGCTCTGCGTTTTGTTGTTGTTGCTGACTTTCAAGTGAAATGGGCAGAGACGTGCAGAGCACTGTCCTACCTGCTGAGAGCATAAAGGGAACAAAAGCTGCCACAAAACCCTACAGCCGAGAGAAATGCCTTTGTAATTTTAGAAACAGAACTGCTGTGGAAATGAGATGTTGTATCCTCAGCGGTGGAGCAAGCCTAATGCTTCAGCCAGCCCTGCAGGACAAGGTTGCTCTACAATTTGAAATAGAAGAGACCTGACTCTCACTGTGTGCTGTAAAAGGCAGAAAGTAAACGGGGACCAGAAGCTGCGAGGCATGAGCAGGCTGCTGAGGTTACCTGGCACAGGGAAAGCAGGCGCTCCACTCCCCTGGGCATGCAGGAAGAGGCCGGGCCCTCCAGCCTGGTGGGCGCAGCAGCATTATTGCTTTTTTCCATGGGCACAGCAGCATTATTGCTTTTTTCCATGGTGTGGGCTGTGGAGGAGTTCCTGCTAATCACTGCGGGAAGGAAACACGCTCAGTGCCTTCTGGAATGCTGCTTTTTGGGATTGTGCCTGTGTTTTTGGAAGCTGCTCCCTAGTCCTGTTACAAGGAAGGTCCGGCATCCCTCAAGGGTGGCTGTCAACGTGACCTGCAAGCCATCTCCAGCCCAAACAGGCTGGGGAACCGGCAGGTTGCCCCCTCGCCCTACGAGAAATGAGGGCAAGTGGGAATTTGAAGCAATCCCTGACTCGATTTCCCTGTTACCCAGCCATCGATGTGACCCTGCAGTCCTCAGCACAGCTGCCCCATGCCAAGCATTCATCCCTCCTCACTCTGCTCTTCTGCAGAGCTCTTGCTGGAGGAACTCACAGCCTTTTATAGTCACGTCTGGGCCAGGCCTGTCGCCTGGGACAGCCATCTGCTCTGCGTGAGCAGGGGAGCCTTCCACATCTTCCCAGAGAGGGCTGTGTATTTTTTGGGTGCAGGACAGTAACCTGCCTGCTGCACTCGGAGCTGCGCTGGAGCTGCTCGGTGATCAGGAAAGCCAAAACGCGGTGTAGACCAGGACCCTGAGCCGCTGATGACTCTGTTAGCCCTGAGCATCATCCAAGGCAGCTTGTGCTGAGATGGGAGGTCAGCCCTGGTCTCCAGGCATCTGCACTGCGACCCCACCACTGCTCGCCCTATCCCAATGGAAATGGCTTCTAGCAAAGGTCTGCTTACAGGAGAGCTGAGCTGTGGCCAAGGCCGTGCGCGGCTTCAGCCAAGTGGAAAGCTGAGCCTGAACGGGCCGTCTGCTCTCTATGTGCTCTCACCCCGTGCCCTGCAGTACGCTCCCGCTCTGGTGTGATGCAGAGATGTATCGTGCTAGACAGCAGGTTCATTTCGGGGCTGAGAGGAAGTCGGTGCTGTAGGTTGCCTCTGGGAACTTGCCAGGTACGTGAGGCTTGGTGCGGTATTTACTGAAGCTAAACACTTCCAAATAAAATAGAGGCTTTGCCATCGGCCCTTTTCCTGCACACAGAAACATTCCTTGTGCTTTCCCTGTTGGTCCATAGAAACCCCTGGGCTCTGGCCTTTGCAGTCTCTCTCCTCGGACTGCCACCATTACAGTCACTTTAAGCCTGATGCAATTTGTACTTTTTAGTACTAAAGAACTTGAACCACTGGATCGTGGCTCAGTAGAGTAGGAAAGGACAGTGTTAGAGCAGCTCAGCAGATAACTCTGTGTCTGGTGTTAGATGTGCATCTCATTTACATTAGCAGCCTGTGATCTCATTCAAACGTGCCTCCAAGGAGAATCAAGGTGACACACCAGGGATGTGGCCCTGGTGACAAGCTAAGCCCAAGACAAGCAGATGAGACAGATGCCTGCTGATCAGCTCTTGCCTTGGGGCTTTGGCTGCTCGAGGAGCGGATGTGGGCTGGAGTGAGGAGGGAGGCTGTTGCCGTGTCCAGCCCCTTGGGGCAGAGGTGCAAGAGATCCTGAAGGCTTACGAAGAATATGAAACTCTGCCGAGCAGGATCTCACGAGCCAGGCTGCTGCCCGAGGGCAGGCTGTGTGCACAAGCACTGTGCCCTGAGCCACCAAGACAACCAGCAGATGGGGAAGCACCCTACAGCACCCCAACCGCCATGTCCACCTTGCTTGTGGGTATCAGGTGGAGTAATGTCCGGCCAAAGGCCAGGTATGTGTGTCGTGGGGGGGTGCGTGGGGGGTTGTGACATGCCTCGGGGTTTACATGGGCCTTGGAGAACCCCACAGATGGGATGAGCAGAAGCTGGAGGTGAGCTGTCAGCCAGAGGTGCGTATCGTTTCTCAGGTGGGCTTGTTCCCTGGTGTCTCAGCTGCAGGAGAAGCCAGGACTGCCGCTCTGCAGAAAGGTTTGCTATGCCATTGGGGGCATTCCCTACCAGATGACGGGCAACGCCCTTGGGTTTTTCCTCCAAATCTTCCTACTGGATGTTGTGCAGGTGAGTGGCCACGTGAGATGGGGTTAGCTGCAAAGGGGCTTAGCGTAAGCTCAGCAGATTGGGGCAAGGGTAGAGTTTGGTGGGTGGTCAAAGCCCTTGGAAATGCTCATCAGTATTAGGCATTCAAACCGGATCAAAATCGCATCATGGGAATGTTGGTGGGTGCGCAGGAGACATTTCTGGGCCATTTCAATGCTTGGAGTGGTCTCCAGGGGGTGCAGATGAAACGCTGGCTTGAGCAAGCTGCATCGTGCTGACTGCTTGCAGCTTTTCGCCAGGACTTCTTTCGCTTTCAAGCTGTGGTTTCCGTTTCCCTCTCAGCTGGAGCCTTTCCATGCCTCTTTGATAATTTTCCTTGGAAGAGCCTGGGATGCAGTTACTGACCCTGCTATTGGCTTCCTGGTCAGCAAAAGCCCAAGGAGAAAATGTGGGAAGCTGATCCTATGGTGAGTGTCTGGGCTGGAGCCTCACGAGGGTCTTTACTGGGCTCAAATGCCTTCAGTGCTAGCGCAAGGAGGTAGCTGGGACACCTCACTGGGAGTTTAACGTGACTGTGGCTTACAGAGAATTACAAAACTGTAACATCACAAGGACACTAAAAACATAACTCGCAGTGGGGTCCCTTTGTCACTGTAATGGAAGAGAAGGAGTGTACTGCAAACTTTGACGCTTGCTTTTTCCCTAGGACCTCACGTTTTCGAGGCTGTGGGGTTTGGTGCTGAGAGTCCGTGGGGCGGCACGTAGAGAGTTTGGTAATCAGCTGTGCCAGCAGCTCTCCACCAGGTGCCAACCATGGGCAGATCTTGCACATAGAGGGTGCACTGCCTCCAGGGCGAGGACTTGAAGTAGTTAAGCAATAGAGTAAGAAATGTTGGATGACCTAGACATTACTTTCTCTGTGTTTAGTCTCCCCCAACCTGCATTTCAGTCACAGATCTTGATCTTGCAGTAGCTGGGCTGTGGTTTGGAAGCTGGGGAAGAGGCTGTGCTGCGTAGTTCAGCTTGCACAATGAGAAGTGCGAGCACCTTATCTGAGGGTCACATCTGACCAGCTCTGCTTCCTCCCCAGGATCGCATGCTCCACGCCATTCGGGGTGCTCTGCTACTGCATGATGTGGTCCACCCTCTCGGATGCCACCCCTGCCTCCCTGAAATTCCTGTGGTACCTGTTCATGTACAGCTTCTTCCAGACTTGCATGACTGTAAGGAACATGGTGCCGCCTGGGGCTGAATGTCTTACACATCATCCTATAGCGCAGGGAACGGAGACGCGGTCAGTTGGGGAGTCCCAGCCTCTCTAGGAAGGGAAGCGGAACAGAGTCTGGGAGAGCTGTAGCCGGAGAGCAGGGAGGGATGCAGGATGTCGCAGACCATCCCTGCAGGGATGGTGAGATGGAGCAGTGCATTTTAATGCTGGGGATTTGGCTGAGCTGCCTGTATACAGTGATGTGAACTTCTCCATCGCTGGTTTGTGGGAACGAAGCAAATCAGCGAAGAGGAGGGTGAAAAGCCACCTGTGTGCAGGGGTGGCACAGAAGGCAGCGTTATCCGCTGCGTAGGGACGAGGGGGGTTGTGGCCAGCAAACCAGGGAAGCAGCAGCCGGAGCTGTGTTTGGACTGTGCTCTCCCTAGTGCTACCACGTGCCGTACTCTTCCCTGACAATGTTCCTGGGAGGAACCCAGAGAGACCGTGACTCAGCCACCGCCTACAGTAAGTGTCTGTGCCCCTGCAACCCCCACTGCCTGCCTTCCTGGGAGACCCTCCTCTGGGGAGGAGGTGAATAAGTTCCTCTGGCTTTGATCAGGCGGCAGAGTGGATGGGATAAGGCAGGGATATAAAAGCAGGGATGAAACCAGTTATCTTCTGCAAAGAATTTACCTGCAGAAACGTTTCTTAGATCTGTATCATCCCTGGGGGACTCAAGACCCAGATTTATTGGTTCCAAACATTACAGCATTTACTGCTGGAGCCAGGGAAAAAAAAACAGAGCAGGTAGAAATAGCAGGTCTCTTCTTCTGAGGCAGCTCTGGATGTTGGTGCCGCCAATTCCATTCCCAAAGCTGGTCTCTTACCCTGAGGGATGTGTCCCACCAGCCAGGGAGTGGGACTGAAGTTTCCCTTCTGGTCGTCCTGGCAGGAATGGGGATGGAGGTGTTCAGCACGCTCATTGGGTCAGGAATCCAGGGGCAGATTGTGGGCAGTTACCATGCCCGCATGATGAATGGCTGTTACGTGTCAAAGGAGACGCTGCCCAACACCAGCGCCTACAGCCTCACGGACTCTCTGGAGAACACGGTAAGGGCTGGCCCGTCTGCCCCCTGCTCCTCCTGTAAGCTCTGGGGCGGGCACTGCTGGCCGTGCTGCCAGCTCCGTGCGTGGTACCGCATTTTCACTGCGCGCTCGCTCTTGTTTTCCAGCGTAGGGCCTATGTATCTGCATCCCTGGTCCTGGGCTCAATCTATTGCCTGTCCTGTCTGATTCTCATCTTTGGAGTCAGGGAGCAGCCTGGTAAAGTCCATTTAGATCCAATCTGGAGGGTGCCCAGTGGCAGTGGATGGGGAGGATGAGGTTGCAGAGGAAGGTGTGAGGCAGAGGGAGCTGGGCTCCTGTGGGGGGTGTGGCTCTCTGGGTGTGGGGCTCAGAAACACACCAACTTGGATGCTGAGACCCTCCTTGGTTTGTGCTGGCAGCATGTTGTTCCTGCAGAGGAGAGGGGAGATGCTCCGGAGTAAGGAAGGCTCAGGCTGCCTGGGAGCTCCTGCAGGGAGCCGTGGGCCTGGGGCAGGGTCTGCAGCTCACTGCTTCACACTGGGAGGGTCTCACCAACACGCGGCCTGCAGAGCTACGCAGGCCAGCCCGCAGTGTAAAGTGACAAACTCCTGCCCGTAGTTGACACCATGGCTGTTGTTGCTGCACTGAGACGTCAGACTCCGATAGCTCCTCACCCAGCTGGGCTGCACTCCAGACACAGCGGCGCAATCCCCCTGTGCCTCCCACCCCACCGCGTTGGCTCTGGCAGCTCCAGTGCCAGCCCTGCTGTCTCTCCTCTCAGGGCCCCTCAGCCCCCTGGGGAAGGTTGAGCTGCCCTTTTCCAGCTGCCTGAGGAGGATCGTGGGACACAAGCCCTACATCCAGCTCCTGTGTGCCTTCCTCTTTGCATCCCTGGCCTTCCAGGTGCGAGACCTGCCGTGGCAGGAGGAGAGCTTGGGGGATGAGATGTCCAGGCAAGTTATCCAGACAGTGAACTCCAGACCCCCAGCCACGAACATATCCACGTTGCTTTCCCAGGTCACACAAGGGATTTTTGCCTTCTTCTGTACTCATGTTGCGGGGCTGGCCGGGAAGTTTCAACATTTAGTGCTTATCATGCTGGTAAGTGAGCCCCAGGCTGGCCTTCCTGGTGGAGGTGTTGATCCTTGGGTCACCCCAGCCCTCGAGCATGGGCAGCTCAGCCGCGTGGAGTCATGCGCTGCTGCTTCTGCCCATCAGCAAGGCTGTCACCCAGGCAGAGACCGGCAGTCCTGGGGGACATTGCTGAGACTCCCCTTTGGTTCTCTCCTCAGGTCACAGCCTCCCTCTCTATTCCCTTTTGGCAGTGGTTTTTGGGGAGATTTGGGAAGAAAACAGCAGCGTCACTGGGCCTGGCGGTGAGTTTGCCCATGGCTGTGGCTGTGGACTGAGAAGCCCCGCAAGGGGACAGCCTTGCCCCCAGCTGCTCATGGTGTCTGGGGAGAAGAGCTGGCTGGTGGCTAGGGGTGGCCCTGAGCACAGTGTCCCCTGCACTGCAGGTCACCAGGAATAAGCCAGTAGCTGATGGCAGCTCTGCACTTCCTTGTGTCTGGCCACTGCTGGTATCAGTGGCCATGGCTTCGCAGAGCTTTGCAGTAAGGTGCAGGAAGGCTGAGGGACAATCCCTGGAACAGTGGGGAAATGATTTTTTGCAGCATCACCCAACCATGGGCTCGGGCTCTGAGACTCCGTGGCTGGAGGTCTGGTGAGCAGCATGTGATCAGATGCTGTACCAATGCACCAGTCTCATGTGCACACCCAGACGTCGTCCTGCTCCAGGATCTTGCATGCTTGATCCAAGTGATCTGAGTTCTGCCATCCAGCTCCATGAGAGGCACAGGGAGGGAAGGAAGGGCTGTGCACCGCACTTGCAGTGGCTGGGAAACAGCCCACTCACCAGACATATGTCCCGGCTGCTGCCTGGCTCTGCAGATCAGCAAGGAAATCCCATCTGGCTTTTTTTTTTTTTTCAGAATTAGGTCCTCAAATCCCATTGAGGCTCTATCTCCAGATGCCTTCCTCCAGATGCCTTCCTCACAGACATTGGGTGCAGCCATAGCAGATCCAGCTTTCCAGTTTAACCACTCAGCTCCATTGCCCTCCATACCCATCCCTTCTTTACCCATGAGGAAGGTTGTGCTGTCCGTGTCAGCCTGTCCAGGGCCTCCGCGCTGCACCGCATAGGGGACAGAAGCAGCTCTGTTTATGAAACGTGTGGGGAAAGGGGGGAGCATGGCCTTTAGTTGGGCAGACCAGTGCAAGCTGTCTGTGAGCAGCAGAAAGAGCCCATGTCCTTTTGTTTCTCCTCTTCCTCTCGCTGCTGCAGCTGATCATCCCAGCCCTGGCAGCCATCACCCAGGTGATGCACAGCTTCCTGGCCTTCGTCTTCCTGGTGATCATAGCAGGCTGCAGCATGGCTGTGCTCTACCTTTTACCATGGTGAGCAGAGGTGCCTCTGAGCCACTTGTCAGGCAGAGAGGAGGGGAAGGTTCTTGGGAAAGCGCTACCTGTGATGTGCCAAGACTGCCCGTTTGCAGCTTTTGGGCTGCAGAGGGACCTGTGGAGGTGGGACTGGGAAAGGATGTGGATGTGATCCGCGGTCCCCCAGCAGCATCGTTCAGTCTGCATTCGGGTTCGGCAGCAGGACGGCAGTCGTTGCGCAAGGCGCTGCTTTTCTTCTCTTTTTCTGAAGCAGCTGCTGCACCCTCTCTGTAAGCCACTCTCTGCCCCGTTTGCCTAAGGCAGAGGACAGGCACAAAAAGTTCTGCAGAGTGGGGTTCTGTGAGGGGTTCCTGTCTCTCTCTGCTGCTTGGAGAGGGCTTGGAGGGGCTGCAGCTGCACTGGCGTGGGTGTTGCTGGTGTGGGTGTCACCGACGTGTCTCTGGGGCTGTCTGTCCCCAGGTCCATGCTGCCAGATGTGGTGGATGACTTCATGCTGAGGAACCCCAGCTGCCTCAACCTGGAGGCTCTCTTCTACTCCTTTTACGTCTTCTTCAACAAGTTTGCAGGTGGCCTTGCCGTGGGGATATCGACACTGAGTTTACAGTAAGCCCCAAACGCTACCTCCCCTATTTTGTCAGCCCAGCACAGGCACCTTCTACTGCTGTTTTCTGCAGTGTCTGATAGGAGATGCTGGAATGAGTCACAGGGGTATCAACTCCATCAACTGGGAGCAAGACAGGAGTGGGAATTCCCCAAAACTGGGCCTCTGATACCAGACTCTGGAGGAGAGCGATGGAGGTGCCTGCTTGCCTTTCTGCAGTGACCTGGTGGGGCTGGGGAAAGGAAAACCATTCTCCTCTTCAGTTTTGCAGGTTACAGTCCTGGAGACTGCACATACAACTCCTCCGTCATCCTCACCCTGAAGCTTCTCATGGCCCCAGTCCCAATAAGCCTGCTGCTCATTGCCATAATCATCTTCTGCCTCCACCCCATCGATGAGAAGAGGAGGAAGCAGATGAGACTGGAGATGGAGGCAATGGGGTAAATTCGAGCTCCGTGAAGGAGCCGGGTCACCCTAGCATTAGTCTGGGTGTCTGCCTGGGTCCTAGCCTGACACAGAGATGTTGTGTGGGGGAGGGACTGCGTGTGTCCAGTCTGGCTCCCCATGCCTGGGCTCCGATCCTCTCTAGGGGTGCACTTCCCAAAGGGCCTTGGGGGTATTTTGGAGGCTGCTGACTTCACACCAGATTTTCATGAGCGCTTGTGTTCCTTTTAACAGGCATCAAGTACAGTGTGGCAGCCAAGAATGAACCCAGGGCCGGAGCGGGTGAGTTCATGGGGAAGGACACGGATTTGCTGTGCTGTCAGGATGTGCTGCTGTCAGGGAAAGTCGTTGCTTCCTGTTGTTTTCTGTTCCCATATCCCAAAGGCTTGTTTTGCATCCTGACCCCCTCCCTCTCTTGGCTGGCAGGCGCAGGATGGGGAGGGGGTCCCGCTGCAGCCACCTCACCAGAGCTGCTTTCTCCAGGGCTTGGCCTCGCTGGTCTTTTGGCAGGTCCTGACAGATCTGGGCAAGGCAGATCCATGTGCTCTCCTTCTGGGAGTGAGTGCAGTGCCAGGGAGGAAGGGCCCCCGCCAGCCCCGGAGCGGTGCTCTTACACACACTGGGGTGCGGAGGTGTCACTTAACCTTGTGGGAATGCACGCACAAAGAACGCGTGGATTGTTTTTGAGAGGAAACTATTTTCAACTGTTTTTTAGGAAAAATACTGCCGAGATAGCGCACGCCATTGTGCTTAGGCTGCCCTTTCACAGGGAAAGGTTTAGAATTTCTTTGAACAAGGCTGACGTTCAAGCCAGCGGTGTTTTAAAGCGTGTGCAGAAACAATAACACCTAGCAGCTGGGTGGTGGAAGCCAGCTCTGTCCGTCTGCCTGGCTTTTCTTAGCTGAGTCACTTCTGGGGAACTAGGAGCTTCTCAGTAAAAGTAGGTTGCGGGAATGGGCTGCACTGCCCCTGGTCAAGCAGCTGGTGGGGTTTCCGGCAGCTTGTCCTGTTTTTTGCCAGGTTGGGTGGTAATGCCAGAAGTGTCGAATGAATGTCAGGAAGACCTGAGTCGCTTTGAAATTATAGCCCAGAGCTAGATCTCCCACAGCAGCATCTTGCAAGAGCTGCTCGGCACCCCCACATCTCTCCTGGCAACAGTGAGGGGGCAATGGTGGGGGGGGAAGAGAGGGGAAATCGGCCGTCTCGAGGCTGGTAGCGCTGAGCAGCATTCAGCCTTGTGCAGAGGCAGAGAGTGAGGCTGGTTATTTTTAGGGCTAGAGCTGTATCTGACCGTTGGTTGACCTTGCAGCTTTCCAGTCTGGTGCACACTGGCAGGATCTGAGCAAATTACTCCCCAGTTGCGCGCTGAATTAATTTGAAGCCTTAAGTCTTGTGGTGCAACTTTGCGATCAGTGGGGAAGACGGTGGTTTAGAGCTACGTCAGGGCACCTGCAGGATCGTCGCAGCAGCCCAGATTCAGAACAATTTCTCAGATGCACAAAGGGATGCCTCTTCCCCCCCCCCCTTTTTTTGTTTTCTGGAGTGTGAAGGATGTTCCTTGGGATCGCCTGACTAAGCCCGGGGGCAGCTGTTGGGGTGCGCTTCCCTCTGCCACCACGTTGCTTTCAGCCTCCCTGCCTCTGGATTTACAAACCAGTAAATGCCTTCGAGCATCGAGGAAATGTTCTGATTGTTGAGAGCTTGAAGTCCTGCAGAAGGCATGAATTCTCTTCCAAGGCACATGCTCCTTGGGGCAGAGGAATGGGCTTGATCTGGAGCTTCCAGCCTGCAGCACGGGCTGTGATCCGGCCACGAGCCACTGCAGAATGAGACCTGACCCACCGCAGAGCAGGGAGCTGCTGCTGACGCGCGTGGTGCCTGCCAGCCCCGCTGCTGCCCAGGGTGGTGCTTCTGTGTATCCAATAATGTCCTGTGTATTTTTTTACACTATTAAATCCGAATGGTCACGCTTTGCTTTTCCCTCCTGGTATTTCTATTTTGTGAGTTCTGCCAGCAGATGATCCAGGCGGTAGGAAGCGGCTTAGGCAGATTTCACTTGTTTTCAAGTCTTTGTGCTTTCTCCAGAGTTTAGGCACCCGAATCTGACCTGAACCTTTCCTGGGTCTTGATCAGACAGACCCGGAGCAGTTGAGGGGTGGTCAAACCTGGCCGAGCGCCTCGCCCCTGTTGGAAGTACTGGTTGTTGCAGTGGCCTTGCTTGTTGGTAAGGTGGAGCAGGTTACACCAGGGAGTTAAAAACCAAAACACCCCAGCCAAGGCAAGAGCTGTGAGGAGGTTGCAGTGCCTGACGTGCTCAAGTGTGGCTGTGCCAGCATGGTGAGGGCTCTAGTGTGGGCACGCATCGAGGAGTGTCTTCCCCTTTCAGCTTGCTGGCCCTCGTAGGGAGAGCAGGCCCAGCCCTTCACTGAGAGAGCATTAGTCAGAAAAGCATGAGAGCCCTTCTTTCTCCCCCGTTATTTTTCACCTTGACTCTGGGCCTCACACATCTGCCCTGCTGATGGGTGTGTTCGTGGTAGGTCAGGGACCACAGGCACCAGCTGTGTGTTGCAGCTTTAACATAAAAAGTAATGCTATGGCATCAAGCAAGAAAAAAAACCCCAAACCTGTGTTATTTCAGTGTTTAAAAGATGCAAGCAAGGAATAGAAGCAATTAAAACTTGCTTCATCCCATTATCTGTTATTTTAAGAGTCTCCTCCTCTTGTGTCCCATTTTAATGCACTTGCTGAGAATACTGGCTTTTTACTAGTCTCTTGGCTGTCCTTGAGCTTCTCTGTTCCCTTGTGGACACTCAAATTCATCTCCTTGAAGTAAGGAAATAGGACGCTTTGAGGCAAAAATCCTGTGCCTGGAGCGATTCTTTTTTCTTTTTTTGGACCAAAAAAGAAAATAGTTGCTGTTGTTCTCGGAAGAAAGTCCTTTGAGCGTGGGATTGTTCCAACCTGCGTGGCTCCCGCTGAACCTGCCCCAGTAACGCGGGGCTGGCGCTGACCTCCGCCAGCACGGCGGGGAGCAGCGTTCATACAGATCTCCAAACCAGCATCTTAGCTGCCGTCCTGCTCCCATCATTGCGCGTGACCGACGCTCTCAGTTTAGGTACAGCCGAGTCTTGGGAACCGTGGAAATAATTACAAGTCTTGTCTGGGGCTGAGGTGTGCGGCCGGCTGGCGCCTGGGGGTTCCCGGGGAGCCCCGCTTTGGCAGCCCCGGGCCTGCAGGGCGGCCTGCGCTGGGCCACGCAACCCCGGGCTGGGGTGGGCTCGCTGCGGGCAGGCCCCGCGCTTTCTTGGGCCTGTAAACGGCGCAGAAATGGGCAAAGGCTGCGTGGACCCGCGGTTGGGGGGGGGGTTGCCGGGCCGGGGCGGCCGGGGAGGCCCCCCGGCCGCCGTGAGGCTTACGCCGCGGGCGGCGGCGGGGCCGGGGGCGGGGCCGCTCTAGGCAGCGGGCGGGCGGGCTCTATGGCGGCGCGGCGGCCGAGGCTGCGCACACGTGGCCCCTCCTCCCTCGGGCTGCGGGCGCTGCGGGTGCGCGAGCGGCACCGGCACCGGCATCGGCATGGGCGTGCATGTGGAGACCATCGCCCCCGGGAGGTGGCCGGGCGCCCCGGTCCCGGCCCCGGTTCCGGTCCCGGTGCGGGTCCCGGTGCCGCTGGGCTGACGGTGCGTGTCTCCCCGCAGGGCGGACGTTCCCCAAACGCGGCCAGACCTGCGTGGTGCACTACACGGGTGAGTGCCGCCCGCCGCGGGGCCTGCAGGGCGGGGCTGCCCCGCCGCCACCGGGGGAGGGTCGGCCCGGCCCGGCGGGGGCCGGGGGGCCGCGCCCCCGGGGAACCGGGGGGCCGGCGTGGGCTGGGGGGCTTTCTCGGAGGGGGGGGGGGGGGTCCCGGGGGAGGGGTGGCGGGCCCGGGCGGGGAAGGGGGTCCTGGCTGTGCTGCGTGGCCGTGGGGGGCCTCGGTGGTCCCCGTGGGAGCCGTCCCCCCCGTTGCCCCATCTGGGGGGGGGGCTTTCCCCCCCGCGCCCGCCCCTTGGGGGGCCCGGGCGGCCCGGGGGGCCGGGGGGCCGGGGGGAGGCGAGCCCCCCCCTCCCCCCCCCCCAACCAGCGCCCAGTGGGTCCCTGGGGCAGCAGGGGCCTGTGGGTGCTCCCACGGGACCCTGGGGTCCCCCCGGGGGCTTTGGGGTTCACTGTGTTGGAGCAGGGTCCCTGCACCCCCGATGCTGTCCCTGCTGCCCCAGCCCCTTCTCCCTCCTGGGGGTGACGCCAGGGGTGCCCGTGGGGCAGGCCCAGGCCCGCAGCCCACCATGGGACATTTTTAGGGCAGGGCAGTGTGGGACACCGGTCCCACGGGGGGGACCCCCGGTGTGGGTAACGCAAGGTCCTGTTCGGGGTTGGGGCGTAGTATTTTGGTGAGGGGCTGCCCCAACAGCCAGGGAGGGCCACGCTCCGCGCGCTGTCCTCCAGCAGCCTTCTGCGAGCTGGGGGGGAGGAAGAAACCAACCCTGGCACCCCTAAAACCGCTCTGGGGGTCTCCTGGGGGGTCTCCTCTTCCCCCTCAGCCGCCCTTCGAACAGCTCCGGCTCATCGGGGTGGCCGCTGTGCTCCAGGGTAAAAACGAGTCGACCCATTTGTGGTTATTTCTGCTAATAACCAATTCCCATCCTGCCCCGGTGCTTTCCGCCCTCCCCTCACCCACGGTTCGGGGGGTGAGGGTGCCCCTCTCCACGGAGCGGGGGCCCGGGCAGCCCTGGCTGCCGGGAGAGCTCGGCGGGCACCCAGCCCATCTACTGCTCCTCTGTCTCCCCCGTCCTTCCCGTTCCCTCGTCAGGAGGGAGAGGAAGCCGCTCGGTCTCCCCCGGCCGCCCCGTTTCCTCCACCGGTGGAAGAACAAAGGGAGGCTGGCAGGCAGTCAAGTGGCTCCCGGTGGGCCAGCCCTGCCGCCTGCCAGCCCTCCCGGCTCTGTCTCTTCCCCTCCCGCGGCGCTGCTGGAGCTCTGCTGCTCTTCCCAGCTCTGGCTCCCACCCCGGCAGAGCTGCTCGTGGTTCCCATCCCCACGTCCCGGTGTTCCGGGCAAAGTGCTGCGTGGTGCCTTGCTCCTGACGGACCCTCCCCAGCGGCACCGGCGATTCGCTGCGCGTGGGAGCGGTTCTCTAATTTCCCTTTTTTTTGTTTTTTTTTTGTTTGTTTGTTTGTTTGCTTGTTATCATCATCTCCTTTTGTCCTTTATTCCCCCAGTTCCCTCTGCAGGCAGCTTCTGCCCCCGCCGCCTCAGCAGGCAGCAGAAATCAAACACCTTCAGGCCCTGACGCCGTTTTCGTTGCTAAACGCCGCCTGCGTCGGCAGCGCGGCTCCCCGCAGCCTGCCCTGCGAGAGGCCAGCGCGGGGCTCGGCTCTGGGGAGACGTTAGAAACCTTTGATTCCCCAGAGCAGCATCAGGGATGGCGGTGCGGGAGGTGCCGTGCTCCGAGGCTGCTTCCAGAGCCCTGCATCAGCTCCATCCTGGCTGCCCTTTGCTCCCGCGCGGAAACCTGCCGGCACTGGGGAGCTCCAGCCCGTGGCGTGCGGCGAGTCAGCTCTCCCCGCACTGGGTCACGGATGCTCAGTGATTCGCTTAAAAACCATTTTGGGGAAAAAAAGCCAGGGACCCAAGGGTGAGGGAGCACAGGGGGGCTGGCTCGGTCAGCCATTCGGCGGCTGCCGCAGCTTCTGCCTGTGGCCAAGCCCCTGCTCCGTGGGGCCTGTCCCTGCTGAGAGCAGCCATTTCATCCCAGGGGCGAGGGACGGACAGACAGACAGCCCTGGTGCAGGAGGGCAGTGCTGGGAAAGGAGGTGGGGAGTGTCTTGCTTGGGAGATGCCGGTTGCTCGTGCTGGGATTGCAGAGGTGGAGGTGCGTGGGGCGAGCTGGGGGAATTGGATCCTTTCCCCCTCCTTCGGTCCTGGGTCCCCGCTCCTGGGTGGGTGGTGGTGCCTGCAGCCCGCGGGGAGCAGGGGGAGCGCTGCCGGAGAGCTCGCGTGGCGGGGCGTCCGAAACAGCCTTTGATGCAAAATCTGCTACAAAGGGCTCTTAAAGAAACTAAACCGAGGATAAAGTTCCCCGGTGCGTTTGGGACTGCTCGTGGCAACTGGCATGGGGTGGGAGGGCTGCGGAGGAGCAAGCTGATGGGGAGGGGGGGTGCAGTGTGGGGGCCCGCAGACCTGAGCCCCCCTGGGTCTGGCTGCTGGGGTGGGAGCCAGGGCAGAGTGGGATGCCGTGCTGGGGCTCCCACAGTGCCCCAGAGCGCCGCCGGGGCTGGGTATCGTGCTCCCCGGGAGTGGGCTGGGGGGGTGAAGGAGCTGGTGCGAGGGGGAGCTGCTGTCTGAGCACACAGGGGGGCTGCAGAGAGTGTGGGAAGACCCTGGCCACCCCACCCTGCTTCTGGAGGGGCAGTGGGGGCCCGTGCTCCTGCTGGGGAGCACTGGGACGGGAGCGAGTCTGACTCGGCTTCACCAAACGGCTTTGCCCAAGTGGCAAAGCGCACCCAGCTTGTTACGTCTCGGAGGGAGGTGGGCTTGGAGCAGGGGGTGGAAAAGCCGGGAGGGATGCTAGAGACAACGGGCCTTCTCCGGCCGGATAGCACAGAGGGGACCGCCGTCCTTCCCCGGCGCAGGCCAGGGGCGCAGCCGCGGCTGCCGGCTCTTGCTGTCGTCTGCACGGCGCCTGGCGTGGTGCTGCTCTCCCTGCTGCACTGGGTGCTGGGCGGCAGCAAACGCTCTGCGAGACGTTTCCTAGCGGGGCGTGCGACTGCCATTCGGTGGGTTGGGGGAGCACCCCTTCCCTGTCTGCGCTGGGGGTCCTCGGTCCTGCCAGGCCTTGGCGAACGCTGGGCAGAGCCCCCTCCCGCATCCAGTTGCGGGTGGCGATGGGTGGGCTGGGTGATGGGAAGCACTGGTGCGGGCAGCTCAGGCCCTGGGATCCAGAGTGTCTGGCAGAGGTTGCTGGTGGAGGCAGGATTTAACCTCAGCTGGGCAGCCCTGTGCCGGCGCAGGGGTTTGGATCACGCTGGGTATCCCAGGGCTTCCCAAACTGTCCCTTCCTCTGGCTGGAGCAGAGGAGCCTGCCCCACTGCTCCAGTCTCTCCCTGCCTCTCCTCGGGAAGCTGGCTCCGTGCAGGAGCCCCTGGGCAATAGCCGTGCCCACGGTTGGCACCCCAGGCCAGAGGGGATGGAAGGGGTGTGAGTAGGGCTCTGCATCCCCTGGCAAAACCTGAACCTCCAGGTTTATCTCAGGGGCTGCCTCTGCCTGCTCCAGCGCCGCTCTCCGCCGCCTCTGCCTGCCCGGAGGGGACGGGAGCCAAGTCGCACGTTGCAGCCGGCGTCTCCCGGCTGCTGCCTGCCAAGTGTGGCAGAGACCTGGCAGGGCCGCGCTGCCTGCCCGTCCGGAGCTGGGGCCGCTCTCCGGAGCCCCCCGCTCCATCCTGCAACCCTGGCCGCAGGGCTCCATGCTGTTCCTCGCTGTGGTTCCCCTGAGCCCCCCCAGTGTCCATATAGCCCAGCTGAGATCTCCAGGGGGGGCTCAAATCTTTCAGGGTGGGAGCTGGGGCAGGTGGGGCTCCGTAACCCACCTCTGTGCGACTGGCGGTGGCGAGCAAGGAGCCTGCCGGGGGCTGGGATGGGCCGGGGGGCTGGCTGCTGCTCCTGGGGCTCTGGTGGGGCAGCTGCTTTTGCCAGAGGATGCTTTGCCTTGTAATAGCTTTTAGATCTTGTTATCTCCTTGTTCGGGGATGGCAGGGATGAGGAAATGGTTGCTCATACTTGTCCAGGGCTGGAGAAATCTCCCGGGAGCCTCGCGGGCAGAGGAAGTGCCTGAGATGAGGATGCTGCCTCCAAAGCATCGGAGCCTCTTTTGTTTTCCCTGCTGGTGTGGTGGATGGGAGCGCGGCAGCCCCGTGCTGGGGAGCAGGGATGAGCTCCCGTGTGTGACCTGCAGCTTCCTGGGCCGGGGACAGCCCGAGCGGTCGATCCCCCTGGGCTGCTGCAACCAGCTTAGTCTGTTAATCCCTCTCTCCTGCAGCCAGGGTGCTGCCAGCTCCGAAACGCTTCCCAGGGCTGGATTTGGGACAGGTGAGCTCAGTGGGGGGGGGGGGGGCAGGCAGTGCCGGCTCCCGCGCGAGGTCTGCGGCATCTCCTGTGCTGCTGGTGGTGCCTTTACGTTTCCCTGGCTGGGGAATTCAATGAGATGCCCCGCTGCCAGCAGCGGGTGCCCTGCAAGGCTCCTGCAGGTCCCCGTTTGCCGTGACAAGCAGGGGGGTTGTGCTGCATGGCCCCCGGGGTTTTTCCTCTGCAGGTGGCTGGGGAGAAGGGCATCAGGCACGAGCTGTCCCCTCCGTCCTGCAGCCACCGCAGCCCGTTGTGATGCCCAAGGGCTCAGAGCTGAGCTCAGGGTCAGCTCGTGTCACGGCCAAGCAGCGCTGCCTGTGCCAGCCGGCATGGCCCGCTCTGTGTCCCTGCTGCCAGCGTCCCCACCGGGCGGGAGGAAGGCCAGGGGACAGGAGCGGGGAGCCGTGCCAGACAGGGCTTGGAAGCAGGTTCGGCGACAAGAGGTTTATCCTGAAAGGAGGAAACGAGAAAACTCCAGATTTACTATTCCAAAGTCCAGGGCTGCGGTCTGACTGGCTGAGCTGGATGCTGATGCTCAGAGCCGTGGAATTTTCCTTTCTGTGAAATGAAAAGCTTAATTCCACTCCTTGACCAAAACGTGGGGCTCTTAGCCCCCACCCCCTGCATCTTCCCCCAGCCCAGAGGTTTTGGTAGTTGTCACCCAGGCAAAGGTGATGTATTTTTTTCCCCCATTCCCTTCTTTCTGTTCAGTCCCTCCCGTCACCACGACTGTTAATGTGGAGCTGGAGCTGCCTTATAGGAGCAGCAACTCCGCCGGCCGGCGGAGTTGCTGCTCCTATAAGGCAGCTCCAGCTCCGAGATTCCCCAAGAAGGTCAGGCAGGGAGCAAGGGAGGGGAGGGAATTCCTCCTTTGCTCATGTTGGGGAGTTATATTTAGCCCTGGGAATATCAGCCTCGCCACACAGCATATGCCGGAGGAACGAGGGCTGCCCTGGGCATGTGTGTGTCCAGGGCTTGGCACTGCCTCTTCCCGTCGTTGTTCCTGGGTGACAGGAGGGATTTGGGAGGGCCGGTGGTAGCCGAGATGGGGCACCAGAGCCGTGACTCTCTTTTGGGTGCCCAGGGATGGAAGCCTGCCCATGGCGAGGAGTGGGAGGTCTGGTGGTGGGATGGGAAGCGCTGTGCCTGATCCTGCTGCCTGCGAAATGGCTGGGAGCGGTGCTGCGAGGTGGGGGAGGCTTCCCCCCACCACCACCTACACCTCCTCCATCTGCTCCCCTTCTCGGTCCCAGCCCGCAGGAGTGCTGCTCTCTGGGTCATAGAATCACAGAATCGCTTTGGTTGGAAAAGCCCTTTAAGATCATCAAGTCCAACCTTTAACCTAACCCTGCCATCCCACCACTAAACCCTGTCCCTAAGCACCTCATCCATCCTTCTTTTAAATCCCCCCAGGGATGGGGGCTCGACCACCTCCCTGGGCAGCCCATTCCAGAGCCTGACAACCCGGGTCGAAGCAGCCGGAAGCAGGAGCAATCCTGCCAGGCTGGATGATGCCCCGGGGGGTGCTGGTGGGGGTTTCCCCCTCCAGGCTGCCCCACGCAGGTGTTTCCCCAGGGGAAAGGCAGCTTTGACTCGGGGCCATGTGAGCTCTCCCAGGGGTGACCGTCACCCGCTCGGGCTGTTGCACGCAGGCGTGTGTGGCTCTGTCCCCATGTCACCATCATCTCCCTCCCTCTCTCCCCAGGGATGCTGGAGGATGGGAAGAAGTTTGATTCCTCCCGCGACAGGAACAAGCCGTTCAAGTTCGTGATGGGCAAGCAGGAGGTGATCCGCGGCTGGGAGGAAGGAGTCGCTCAGGTGCCCGGTGCTTCTCCGCCTCGCGGTCTCCCTTGCTGGGCTGTGCAGAGCCGTGCGCCTGGGGAGCTGCAGCGTGGGCAGGAATCACTGTGTGCAGCTCATTCTCTATTTTATTTAATTTTTTAAAATTTTTTTTTTTTTTTTTTTACTTTATTCCCCTGTGTTTTCCACCCCTCCGCCCCCTCAGCACTGGGAGGTGTGGGTGTGAATATCACCTTCTGCATTGCCACCTGCCAGATGGCAGGAATGGAGCAGGGCCGGGCCCCAGGAACACCTACGGCACGTCAGTGACTCAGCGGTGACATTTCCCTACTGAGTCAGCTCTGAACGAAACCGGCGGGGAGCGCTCGGGCCTCCCGCTCTGAGCGGAGACGGCTCCCGGGCTGCGGAGCCCACGCCGAGGGAGGGCGGGTGGGCACGGCGCGGCTTCAGCTCCGGCGTGCGTGACTGCGGCCGGCTCCGTGTGCCGCTGGGGACGCAGCACGAGGGTGCTGGTGGCTGTAGGGAATGGCCTGGCGCTCCCTGCCTGTGAAGGACATCTCAAGCCCTGCTCCTTTTCCAGCCTGGGCTGCCTGCCTTTCCCTTCTGATGTTCTTCCCATTCCTCTTCTGTCCCCTCCGCTTTGTCCAGCGTGTGTCCTTGCTCTTGCCCAGTGTAGGGAAAGGAATGGGGACAGGTCTGTGTCGCTCTTGCTGTCGCTCCCCCCGTTATTGTGCCCATCTCCTGACACCCCCGTGTCTCTTTCCCTGCCCCCAGATGAGCGTTGGTCAGCGGGCGAAGATGACCATCTCCCCAGATTACGCCTACGGCTCTACTGGCCATCCAGGGATCATCCCACCAAACGCCACTCTAATTTTTGACGTGGAGCTCATGAAATTGGAATGACCTACCCCAGCACCCTCTCCTCGGGTAAGGAGGGGCAGCCGCCGGCGGGGAGCGTTGTGGCTTGGGGGTGACTCAAGGCCCCCACCTTTTGTCTCAGGCTAATGTGATGGAGCTGATGGCAGCAGGGGTATGAGGAGGAGGGGACAGGTTTCTGGCTGTGGGTAGAAGTTGCTCTCTGGGCCACTGAGCTGGGCATCAGCACGGTGGTACGAGCAAAGTTCCCAGCCTGGCAGAGCAGGATTCGTGCTGGGGGGGGGCTGCAGGGCCGGCTGACCGTGCCTCGGGTTCCTGGCATTGGGTTGCTGCACCACAGGGCTCGGCTGCCCGCTCCCCCTCCTGCCTCCCTTGCTGCTGGTGCCTGGGTCCTGCAGTGCGGGCAGGATGGAGCCATGCTCTGGGGTCTGCGGGTCCTGTGGTCCGGGTAGGATGGGGCCTGTGCTCTGGGGTCTGCAGGTCCTGTGGTCCGGGTAGGATGGGGCCTGTGCTCTGGGGTCTGCGGTCCCCCGCTCCCCCTCCTGCCTCCCTTGCTGCTGGTGCCTGGGTCCTGTGGTCCGGGCAGGATGGAGCGTGCTCTGGGGTCTGCAGATCCTGTGGTCCGGGCAGGATGGGGCTGTGCTCTGGGGTCTGCGGATCCTGTGGTCCGGGCAGGATGGGGCCGTGCTCTGGGGTCTGCGGATCCTGGGTCCGGGCAGGATGGGGCGTGCCTGGGGTCTGGAGGCGGGCAGGATGGGGCTGTGCTCTGGAGTCTGTGGGTCCTGTGGTCCGGGCAGGATGGGGCTGTGCTCTGGGGTCTGCGGATCCTGTGGTCCGGGCAGGATGGGGCCGTGCTTTGGGGTGCCTGGGACCTGCAGTGCGGGCAGGATGGGGCTGTGCTCCCCGTAATCGGGGCTCGACTTCCCCTTCGGGCGAGCGGCGCGGTTTCGGCGAGGCGGCCGTTCCCAAGCACGCTCCCCCTTCCGCGGGCGGACGGCTTTGTCACGCTGCCTCTCCTCTCTCCCCACAGGTTTGGCACATGGAAGAATCCAGAATCTCAGCTTCAAGAAGAGTGCACATGACTTTGTACGGAGCTTTTCCTGATCGCCCACTACACTCATTGTATAACCTTACACCTTGATTGAATGCCTTTGGTCACTAAGCTTTGCCTCTGACTCTTCCTCCTTGTATCGTGTTTTTATGTCTTTTTAAACTATACGCCGTAAACCTCAACTCTTTTTGGGTCAAGTTCTTAATCTTATTTTTGTTCCAGGTGTAGACTCTGTTTTACCAGTAGCACGCGGATGGGCTGACCTTAGATAGGAGTCATTTGAACAAACAGCAACCTGGTAGTTACTCGGTTTGGTGCGGATCTCGATGTTTTTCAAACCAGAAATTGCTGCTGCTGCAAAAGCCATAGCAGAGTGAGGCTGGCGAGGCTGAACGGCTGCGGAGAGCAAAGTAGCGCTAGGATTGTGTGTAGGTGCCCTGCCCGGAGCCGGGGCAGCGCGGGAGCAGCGTGTCCTTGACCTGCCCCCCGGGGAGGGCGCAGCGTCGCCGCAGGCACCGTGGGTTTGCTCCTGGGACGGGGGGGCTGCTCTGCCCCTGCTTCACTCTGCCCCCAACGGCCCTTCCTTCCCCCCCCCCCCCCCCCCCCCCCCCAGCCCGCTCTTGGATTTAGGAGATGGGTTTGCATCAGAGCTCCACCCCACCCTGAAAATTCAGTGGCTTACCTTGAGCTTTCTTGAAAGAGAAAGGAAACCAGCAGACAAACGGAAGGTGCTGCGTACAGGGGAGCTGGCGGGGCTGGTGGGGAGTCAGCTCAAAGAAAATGCCCCTGTCCCCCCCCTTTCCCCCCTGGGAAGGAAACATCAGACCCCGGTTGTCCCTGGTCTGAGCACCCCTGACCGTTCTCTCCTGCCACCTGATGCTGGTCATCGCCGCTTGTCTGCTCTCGTACGATGCATCGCTTCCCCCGCTGCTGTCCTACCTGCCCCCCCCAGTGACTTGGTAAGAGAAATTGCCGCCGTTCACTTTCTTCTCCACCGCATAAAGGTATCAAGTTTTATTATTGCAATAAAAATGCTTTATGCTGGCTTTTCTCAACCCCGTGTCTTGGAGGTTTTTCCCCTCGCCTGTTTGTCGCTCAGCCCAGCGGGTGCTGTGCCGGGCTCAGGGGGTGGGTGCTGTGCCAGGCTCATGGGGTGCTGTGGTGCTGTGCCCGCCTCTCGGGGTGCTGTGCCGGCCTCGGGGGGTGCTGTGGGTGCTGTGCCGGCTCAGGGGGTGCTGTGGGTGCTGTGCCGGGCTCATGGGGTGCTGTGCCGGCTCAGGGGTTGCTGTGGGTGCTGTGCTGGGCTCAGGGTGCGGCCAGGAGGGGGGGGCCGGCTCAGGGGTGCTGGCCGGGCTCAGGGGGTGGGGCCCGGGTGCGCGGCAGCAGGAAGGGCCGGCCGGGGCTTGCTTTGGGGTGAGGCTCGGGTGCTTGGCCCTGGGAGCCCAGGGGAAGCCTGGGGCTCACTGGGCTCTGTGGGAAGGTGCTGGTGGCCTGGAATTTGCATAATTAATTGCCTTACCATAACCTGTTAAGCGTTGCCCTCACAGCCTCTCGCCGTCGCGGCTGTGACAGCCTGGACTGGGAGCACGAAGGCAGGCGGATGCGTGCTCCCCGGGTCCCTCCGGCTCGGGAGAAGCACAGCGGGATCTCTCCGTGTATTTATTTGGGTGCTCTTTGGAGGCTGGACACCACAACGTGTAACCTGGCACATCCAGCAGCCGGTGGTTGCAGGCCAGGCCACTGTGGACCTGAAAAGCCTCTTGGGGTTTGCTTTTTTGGTGCCTTTCCTAGCGCTCCCCCCGGCGCCGGGTCGGTGGGGCTCCCTCAGCCCCCCGCTTCTGCTCTCTGCTGCTGCAGCTTGGACGTTCGCCGGCGGCGGCCGGTGAACGTTGCGTGGTTCACGGCGTGGGCGCTGTTTGGGCTCCGCAAACGGCCTTTGCTCCGTGTGCCACGATCGATAGCGCGGCTGTGATCGAGAACGCGTTGGGGCCCAGCTCCCGAGCGGGTTCATTGGGAGCAAAGTTTGCATTTACTGGGGGGTCTGGGGAAGGCGCTGGAAGGAACAGCAGCCGTGGGGCTCCGGGCTGGGCCCCCCAGCACCCCATTTGGGAACACCCACATTTGCACAGGGCTGTGCGGGATCGGGGCCATGCGGGATCGGGGCCACGCTGTGCAGGTACCAGCACTGCCCTAAATTGCTCCTCAATTTAGCGGGACGGGGAGCTGCTGCGGCACCGGCACCGTGCTCTTCCCTTTGCCGCAACCACTTCTAGGTGGAAACTCCAGGCGAGCTTGGGTTTCTCTTCCTGCAAAGCTTTTTGCTTTAATTATTAATCAGTCCCAGGCAGCGCCTGGCTGGCGGGAGGCTGGAAAGCTGGCGGGGGGGGAGCCTGGTGGCCTTGGAGCCAGTGGTTGCCCCCCTGCCCTGGGCACACAGCCTGCCCGCTGCAGCTCCCGCAGCACCCACAGATGCAGACGGGTTGCAGCTCCTTTCAGCTCTGGTTCAGTGGGGATGAGGGTTTGGGGGCAGGCACAGACCCTCTGGGAACCGTCCTTCCCCGGTTGTGTGGGGCATCTCCCTGCCCCTGCTGCTGGCCGGGTTCATCAGCGGCCGAGCCGCTCTCGTCCCGGGCTGGCTGAGGCAGCCGGGCACCGTCGGGCTAAAAATAACACGGGTAAATAAAACGCTTCCTCCTGGCCTGGCATCCAGGGGCGGAGGCGCAGGGAGCTGGGATGTGCCCCGCTGCTGCTCCATGGCAGGGCTGGCCCCGTGCTGGCCAAGCCCTGGGCTGGTGCCGCTGGCTCTGGGGCCAGCTGGGTGCCCGCAGGACCCTGCTGCCAGGCTCCGGGGACCCCCGGCCCGGCCGGCAGGGGGATGTGGCAGGCGGGTGCTGGAAGGCTGGATCCCAGGGTGACGTGGCAATGTCCCATGGCAGCGGGATGCCCGGGTCTGCCCCGTGCCCTGACTCAGGCGAGCTCCCCGCTCGCTCAGGTTTTCCACCGGGGGCCCCCCTGGGGCCACCGGGGCGGGGGCCCGGTCCCAGTCACGGTGCGTCAGCCCCACGTGCCCAGGCAGCAAGGTGTCAGCAGGAGCCAGCCGCCCACGCGGGGCTGCTCATGGCCGGGCACCCCGGCAGCGCCCTCACGCCCTGACCTGGGACACTGAGCCACGGTGGCCCAGGCTGCGGCATAAGGGCTGTGGTGAGGCCGAGCTGTGAGCCGGTGCCAGCACCCAGGGGTGGCGATGCAGTGGAGGGAGGGGTCACCATGGTGGCTGGGGGGGAGCACAGCCCTATCCCTGCTCCCCCAGGGTGCCCAAACCTACAGAAATCTGTCCCAATCCCAATCCCTGTCCCCATCCCTGTCCCTGTCCCCATCCACATCCCTGCAGTGCCAGGGTCCTGTGTAGTTTTGGCTTCACCTTCCTCTTCCTCTTCCTCACCTGTGCCCTACCTGGCGGGGGTGGCAGTCAGCTGAGGCTGCCTGGCCCCTCCCTGGGCTGGGCACCCCGATAAAAGCCCGAGGCCGGGCAGAGGGTGGCACACAGGAGCTGGGAGCTGTTGGCAGGTGAGGTCGGGGGAGCTGGGGCTGGGGTCTGGGGGGTCTCACCCAGCCAGGGATGCTGCTCCCAGGCGGGGGGATGCTGTGGTCCCCAGGCTGTGTGCAGGATCCTGCCTGGTTCCCATGGAGCTCAGAGCTGGGTCTGGATTTGACCCCTACGCCCTGAGGTCCGGGCGATGTGGTTTTGGGGCACGCGGTGCTGCAGGGCAGGGCAGGGCGGCATGGCTTTGCCATGGGCGCAATGTGGGGTGCGTTGGGTGATGGAGGGGACCGATGGGGGTTTAAAGGCAGCGAGGAGCAGCAGGAGGGGCTGTTCCCACGGGACATCCAGCTCTGGTGTCTGGGCAATGTTGGAATGGCCCCACCGGGCAGGCGGGCACGGGCAGTGGGACCTGCCACCAGCCAAGCGGTGCCCAGGCTGCCTGGCACATGGCTGCCCGTGTCCCAGCTGCTGGGAAGTGGCGGAGGCGGTGGCTCCGGTGACATGGCCCTGAGTCACACTGGAGGCACTGGGTGACAGCCCAATCTCTGGCACACGGAGCCAGTGGGATGGATGCTCAGGGAGAGGCATCCCATCCCCAAACCCCGCTGTCCCTGTCCCCAGGCACAGCCACGGCAGCAGCAGCGATGGCAACGCTCTACCCCTCCCTGGAGGACATGAAGGGCCACCAGCTCTTGCAGGTCAGCGTCAGCGCAGCAGCGTTAGGGGGGGGTGAGCAGACCAACGGGTCCCTGTGGGGTCCCCCCCTCGGAGGGTCCCCAGGGCGGGGGGGCACAGCCCTGAGCAAACCCCATCTCTTGGCAGGCGCAGGCAGCTGCCGGGGTGAGGACCCCCGCCACGACCGTGGTCACGGAGAAGCCAAAGCTCGTCTCAGGCGCCGGTCCCACAGGTTGCGATCAGCCCTCCCTGTCGGGGGGGCTGCCTGGGGCCAGGGGCGCGGTGCTCGTTGGGGGGGGGGTGGTGTTCAGCTGAGGCCTCAGCTCGGGGCATGGGTAGGGGATGGGATTGGGGGTTTCTTTCCCCTGGCCCATCCCCTGCGATGTCCTTTGTGCCGCTTGCTGGCCCATGGTCCTGGGGGGCTCCTGGGGTGGGGGGGGAGGCAATGGTCGTGGGTTGGGGACCCCGTGAACTGAGGCCGCCCTGGCTCTGTCCCGCAGCGCCGCCCGTGCTGTACCCCAACCTGGCTGAGCTGGAGAACTACATGGGGCTCGCCCTCTCCAGCGAGGAGATCCAGAAGAACCTGCTCCCCGAGGGCAGCACGGTGGGTGTCTGGGCTGGCAGCTCCCGCCTGCCCTGCGCAGGGCTCCCCCCGCGCCACAGCATCACTGCGGAGGGGGGCTCCCTCCGGGGCCGCATCCTGCCCAGGGAGGGGATGCAGCATCCCCCCCAAGGGCTGATGTGTGTAGGGCCCCATTGCCCCGCTGACCCCCAGTTCCATCGTAGGCGCTGACCCCCGCCGGGCCCCCCCTGGGCCAGGTGGTCGCCCCCCTGAGCGGGAACAACGCGGGGCTGCGCCGGGCAGAGATCAAGCCGGGTGTGCGGGAGATCCACCTCTGCAAGGATGAGCGGGGCAAGACGGGGCTGCAGCTGAAAAACGTCGACCAGGTGAGCGGGCTGGGCTGGCACGGGGCCGGGCACGATGTGGCATGGCAGGGCACAGTGTGCGCATGGGCATGGCATGTGGTACACCATGGCAGGGCACGGTGTGGCATGGCACGGCACAGTGTGGCATGGCAGGGCATGGTGTGGCACAGCATGGCATGGTATAGCGTGGCACATGGCGTGGTATAGCATGGTACAGCGTGGTACATGGCGTGGTATAGCATGGTATAGCATGGCACAGGCGTGGTACATGGCGTGGTATAGCACAATATAGCGTGGTACAGTGTGGCATATGGCGTGGTGTGGCTGCGCAGTCCCCATGCCGTTGCTCCCCCCATATCCCCAGGGCATCTTCGTGCAGCTGGTGAAGGCCAACTCGCCAGCGGCGCTGGTCGGGCTGCGCTTCGGTGACCAGATCCTGCAGATCAACGGCAAGAACTGCGCGGGCTGGAGCAGCGACAAGGCGCAGCGGGCGCTGAAGAAGGCGTCCCCCGAGAAAATCGTCATGGTGGTGCGGGACAGGTGAGCGGGCGGGTGGGCAGGCGATGCCGGCGGTGGTACTGGCGCTGACCGCGCTCTCCCCGCAGGCCCTTCCAGCGTACCGTCACCGTGCACAAGGACAGCACCGGCCACCTCGGCGTCGTGGTCAAGAAGGGAAAGATCGTGTCACTGGCCAAGGACAGCTCTGCCGCCCGTAACGGCCTCCTCACCCACCACTACATCTGCGAGGTGAATGGCCAGAACGTCATCGGCATGAAGGTAGGGGCTGTGCACCACCAGCGGTGCGCAGCGCACCTAAGGGAGCCCAGGATTTGGCCAGGGGAGCCGCACGGAGCTGCCCGGGCCGGTGGGCAGAGCTGGGCACCCCACGGGACCCACCCGCTCTCTCCCGCAGGATAAGCAGCTCACGGAGGTGCTGGCAGGGGCTGGGAACGTGGTCACGCTGACCATCATCCCCACCGTGATCTATGAGCACATGGTCAAACGGTGAGACCGCAGGGCCGCGGTGCCCGCCCCCACCCCACTGGGGCCCCCTGGGGACCCCCAAGGGCCCCCCCCCCAGGCTCGCCCCACTGAGTGCCCGTCCCTGTGCCCAGGCTCTCGGCGGGGCTGGTGAAGTCGACCATGGACCACTCCATCCCCGACCTCTGATGCGATCACTGCCATCCCGGGGGGGGCCGACGCCGGCATGGGCAGCCCCCGCAGCCAAGCCTATGAGCGCTCCTGGAGGCTTGGGGGGGGGCGACTGAAGGTACCCCTGCCGCATCCCCAAAAGCAGCAGTTTTAGCACACAACCCTACAGAGGCTGGTGGCTGCAGGGTGGCACGGGGTGGGCTGCCAGCCTGTGGTGCCCCCCATGTCCCCCCGGCCCTCTTCTCTCTCTCATCAGCAGGGATGGGGCTCGGGCATCCCCCTGTCCCGCGTCCCCCTGTCCCTGCTCGGGCCAGCCCCACGCGGGGGCAGATGCCAAAGGCCGGCTCCAGCCACAGCAGACACAGACCCAGCGACGTTTATTACATCCACCACGGACAGCAAGTACAGGACAGGGGAAACAAGAAAAGGGGGGGTTACAGCTTTTTCAGTTCTGTATTTAAAAAATATATTATATAGATTTGTCTTTCAAATATAACCGTTACATTTATTTCTTGGCAAAGCTTTGGATGGTCTAACAGACGTGTACACAGATCCACAAATACATTGCACGAGAGGTGTAGATCCCAGCGCCACGGACATTGCCTGCCCCGGCGGCCTGGCCACCAGCTTCTCCCCAAATACTTCACCCGGCACCCAGTGCTGTGCCAGTGGCTGCCGCTGCCTCCGCCACCCCCGGCGCGGGCAGAACCGGTGCCCCACACGCCGGCTGCCGGACGGGGACGCGTGGGGGATGCAGGACGCGGCGTCTGCCTGCACGGGGGGGACCGGTGGATGCCGGCGCGTGGGGCATCGCGGTGCCCAGGGTGCCCAGCTGGCAGCACCCGCGGGTGGTGGAGTGGGGAAACACCGTTAGTTCAAGTCACGAAGAAGCCACAGACATTCGTGGGGCGGGGGAGCCCCAAGCCTTGCACCTTGCCACCCCCCGCTGAGCAATCCTTTGCTGTCTTTGCTGTTCAAAAAAAAAAAAAAAAAAGGCTTTTTATTTTGTTTTTCCAGAGGCCACCAGCAAAGCAGGGATTGGACTGGGCCGGGGCAGGCAAAGGTGCTCGGCTCAGCCTGCGTGGCCCTGCCCGCGCTGCCGCCCAGCAAAGGCATCCTCGAGCTCCAGCACCGGGCAGCATCGCGAGAGCCCCCGGTCCTGCTGCGCGGTGGCCAGAGCCAGGGTGAGGGTTCTCCCCCCCTCACCGAGCCTCAGCCCCCTCCAACAACAGGGCTTCAGTCTGTACCAAAAAAAAAAAAAGTGAATATAGTGCAAAGCAACAGGGCCGAGCTCGGTGGCACGGGTTCCGTCCCGGTGCGGGGCGAGATCCCCAGCGATGGGCAGCTCGAAGGGGGGGGCCTGGCCAGGGCACCGTCCCGCCGGAGGGAGGGGGATGGACACTGCAGCGGGGTGAAGGTGCTCTGCGGGCTCCCACCACCGCCCAAACCAGTCCCGAGCTGGTCCCTGCGCCTGGGGGGGCTCCCACAGCCCCCCCGCCTGCAGCCAGGCTTCGCTGTCCTGGTGCGACCTGCAGCAAGGAACGCACCCGGGCGAGGGGGTCCCACTGTGCCCCCCCGGCTCTCCCCACTGCCGGGCCGCTCCTTGCCATCGCAGCAGGGCAAGGACAACGGAACAGCGAGCACAACGAAGGGAGAGCCCACCCGGGGGGGTGCAGCTCCCCCCACAGCCGGAGGCACCGTGTCCATCAGGCAGGGGGCTCGGCACCACACTTGGGACCACGTCCCGCATCGCCGCTTGGCACCCTCCTTCCAGCAGCGGTCCGTTCCGTCCTCCAGGATAAAGGAGCTGGGGGGGGGGGGGGGGGGGGACGACGACAGAGCATCCCCACGCACCCATGGACCCCCCTTGCCCCTTTCCACCCCCCCCAGGGCTGCGTAATGAACTGGAGCTGATGAAGGACCCCTGGGAGAGCGGGGACACGCTGGGGCTTTACAATCAGCGGTCGGGTCCGTGGGGGCGGGGGGGGGTGTCGGGGGGGGGGGTGTCAGGGCTGGGTGCTGCCCCCGGGGCTGGCGACGGGGCGACAGCCCATCCTGCGGATGGAGTGGAGGGCGACGGTGCAGCAGCCCCGCAGCAGCGAGCTGATGTTGTAGATGGGCTGGCCCTGCCGGCGCTGCGAGCGGCACAGCCAGGCCACCGTGGGCACGGCTGGCACCACCACCGCCAGCAGATCCACGATGAAATGGCGGCTCCAGTAGCTCTTGGAGGGGGCAGCCTCGCAGCCGGTCACCTCCGCTGTCTCCTCCTCCACCGCGCAGGCGATGGCCACGGAGGGGCTGGCGCTGGGGGGCTGCCGCACCGCCGGGTTGCAGGGGGCACCCCCCTCTGCCCCAGCACCCGCTGTGGCGGCATCGGGCTCGGCCACCAGCAGGTCCGTAGCCCCAGCAGGGTTGGAGAGCTCGGGGCCGGGCATCATGTCTTCCATTTCGGAGACCCAGGCTGAGGTGGGGCTGCCTAAGCTGCACGCCTGGGACTTCATCACCTTCTCCAGGATGGTGTCCAGGTCGGGCTGGCAGGGCACGAAGTCCGTCTGAATGGCCCGCTCCTGCATGCAGCTGGCCTGCACCCCCGCCTCCACGCTGCCCCGCAGCCCCAGCAGCTTCTCGTAGGTGCAGCTGGGGGGCAGGCGGGCACCGAGCTCGCCCCCCGCCTCCAGCGGGTCCGTATGGCCAGGAGCCTCCTCTGCCCCGACAAAGCCGCTGTCAGCCCCCTCGTCCAGCGAGATGGTCTGCGAGCCCCCCACGTTGCGGTCCCCGGCCCCCTGGTCGCTCAGCTTGGTGTAGGTAGAGCTACGGGTGAGGGACCGGGCTGGGGACCCCCCGGCCGACTCGCCGGCCCCCTCCTCCTTCAGCGCCCCGTTCTGCGCCACCTCCATGCTGTGCAGCAGCGTCTCCAGCTTCTTGTTCTGGATGTTGATGTCCACGAAATACTTCTGGAGCCCCTTGTCCTTCTCCAGCAGGTTGTTCTTCACCGTGTCGATGACCTGCTTCAGCTGCTTGATCTCCTTGCGGGCCTCCTTCAGCGCCAGCTGGGCCTCCACGCGGTGGCACTCCTCCTCGATCCAGTCCTCCTGCATCCGCGACAGCTGCGTCTTCAGGTCCTCGATCTCAGCATCCCTGCGAGAGATGGGGAGGGCACCGCCGCGGCGTTAGGACGAGGGGAAAGGGCCTCAAGTTGCGCCAGGGCAGGGTGAGGTTGGCCATGGGGAACAATTCCTTCCCCAAAGGGCTGTCAGGGGCTGGAAGGGGCTGCCCAGGGAAGGGGTCGAGTCCCCAGCCCTGGGGGGATGGGGGGGGGTTGGGGGAGCGCGAGCGGCCCAGGGGTAGGGCAACGGTTGGGCTGGGGGAGCTTAAAGGGTTTTTCCAACCCAAATGATTCTATGGTTCTACAAGGGGGCTGCAGAGCCAGCCCCGTCCTCGTGTGCCCGGCACTGAGTTGGAGCCAGATCACCCAGTAACACCCGCAGCTGGGACCCAGGGATGGATCCAGAGGCTCGGGGACCCTCGGGACTGATGCTCAGGGACCCTCGGGATTGATGCTCGGCCCCTTCCTGGCAGGGACGCAGCGCCCAGGGCTGCGTGGGGACAGACAGGTGCCCCCGGCGGGCGCGTGGCAGCCGACACGCCGGCGAGGACGTGCCTAAGCCCGAGAGGAGCAGATGGGGATTAGCCACTCTCTGACGCTGAAATTCAGAAAAAGCATGGCAGAGCCTTAACTGGAGGCTCAGAGGAGACCGCAGCTACCGCAGGTGGGACACGTGGGCTCCGCGGCCCCCGAATCCGCAGCCCCCAGGTCGGACAGGCAGCAGTGCCAGGTGCCCATGGGCCTGCGCTGCCGCCGCAAAGCCGTGAACCCGGTGCCTGGGCACAAGCCCGAGGACAAGACGCAGCGCTGGGAACCGGGAGCACCCAGAAGGACCAGTCCCCTACAGCATCTCCCACCACGGGTGGTGACGGCCAGTGCCGGGACCCTTCCTGGCAGCTCCCGTGCTGGGGCGCCCGCCGCCCCTGCACTCACCTGTCCTGCAGCCGCTCCTGTGTGTCCTTCAGGCGAGCTTTCAGGTGCCTGATGCAGACCTCCTTCTGCTGCAGGGGCGTCAGGTACTGCTCCGGCGTCGGTGGCTTTATCCCATGGTTGTCGCTGCAGAGGTTGTACTTGGCCGAGCGCCTGCGGGGACATGGCTGTCACCCACCCGCCGGTGCTGGCACTGGCGTGGGCTCGGCAGAGGAACCCCACAGGAGATGCCTCCCCTTGGCTGCAAGCCCTGCCGCCCCGTAGCACACCCCACAGGCTGGAGGGGCAGCGGGTGTCTCGGGGTGCTGAGCCACTGGCAGGAGGGTGGGTGCAGCTCCCGAACCCGCTGGCGCTGCCCGTGGCCGCCGAGCCCTCTTCAGGCTTCGCTGGAGCAACGGGTGCATGAGCAGAGCTGGGAGCAGGCGGGCGCCGAGGCCTCTGCGTGCTCAGAGCGAGCTTTCGTTGCTCATGGAGACCCCAGGGTGGGATCAGCCCCATCAGAGATGGAGTCGGAAGATGTGTAATGGGAGAGATCAGGCTGGAGCAGGTTTGGAGCTGGTGGCTGTCCTGCACGCTGGGGCATCCGGCATCTGCTCCGGGCTGGGACAGCGGCACCTCCGGACCCTCCCGGTGCTGCCACCGGGGCGGATGAGCCGATGTCTCTGGCCCAAAGCCCAGGGCAGAGTGGGGAGCGGGGGCTGACCAGGGACAGGGGACAGGGCTGCACATCTGGGCTGGGAGGCATGCAGAGAGCTGTGCGCAGCACGAGATGCTCCTGCATCGCAGCAGGCTGCACCGAATCCCCTGTGCACCCCAGTGGGGCAGTGGGTGCTCTCTGTGCACTGCAGCAGGGCAGCCCCAAACCCCTCTGCACGGTGGCAGGCAGCCCCAAACCCCCCTGCATGGCAGGGCAGCCCCAAACCCCCGTGCACGGTAGCAGGCAGCCCCAAACCCCCCTGCACGGTGGCAGGCAGCCCCAAACCCCCCTGCATGGCAGCAGGGCAGCCCCAAACCCCCCTGCACAGTGGCAGGCAGCCCCAGACTCCTGTGCATGGTGGCAGGCAGCCCCAAAACCCCCTGCACGGTGGCAGGCAGCCCAGCAGCACCAGCAGCCTCCAGCCAGAGGCGTAAGCATCGCGTTCGGAGCAACCAGGCAGGACCATGGCCTTGCAACGCCCCGTGGCAGCAGGACGGCCACCGCTCCCTGCTGCGGTGTGCGCGGGATCTGTTCCCAGGATACCCCCAGGCCCCTCGTGTCCTCCCAGATTTGATGCCACCTCTGGGAGCTGGAGGTGACTGGGGGCAGGCTGAAGGAGCCCAGCCTGGATGGCCTGAAAAGCCGGCGCAGGTTGCTGCGCCCCAGGGGCTGGGGCTGGTGCCCGTCCCGCAGCTCGGTGCCCGGCTGGGTTTACGCCTCAAGCGCACCCCACTGAGAAGCCAGGCTGCCACCCGCTCTCACCAGACCTCCGCCAAGCAGCATGGGGGGATGGAAGCAAAGCTCTTGTCCACCGTGCCCTTGGTCCCGAAGGACCTAGGGTGCTCCTCAGGGTGCAGGAGCAGGGGGGGGACGCGTGCAGTGTGCAAGCCACAGCCACGGCAGGACAGGAGGGAAGGGGAGGGGGCGGGGAGGAAGGGTTTGGAGGAAGACGGGGGGGGGGGGGGGGTTTGCAAGACACACCAGCGGCTCCCCCAGCCACCAAACGCACAGCCTCGCTCTGCCGGCCCCTGCGCTCCTGTCCCCAACGGGGACAGCACGGGTGCTGCTCCCCACTGCCTGGGGGCACCCGGCAGCCGCCCTGGGGCCATGGGTGATGGGTTACCTTGGGGTGGGGCTGCTGTCGCTGCCCTTGCAGGAGCCAGAATTGCTGCTGCTGCTCAGCGAGGAGGTGCCGTAGGTGTCCCTCCCGGGGGGCGAGGGGCGCCTGGAGGCAGGGAGAAGAGGCTGTGTCTCAGGCCGAGTGGCTGAGGGCGCTGAAGACTTAAAGAAGGAGGCAAAGCCACTCCGTCCATAAACCCCGCGACTGCCAACCACCACACCGAGAACACACAAGACAAAAGGACAAAACAAACAGCAGGGATCAAAATGGCACGGAGACGGCGACGGGTGCAAAGGCAGGGCTTGGGGGGCTGCCCACCCGCTCCCCTCCCCAGCATGGCATCCCTGGGATGCTGGCGTGGCATCCCTGCACCCCAGGAGCCCCTTGGGAGTCCCCTGGGAGCGTGGCCCTGGCAGAGCCTGAGCCACCCGGGCACCGGGTCAGCACCCACAAGGGCAGATCTGCCTTTTCTCTCTGCTGATGGCAGCCAGTTCCTAAATAACGGCAGCCCGGGTCATGGAGACATTTGGAGGGGAATAAATGCTTTTTTTCCTCCCTTTTTTCCCCTCGCTTGTTATCACTGCAGCTCAAGGAGAGGCTTTTCCAGGGCTAACACTTCCTAAGCGTCACCACCCCAACCCCAGTGGCCCTGTGCGGCTGCCCGGGGCTGGGGCCCTCCGCCACCGCCTGCCTTTGCCTGGACGGACAGAGGGGTTGGTCCCGGCTGCGGCAGAGACGGACAGAGAGGGACGGGGGGGTGCAGCGCTCGGGGGGCTGCATGCACGGACGGGGAAGTGCTGTGCGGCAGGCAGCGATGTGCAACCCCCCAAAAGCCGGGCTGGGGGTTCGTGCTGCAAAATGGCAGCTCGTGGTGTAGGTGGGGATCATTCCCTCCCTGCTGCCAGCCGGGAGAAGCGCCGGGCAGGCACCGGTGCCCAGGGGCCAGAGGCCGAAGCATATTCACCTTCGTGATCCGGTGGACGAGCGTCTGCTCCCCGGCAGAGACATTGCCGCGGTGCCGCGGGTCCTGGGCGCAGGGGAACTGCGGGTTAAACGCAACAGAGAGAGGAGGTGAAGGCAGGGAAACGGCCCCGGTGAGATGGGAGCCAGGCCAAGCGCCGGCACAGGGGTGAGCCCCCGCACCAGGGCATCGGTTTCGTCCCCAGGGCCACGTGTACAGGGACAGATGTGGACTGCGTCCCCTGCACATCTGGGCTGTGCTTCCTGCCGTGGCCCGGGAACGCCGGGGTGCTGCGTGCCCAGGGTCCTGCCCCGGCAGGGCACGCTGCGGGCACAGGGTGAGAGCTTTCTGCCTTTATAATGCGAAGGCACCTGCCCACGCTTGTGCTGCTCCTCTCCCTCCCAGCGGGCAGTTCCCTGCAACACGCTCTTGCTCCCTCCTCTTGGTCTGCAGCCCCTTTCCCACCAGACTCCAGGCATGGGATGAGCTTTTTCACCACCCCAGGTCCCCGTCCCCCACCAGGGACAGGAGCACCTGCAGTGGTGGCATTATTTGGGGCAGAGATGGGGCGAGGGCTCCGATGCCCAGCCCCACACCTCACCCGGTTTCTGCCCGGCAGGCGGCTGTCCCCGCAGCAGGTTGGGCGCCTGCTTTCCTTAATTAAGTCAGAATCACCCGTTCACCAGCGAAATGGGGTAAGGAAGCACAGATCCCTGCATGATGCGGCAGCAGCAGCTAATCTCTTGGGAAACACAGAGCCCATTTTCCTGTAAATAAATAGGCCAGATCCAGAGGCTCATGGCAACCGGTGGGAGCTGCCGGAGGAGGCAGCACCTCAGGCACACGCGAGGATCTGAATGGCTGCAGTGGAGAGGAGCTACGGAAAGCATCCGCACATCCGTCCCGCCGAGCATGCCATGGCAGCGCTGTGATGCCCCACTGTACTCACGGGCTGCCGGGGACGGCCAGGCCAGGAGTACCGTGTGGGGTCCCCAGCCCCAGCCCCAGCCCCATTCACGATGCCGGAATTTGTCCCAGATTTTGGCAGCTCCAGCCCAGAGCAATGCGAGCGATGGGACCAGCCAGCTGATAATCGATGGGCGACTGGAAACACTAAGTGCTGCTCGGCCCCGGTCCAGGGGAACGCAAGGAGCGGGATGAGAGGGGGAGGCAGGGGAGGAGGAGGGAGCACAGCCAGCTCACCCCCATGCAGCCTTTTGCATTCGCCACCCCAGGGATGGTTTTTTCCACACTGCCTCTTGCCTTATGCTCAAAGCCTACAGCAGCCACCCCAGGCCTCTCCTCTGCCCAGGATTCACTGCTCCCTGATCCCCAAACCAGGGCCCCGCAGAGCGCTGGAGCAGGCGATGTGCAGCCGCTGTGAGCCCCCAGCCCCAGCAGGCACGGTGCCCCACACGGAGGGGGTGCCAGCATCCTCGGGACACAGCGACCGGGATCTGAGGGTCCTGCTGCTCCCCTCTGGGATGGATTTGCCAGGGAGGACCCGGACAGAGGGAGGCAGCGCTCTGTCCTGCTGGGTAACTGCTTCCGAGCCGACAGCATGCATGGTGGCTGCGGGCTTTGCTAATGCAGCAGCGTGAATCAGCATCCAGCGTGGCCCCAGCGCCGGTGGGAGCATCCTCCAGCAGCACCATGCGGGGCTGCGGCACAGCCCGGGCTCCGGCAGCAGGACCCCACAGAGCTGGGCAGCCCGGCCCTCGCTTTCCATGCCGCAGGGTGCTCCTGGAGCAGCTCTCAGGCAGGGCTTTAGGGAGATTTGCGGCCACGGGGATTAAATCCTCGACCTCTGGCTCACGGCAGCCCAGCCGTGCCCAGCATCGCCGCTGCCTCCTGCTCTTCCCCGTTCACAGCAGTTACCCGCACGCAATGCTGCTCCGCTCGGGGGTCCCTCTGCTCTCCCCGGCAGTGCTGGGGGGTTAATGCAGCACCAGGCAAGTGCCAGCCCCGCAGACGGCACGCGTGCATCCGGCACATGGGCTGGTACCGTGCCTGGGGCTCCTGCGAGCACCCGACGCCGCACCGCAGGTGCCTGCCCCAGCATCCACAGGCAGAAACGGCCCTGTAGGGAAGCCCAGATTCAGCCTTGCGCCTGGCAAGCTCAGTTCCTCCTCCTCCCACTGCTGCAGACTCGCCTGGAGCCCACGCCAAGGCTCGACACCTCTCGCGGCACTGGCAGATTTAGGGGGTAGGAAACTCGGAGCAGCCCTGTGCCGCTGCCGCAGGGAGCCTGGCTGAGGTCTGCAGGTGGGCACCGGAATCCCATGGAGGGGGGAGCACCATCGGGCCCCCTGCCTGGGTCCCTGTCTCAGGAACACGATGGGCTGTGCATGCCCTCCTGGCCAGGGACCGGCTCTGCCTCACCAGGCTGCCCCAGGGCAGCTTGAACACACAGGCTTGAATTTAATCACTGGCAATAAATTGTCACTGCCGTCATTCCCAAAGAAGGGGGCCATTTTGGCCTCCCCAAAAGCCTCATGGGCTGCCAAGGACAGGCAGGTTGGGCACAGACAGCACCAAAGCTGAAATCACGCCTTCCCGTGTGGTGCGTGGCTACTTTGCGTCTGAAGGCAGAGGGACTCACTTATTTGCACTCAGAATTACCTCCATGGCACGGACCGGGGTGCTACAGTGCAAGGGAGCCTCGCCATGAAAGCAAGAGGAAATCCGAGATTATTTTATTGCATTTGAAATGCAAGAAAGGCAGAAGCGGTGAAGACCTCTGCGTTCCCAGTGATTTGCAGAGGGGGCTGCTCCCACAGAGGGGATGCCCCTGCCCTCCCGTGGGACCTGCGCCAGCCCGGCCCCCTGCAACGCCTGGCACTTTTGGTGGCTCCGGCTCGCTGCCGTGGCCACTCATTGATCAGGCATTAGGAAAAACACACGGAGAGGAAAGGAAAATCGTTCAAAGATGAATAACCGCCTCCCCGAGCAGGCTGCACGTGGTCCAGTGAGGAAGACGACGGCAGCCGCGAGGGCCAGGAAACACAGGGGAGAACCAAGAGCAGGTCCCTGGAATCTAAAAACCATCCCATAGGTGGGGCTCAGGGCAGGAGTCGGAGCAAAGCTACAAGGGCAAGCAGAAAAGAAGAAATCCCATCAAAACATGGGGGTGGAAAGCGACCCCAGCCGGGGCAGAGGGCGGGCAGGCTCATCGCATCGAGGTGCCCGTGGCCGGCCTCGTGCAGGGAAGGCAGCTCCTGCCCAGCACAGGGACAAAACCCCAAAAATGAACACTGGGGGAGAGGAAACCCACGGGCCTGGAGGACAACGTCCCACTGCCAGCGACTCCCGGGCTGCGAGCCCCAAGTCAGGCAACGGGTGGATGAGATAAAGCCGGGTCTCGTGTGCCAGCTGAGCGACGGCGCGGGGAAGGGAATTCCTCCCCCTTTTCATCTTTGTAGAATGAGGAATACGGGGAACGTCTCATGGGACAGACAGGAAACGCAGGAGAATCCCTTCCTTGTGGGTTGATCCTTACGGAGCTGACAAAACCAGCTTGTGCCCCAGGAGAGAGGCCGTGCCCATGGCACACGCTCCGGAGAGACCCTGAGCAGCAATAACCCGGCATCAGAAACAGGCGCTGAACCCGCAAATGCTGATCCCCGCAGCCAAAGAGTTCACCTCCGCACCGTTACCCCACCGAGACGCGCAGCCCTGGCTTCGTAGCACAGCCCAGGCTTGCAATTATACAGAGATTTTAACAGTGTGAGTGCACAGCCATCCGGAGGGAGCAAGGGTAGGGCGATTCGGGGAGCGTCGGCTCATCCCCGTGCTGGGGCGACCAGCGGGACCCTGCTCAGCGCAGCACCTCTGCGGCCGCTCTCGCTCCCCGGGGATGCTGGTACGGGCCAGGGTCTGACTGTCCAACCTACACCAGATCCCGAGATCGTGCTGCAAACCACCTGTATTCGTGCTGCAAACCACCCCAAAACGTGGCTCGAGAGCCGGGCAGGATGAACACTGCGCGTTGCAAGGGCTAACGCTCTCTCCTGGAGCCACCGACAACAAAACTCCCTGCGCGTCTCCCGGCCCCGAGTGGAACAGAAGGGCAGCTCTTTTGGAAACAACAGCACAAAATAGCGCTTATTCTGTGCCACGGAATTGGCCCGGGGAATTCAGGCTAAATAAAAGCAATGGTCCTTGATAAGGAAACAGCCGGAGTTAGAGCACGAAAAGCTGATACCCCACGCAGGGTGGGATGGAGCACAGCCGGGCACAAGAGCCTCTCGCCCCCAGGATTGGAGACCCCCCCCTCACCAGCACATTGTGCCCTAACTGCTCGCCGAGCACTTTCCGTGCCTGCTGCGGTCAGCAGCGCTCAGCCCCAGGCCAGGCTCAGGCAGCCGCTGCTCCCCATGCCCACACCGGTAACGGCCTGGCACGGGGCCCCCCCCCCCCCACAGGTTGCTCTGCCTCAGCGTGTCCCCACGCTGCCACCACCCGGGCTGGGTGGCACCACGGGGCTCTGGGTGCTCCCAAGCTGCAACCCCCAGTGGGTCCCCAGGTCCCACCGGCCGCAGAGGGGTCTGGAGCACCGCGGCCCCACAGGTCGCACCACACCGGCGATGCAAAGTCAGATGGGTGGCAGAGCAGTGACAGAGCGGTGACAAAACAGCAGCAGAGCACCCCGAGGCTCAGCCCGGCGCCCCAAGGGAGGATTTCCCCAAGAATTGCGACTCAGCCACCATTTTGGGATTGCTGCCCCGCAGAGATGCCTCTTGGGCTTGAATGCCAGCACTTCCCCACTCCACGCTGGACCCTCTGGCCATGCCAGTGATGGGCAGACAGGGCTGGGCAGGTACCGCTCCTCCTAGAAGCCTCCTGCATGGGAAACAAGGCCACAGGACCCCTGCAGAGACCCTCGCCATCAGCTCAGTGAAGTCTCCGGTGATTCCTCAGCTCGTTCCTCCGGGGTTTTCATGACCGCGGGCTCTTGAGTTCGCTCCCGCAAGCTTGCGAGGCGTCTCACTTCGCTCCACTTCTGCGGGGTTCAGAAGGAACCGGCTGCTGCGCTGGCCCGAGCTGCCCCACCGGCTCATCCCGTCCCCACGGGGAACAGGCAGAGAAGGTGCAGGAGCAGGCGGGCTCGTTTGGCAGCCCCAGCCCTCGGCACGCAGCCGCCCGGGCCCAGCAGCCACGGCATTTCCCCAGATTTCTCGCTCACTGCTTCTTTTGTCGGGTTCCCATCACCCTGCCCGCTGCCGGATTCCCTTGTTTTCCTTGACGCATCCTGCATTAGGAGCGTTTTGCAATGATGGCACCAAGCCCAAGCAGCTAAGGGCAGCTTTACCGATTCTGCAGAAACCTTGGGAGAAGAACTGTGCCTTCCCTGTGGGTCGCTCCCCACCGGGCGGGGGGCAGCCGGGAGATTTTCAGCCTTATAGTTCTAACAGGATTAAAAGCAGAGAACAACAGGGGGAGGGAAACCACAGCTTCATTTTTCTGGGGAACAAAAAGAGCTCCCGAAGAGACCTCCCTGCCTTTCTGACACGGGCTCTGCTTTTCCTTCCCACTAAAAATAAGCAAAGCGCTGGACATGGCAAACAACCAGCAACCTGATTTGGGACGGAGCGCTGCGTCCTCGAAACAGCGGCAATGCCAGGATCAGTTTGTGTTTGAAAAGGGACTGGGATGCAGTGGCTGCAGGATCCGGTGCCCAGGGCCGAGGCCGGCAGAATTCTGGCAAAGAAGGGGATCAGCGCCGCGGGCACCATGGGCACCATGTGAGCTGCCAGAGGCAAACACCGGCTGCCTGGCGCACAGCGGTGACCACGGCTGCGCAAGTCCCTCTGCCGCGGGGGATTTTTGGGGAGACAGGGGCTGCTTTGCTCCTGCTTGGGAGTTTCCAAGGGAGCAGCAATATCTCCAGGGCTGGGAAACTCTGCTCCCTGCTCCAGCGGAGATGGGGCTCATCCCACAGCAGGCAGAGCTTCACCTGGGTCCTGGACAGAGGGAGATCATAGAATCCCAGGTTGGAAGGGACCCCAAGGATCATCTGGTCCAACTTTTCCAGGCAAGAGATGCTCCGGTTCATGCCAGAGCACAGCGCTCGGGGCGAGAGCAGGGACAAAACGCACAGGGTGTTTATGCAACACCACTAGAAAAATCAATTTTGTTAAGAGTCGTTGTATCACGTAACGGCGCGCAGGAGCGTCTCCTTTTATTCCCTTGTTTGTTATAAAATGCTGAGCTGACACCCAGAGATTACAGGCAAATAGAGACCATTCGAAAAGATCGGGTTATGCAGCTCATCACTTTTCCAGCTGACCTGGCTGCTGGCCACCGGGGAGGTGGCAATTCCTGGCCCTCATTAGCTAAAAATAAGGTGCCTGACCAGAGGGAAGGGGCTGGTCTCTTGCTGGGGCCTCTGGAGGCAAAGGGCAAAGGGAAAAGAGCTCCGTGACAAATGCAGCAACTGCCATGAGCGTAGGAGCAGGGTACCCGGGCTGCAGCCCCTACGGTCTTACCCAAGGCTGGGGATGCATGCGAGATCACCCCCCAGAGCCCATCCTGTGCGGGTGCTCTGCCGGGGAGCCGGGCTGAGGACCGGTGAGCAGAAGGAAAAGCCTGCTCCTTCAGGATAGGAAGGCAAAACCATGGAAGACGAATCCAGCTTCCAGCACAACAGCTACTCCCCCCCTCGGCACCCCGGGAGGCAGAAGCGGGTCTCCCCTGACCACCACCCACCTTGAGCGAGGGCTGGGCAAGATGGTGGTCGCAGAGGATCAGCCCTGGGTCCCCGCGCCGCTGGCGTGGCCTACTTGAACAACCTGCCCAATCTGCCGCCTCAGCCTGCCGCAACGCTGCCAAGGTGCGAGCGCAGGCACTGCCCCCTCCTGACCCCCCGGCTGGAGCCCTGGCAATGGGGATTTGTACCAAGGTCACAGCACAACGCACCCACTGCCTCGGGAGGGTGGGAACGCCGGTATTTTATAAGCACAGCAAACGCACAGCAGCGGGTTTCTGTGCGACAGCCAGGCAGCACTGACCTTGCTGGGAGGAGAGAAAAGGAGCACCCGGCTCATCAATCAGCTCCTGTTTTTTCTGTATCCCTTCGGAGATGGAGCATTAATCCATTAAGTAATAAAATCTCAATTGCACAGAAGCTCCAGCTCCTGCAACGCCCTAGGGTGCCGAGAGACATGTTCGGATGCTGTGTGAGCAGATGGGGGTCTGGTGCATGCAGGGTGGGTCCGGTGCATGTGATGGGGGTCTCGTGCATGCAGGGAGGGTCTAGTGTGTGTGATGGGGGTCCGGTGCTTGTGATGGGGGTCTCGTGCATGCAGGGTGGGTCTGGTGCATGCAGGGTGGGTCTGGTGCATGTGATGGGGGTCCGGTGCATGTGATGGGGGTCCGGTGCATGTGATGGGGGTCTCGTGCATGCAGGGAGGGTCCAGTGTGTGTGATGGGGGTCTCGTGCATGCAGGGTGGGTCTGGTGCATGTGATGGGGGTCCAGTGCATGCAGGGAGGGTTGGGCGAGTGCACTGCAGGTCTGGTGAGCATGATGGGTGGCCAACGCATGCCATGTGGGTCTAGCGCATGCAATATGGGTCTGGTGCTTGTGATGCAGGGCCGGTGCGCGTGGTGTGGGCCGGGGGCCGGGGGAGCGTGGGGTCGGTGCACCGTGGGGGCGGTCTGGTGCAAGCAAGCGGTTCGGTCTGCGGGGACGTGGTCCGGTGCATGCCACGGGGGTCCAGTGCATGCATGCGGGTGTGCTGCGGGCCTGATCCGTGACCCACCCCAAGCACCCCCTGCCCCGTGGGCATCCCCCCCCACGCTGCGGAGCGGCGCTGGCAGCCCCGTGCTGTCGTGTGTGTGTGTGTGTGTGTGTGTGTGTCGTCCCCCCCCCTCCCGCTCCGAACCCGCAGGGATGAGTCACGGCGGCCGCGGGGCCCCGCCCCCCCCCCCCCCCGCCCCGCCCGGGGGGGGGGGGGGGGGCGGGCGGGGCGGGGCCGGGCCGGTGCGGGGCGCGGGGCGGGGCGCGGTGCGGGGCCCTGCGCCCCCCCCTCTTCCCCCCCCCCCCCCCCCGCCCCGCGCCCTCCCCCGTCTCCATCACCTGCGCCGGCCTCCATGGGTGCGGCGGGACGGAGGGAAGGAGGCAGGGATGGAGGGAGGCAGGGATGGAGGCAGGGAGGGAGGGATGAGCCTCGCAGCTGCGTAATTTGCCTCCCTCCTCTGCGCTCTTAAAGCGACGGCGGCGCGGGTGCCCGCCCTCCCCCCCCCCGCCGGGTTTCCCCCCCGTTTCTATGGCAACTCCCCTCTGCCAAAAAAAAAACCCAACCCCAAGCAAACCGGTTTTTGAGGTCCCTCCCCGGCGGCGGAGCCCAGTGCTCCCCGCGGCTGGGGCCGGCGGCGGGTCGCGCCCGGCTCCTCTCCCCGCGTAACCCCGGAGGAGGAGGAGGAGGAGGAGGAGGAGGAGGAGGAGGAGGGAGGGAAGCCGGGCAGTCCTGCACTGCAGCCACCCGGCCCTTGGATCCCCGTCCCCTAACAACCCAGCGTCGTAATTTTCACCTAACCAGTCCAATTTGGAGGCCATCCGTGCGCCCAACCAATGACACAATTTTATAAAATAAAAATAAAGACAGAAATGACAACCTGTGCCTCTTTGAAACACCTACGGGTCAGGCCAGCGGCAGCGAGCCCGCCAGCCACGGGGCTGGCAACGAAAAGCAGCGAGCGTCAGCCAACGCTGCCCAGGGCCCGCGTTCTCCCAGTGCCCTCCCCGCTCGCAGTGGGAAATCATGCTGGTAATCGCTGGCACGGAGTCTGGTTACTGGTGGCACTACCTACACATGTCCCCTAGCTCTCGAGCTTAACCTTTCCAAATTATTTAACCAGTGAAGAGCCAGGGCGAGGCTGCTCGGTGCTTGCTGGGAGCCAGCGAGCGACTTTCGGTGGCCCGCCCGGCACGCGACTTTCAGTGGCCCGCTCGGCACGCGACTTTCGGTGGCCCGCCCGGCACGCAGTGGGGCTCCAGCTCCATCCCTGCCCTGATGACCACTGCCGGGAGCGCCCGGGCTGGCTGCAGCGAGCGGGAGAATGGCGAGAGGCACGTGTACATACACCTACGTTACACACAGACACGTAAGACATGTCCCACGTTTAGGGACAGGGTTTAGTGGTGGGATGGCAGGGTTAGGTTAAAGGTTGGACTCGATGATCTTAAAGGGCTTTTCCAACCAAAGTGATTCTGTGATTCTAGGTAACGTCCCCCGTGTAGGCACGCACATAGGGACTTACGGGGGCAAACCAGTCACGCGTCAGCAGGTCGGAGCAGAGCCGACCCCTAGTTTGGATCCGGATCGAAGTCCGACGGCTGAGCGTGGCTGGTCGAGATTAAACCCAAACGCCGGCCTCAGGCGGGGCAGGGGGAGGCAGAGCGGGCGGCTCGCCGGGGCCTTGTGCTCCCCCTGCCCTGGCGGGCTCCCCTGGTGACTCCCCGCGGCTCCCTCGGAGTTCTGACAAACCTCCTCTGTAAACACAGGCGAGTCGTGCTTCCAGGCCTGTTTCCTGCAGGATTTGTACCTCCTTTATCCCGACACACAGACTGCCTTCCATGCACGCATATCCTGCCTCTCCGCTGCTCCCGCCTGCCTCCTGCTCGCCGCCAGCCTCCTTTTGTTTCCCTCTTTCCTGGTGAATCCAACGCACAGCCTCTCTGCTTGAAAGGAAAATTAATGAGTTGTCGCATCTGCTGCCACTGGAGCTGCTCTTGCCATGTGGCAGCGGCAGACGTGGCGCAGGCAGCGGCGCTGGTGCGAGACGCGGTGGCGTTTTGGGTGGCGTTTTGGGGGAGAAAAATGGTTTCTCCTTCCCGCCCCAGCCTGCAGTGCTCAGCTTCCCAGGATGCAGAGCAGGGGGCTCACTGGAATCGCACCGCGCCGGGCGGAATGGGTCTGCTGCGGGGAACGAGGGAGAGGTTTTCACTCCTCCTCCTGCCACCGGCTCGCTCCCAAGACACCGAGAGTGAGGGGAAGCAAACCCTTCCTGCACCCGGGGTCGGTGCTCAGGCTCCTGAACAAAACCATCAGGCCTGGCCCCAAAGCGGAGAGGGAAACAAGCCGCTCTCGATTACGGTCTTGGCCTGGGCTACGCTTGGAGGGTGTCGCTCCTGTTCGCCTCAGAAAAGGGCAATACTGTCTCTTTTGCATAAAATGGAAAGGTTTTTACCAAACAAGGTCACTCTTCCTTCCCTTACACCCAGAAAAGCAACCCCTCGGAGAACCGTGGCAAAGCCTTCTTATCGCTTATTTTATCCAATATTCCTACGTGGTGAAAAGAAAACCAACGGAAGCAACGTCCACAACCAGCCAGCCCAAACCCCAGCAGGGCCTCCAGGCGCCTTAAAGGCTCTTTACTCCTCTGAACAGACCCCCCCAAACCGATTCCCCACCTTCCCTAAACCCCGCACACACAGATAAATCAGCGCTGGACAGGAGCAGCACGCGTTAGCAGGACCGGGCACAGCGGGGTGTAACCGAGGTGAGAGAACACCTGGAGAACCCCAACACTGGTCGCATCCATCCTTCCAGATTTTAGGAAAGACCCCCGGAAACCCCGACTCCGAGAAGGTGAACCCGAAGGCTTAGGCAGCTGCCGGTTTTGATCCTTCAGCAACAAAAGCCAAGCAGCTAAGGAAACACCTTCTGGTGATTTTTATTGATTTCATACGACGAGGCGTCAGCACCCCCACAGCACCGTAACCCTCCGGAGCGCTGGACACAACCATCCCACGCGTCGCAGGTTTGGTGCGACTGAAAACCTCTACCTTTACAAAATGACAGGAAAAGCGTTAAAACTTAGCCTGAACCAGGTAAAAAAGCAAAGAACTGATCATATCTCAGCCCAACATCCAGGTTTAAACAGGTCTGCACATAAATAAAAGTGGTCGTCTTTAAGTAAACATGCTCCCCGAAATCTAAAGTGGCAGGATTTTGAGGGAATGGGATTTCTTCCCGAGGCTTACGTGGCTCTTCTAGGGATGGTGTAACTTCCCTCGGCCTGAACACACGGAAACGATGCTGGAGCCAGCAGCTTCCTAGGCCTTAAAACATCAAATAATGAAAAGAATAATTTCAAATAGATTAAGCTGTTTGATAAGGAGAGCTTAACAGACGTCCCTTACCGATGGTGTTAGGTAGTTAACACACACAAACCCCGCTGAAAATAAAGCAACCTCCAAAGCTAGTCTGTAAGAAAGGTTTTTAAGGACTGTCATAAAATCCCTCACAATGTAAATTACATAGAACGGGTATTTTAGCTATATTTTATTAACAGAATAAGTAACTGCTCATCAGATAAACATATATATTAAAAATTAACATACTAGCGAACACCTCGGTAACGGACACCGCGGCAGCAGACCTGCACGAGCCAGTTACTCGGCAGTTCTGGGGGGGTGGAAAGGAAAGGGAGCTCTGCTCAGGTACCACGCTTTAACATGACTTTCAATTGTTTTTTCCAGGAAATACATTTCCTGAAATAACGCAGAATAAAGTTTGGGTTTTGTAGCTTGTCCCGATCACCCGCGGTTTCAGCGAGCGTTGAACATTGGGCCGAGGGTGGCTGTAATGCCAGCGAAGGGCGCGCTCTGACTAAGCTCAAGAACCGACTGCTTCTTTAGAACAAGAAAGATGTAAAACTTGGCCGCGACTTCTTTCCGGTTGTTTTTCCGACAGAGCTCCCGGAAACTGAAAGAACACACGCCTGATCTCTTCAGGTGCTGCATAAGGGAAAGAAGAAAATCAGTCAGGGCAGCGTCGCTGCCAGTACAGCCAGACCCCATGGCGCCCGAAGTGAGGAGTGCTGCTGGGAGTGAGCATTTTCTGCTTGAACACCTCGAATAGGATCTTACCGTGGCATTTGCATTTATATAAGCAGCTCTTAACATTTTATTGCCACAATCTTGCTAGCACCTACATGTGTTACTAAAATCTAGGGATGCCCGCAGCTCCAGCGACTTCAGTGGGGCTGTACTGAGGCATACGATGAAGTGCATCTATAAGGGTTCCCATGATTCAAAGCAATAAAAATCATTTGCATGATCCAAAACAATAAAACCCAGTGCGTACCCTGTTCTTTGGACGCAGGGGGCCAGCTGTGTCCCAGGCAATTCCAGTCGCAGCCAACTGAGTGTCAGTTTTGAGTGGCTACGCTTACGTGTAAGTATTTATTTATGGGCGCTGCACAGAACCTTTGAAATATGTTCACATAAAATAATTTTTAAAAAAACCAAAACCCAAACCCAAGAAGTCTGCGAAGTCAAACTCTGGCACTGGGGAAGAGCTAGGCTTGGACCCCAGTTTGGTGTGGTTTTGCAGACAAAACCCCCTCCCCACACCCTCTTGCCCACCCTCGGCTTCCTCCATCGCCTTCCTCCGCTCTCCGCTCAGCCACGTGGCACACTGCATGAGCAAAGCGCTCTGGAGGAAAAGAACTTTTTGCTGCTGTTTTTTCTACCCGCTCCCAGCCAGACTGATGCTGAAGCACCAAAACACTTGTCCAGGCAAAAAGGAAAGAACAGCCGTTAGTCAGGCCGAGAGTCAGGCCGAGAGTCAGGCAGCCTGTGCCGGCTCCGTTACAGTCCCGTCGATATGGCATATGGTATCATATGCTACAGCTTCACCAGCTTTACGAGGATTTCTGCGAGAAAAGCAGAACAAGCCCTCCTGATGCAAAGGCTACGCTCTCTGCTAAATTTCAAGCACCTTGAAAGCACTGGGGCATTAAAACCTCTTCAAGAAAACGTTCCCAGCTGTCTTTTTAATACAACCTGCACTCATTTCCCTAGCCTTCGTCTCAGAAGCAGCTCGGGCAGATGAATCGCCAAATGATGGCACCCTGCAGTGCTCAGCTGAGATCTGGCAACCTGTAAGCCACTAGGAGTTGGGTTTTGTAGAGATACCCCAGAGTGTGCTCACAGGAGGAAGAGAGCGAGGGCTTAGCGTGACAGCAAACGCTGCCGCGGAAGCAAACGTTCAGGGAATTCTATCGATTCCAGCGGCGGTGGGAGAGGACACCATGTCAGGCACTCAGAGTCCTGGTTTCCTAACATAAACACCCAATAAACCGCAGTTACACGCTGGCTATGAGGCAGCAATATGACCAACAGTGCAAGGAGGAGATTTTCTGACATGGTCCAGCTGAAATCAACACCTGGTTTTGGCAGATATTTACAAAATCCAGCACTGGTACCTGCAAAGTTTTTAATAACTGAAGAGTTCTTTTGCTCCACCTTCTTTCTTCACTGTCTGTCCTGTTCCTCAGTAGCTCCTTGAGAGGAAACAGAAAAGAGGGTTAGACAGCATATGTAAAAAGTCGTGCACCACGAGGATAAAAAGAACATGAATTCTAGCTTAATCAAAAATCCCCCAGGAGCTGGGCATTCTGCTGGCCATACCCGCGATACCTGGGACCTCTGACACCTCTGTGGTCAGACTCGGCTTTGTGAAACAGAGAAAAGAATGCTAACTGCATTCTTTCTGCACAAAGAGTCAAATCGACGGCAACGACACGTTAGGGACCATGGAAGTGGTCCCAGGGGGCCTTGGGGAGGCAGCTTCACACCAAGATCCTGTTCTGCGTGACTGGGACTCTGACAGTATTTGTACTGGTCAGGGGCCAAAAAGGATGTTCAAAAATTTGGCTTCAGATTTTGGGCTTAACCCCTGACGTCGACAGGAGACTGCCCTTGTTTCAGAGAGTCTGAGCACCCTCATAGCCAGTAGCTGAGGAACCGTTTCCTTCTTACAGGAAGCATGGTCTCTAAATAAGGAGCTGTCTCCCTGACCATCGAGCTAGTAAAGTTTTTGACTGACAAAATATGTACTAAAGATGGTGTTAGTACAGCAAAAGTCACTGTGAGTTCACAACGCCATCACTTTTTTTTTTTTTTTTAATATTTCTGAGAAAGAGCACAGTTCTGTTCTGACAGAAGCCAGAGTTGCCAGCTTCGGGTACACGTACAGTTGTTAACTCAGCTTGCTGTATTTCAGCTTCTTGGCCCAGTGAATTGTTCATTAGTGAGGAGCTCTCGGAGAAAGCCGTTCCATCCTGCTATTAGGACAGAAAGGACAGTCAGTAGGCATTACAATTTACGCATACAGTGTAATTCCCAGTCACATCATTCTGCTCAAAGAATGTATTACAATAAAACATTTTCCAAAAATTATTTCATAGTTGCTGTTTCTCACGTAGGAAAGGACCTTGCTGTAGTGTTTATCCTACAGCTGGATCCACACCCGTGGGCTCAGTTCAGGCACAGACCCTACATTTTCTGCTACTGTTAGGTCCAATTTTGTCAGTCTTTTTCGACTTTTAATGAACCTCATATTCTCTAAAGAATCCCCTTGCAGGGTAGCCTAAATAAAGAGAGCAGAAATAGATCCTTTGTTATTGCCCGAGTATTTCTTCAGTTTGAGACACAAAAGATTTTTATCCTTTATGAAGATGAACACCTCTCCAGTTCAAAGAGGCTGTATTTCATGTTAAAGTTCCGCTTCTACTTAGTGATTAGACTGTAATCTACACTGATTAATAGACATTTTAATTAATAGTTCAATTCATGGTAAGAATCTTCCAAAGTGCCTATAAATAAACTTCCATGACATAAGCTACTTAACGCTGTATCGGCTCTCTCCAGCACCCTTCTCAAACACAAATTAGTAATTTCTGGATGTGCTTTAAGTGGAGCCCAAGCACAGAATGACACCAATAAATACATTTAGGTCTCTACAATTCATGGAAGCTGCTCACTATAGTTTCACCACAGTTATCATCAGTTTCATTTCTGCTATTCTGTGATGTCAACATAAAGGAATCATTTCTAATTTTTCTCTCAGTCTCTGAATGAGCTGACTCCTGCAGGTCTCTTGGCTCTTCTACTATCAGCATCTCTGTATTAATAAAAAAACAAGGTTTAAGAGGAAATTGCTGTGAATTGCTGTCCCTAAAAAACCCCGCTGAAACCCCCAAATCACCCCCTAGTTAGCTGTCTTTGCGAGTAAGAGCCAGACTGAGTAAATACAGAATAAATATCATTCCCAACAGGACCACGGAAGAAGAAGAACCTTCCAAGAGTTTTTCTAAAAGTTGACCTTTATGGACTTGCAGGAGGTGGTTTTGTTGATTCACTGCCGAGGCAGCCCTGCAGATTGTATTTCTAGCAGAGCAAAGGAGGGAAAGCAGACATCACCTTCTCAGGAGGTCTAACATGGAACATTTCTTCTTGCTTGGTATTAACCAAAGCACAATCTTCAAGATACAAATAGAAGTTATTTACATGAACTTGGAAATTTGGAGAGCGGTTTGATTAAACTCAGAATAAGTGGGAAGATGCTTTTTTTTAATTTTTAAAAAAACAAACAACAAAAAAACACCCCCACAACCAAATCTGCAGTTCGGTAGACAATTAGAGAATCCAAAGGTGAAACCAAAAATACCTCCTTATGCCACAAGGAAGGAAAAGACTTGCATTTCATTTCTGTTCTAAGGGACAAAAGAACAGCAAAATACTTATAAAAACAAAACACCTTTTTTTTTTACTAATTAACAGCCAATTGCCTTAACCTTTAACTTTTTTGGCCTTTGATTTGTGGAATACTGCACACAAACACCGTGCATGTGTCTCTCAAATATTATGTAAACCAGAAAATATTTCCTGACAGCTAATTCCACCACAAGAGAATTCAAATATTACCTGTGGGATCTTGCTCTTTTCTTGTTTCTTCCTTTTCAGACTCCTTCTGTATTCCAGTTTTTCTCATCTGAAATCCATGATTCTTGAAGTAGTTTGCAAACAACTGAAAACAATTATTTTTGTTTGCTTTCAGAATATAATGTCAGATTATTGCAAAGATCAACACAAAGGTATGAATATGAGCTGTGTATTAATTACTGTGACCTAGAATTTCGAGATTTGAATTAGGTCATGATGAAAACCTGCAATTTTTTGAAAAATTCATTTCATTCTGCAGCTTCAACTTTGGCATTGAACTCCATGAAGAAATGTCTTAGGAACAGCTTGGATCATTTTTCCTTGAAGCCAGCCAGTAAGAAGGGATGAAAGAAAAAGAAAAAACCATCTGCAGTTATCTGTGTGCAGATTTCTCTCCCTGTGTACTGGTGTGCGAGGATTTTTCATCCTCGGAAAGAACAAGCTGTAATTCTGCACCTCGACTCTAAGTGGTGAAGCTGTGCTGCTGTGATGGCCTGGCAGAGCTGTTTGCCTGCAGACCCTGCCTCCCAGATCGCTCCAAGCTACACGAAACCGCACCATGAAGGTAGGGCTGCTGCACCCAGTTTACGCCCTATCTTTCCAGATCACCTTGTGTATGTGTTTATCCCTTCGTTATCCTATCACCAGCTCTAACCTTACAGCTTCTTCGAATGATCTGTCAGATACTGCGTGGGGACATGAGAGGCTTTGACAGGCCCTATTTCCATGGAACAAGTATGACTTTTCTTGTGCGAGGAGAGCAGTAAGGTGCCCCGCCACAGGAAAGGATGGTCTGGCCCACCCTTCTAGCCAAAGCAACAGAGGGATCAGGAGCCTCTTGGTCCTCTAAAAGGCAAGTCTCTGACTGCTCTCCAGCTGGAAGCTTAACTTCCAGTTGGGAAAGTACGAAATTGGCATACCATCTTCCCAAAGCCATTAACAATACAGTAATAACAATAACGTTTAAGCCTGATGTACCGATAAAGTAAACATAGCAGGGAGATGTGGTCTCGTATTGATTACGGAGCAGAAACAAACCAGAAAAGAATAAAACAAAGTAGAAAAGACATTGACAGAAATGGAAAAAGTTGTGTGGTAGCGTACTATCAGTCAGGTGCCAGTACATGAAGTGAAACATCAGCTCTCAAGTGGCTTTGTCATTTTTCACGTGTTGGAGAGCTGGAGATTAAAGCTGTGAGCTTTAATCCAGTCTTCCTGATGAAGCAATTAGTGGTGAGTATGCAAATAATCATCAGGTATCCAACCAAACTGCACTGCAAACAATGACAGTTTTTTGGAGTTTGCTGGGAGTTCACATAAAACCAAGTCTGCAAAACCTCTCACAGTTAGAGCCTAGGTCTGCAGCAGTCCCATAATCTATACGGTGGCATAAAACCCCACAAGGAATCAATCTTTACCATTTGCAGCTCAGCATGCACCACAGGCTGTGTAGTGTGGGACAGGAGCTTATCCACCCCTCCTGATTTCTTCCACATCATTGTTTTTTTGGTTGGGGGTGCAAGGTCTAAGGTAGCAAGGGTGTCCATGCAGTTGTTAAGTTGATTGTATATAGCATTGCAGCTGAGCTCCTTGTCTACATCCACAAGCAGCTTCCTCTTTCTTTTACTTTTTTTCCTCTGGGTGACAGCTAAATAGAGCAAGGAATGAAAAAAAAAAAAAAAAAGTCTAGTACGTTTTACTCACAGAACACTTAAGCACCCAAAAAAGCACTGTGAATCAAAGGGATAGGCTGCTGACCTCCTGGAACACCGCGCAGACTTGAAAAATCAAAGTACAAGTGCACGGGCCATTTCTCCAATGGTTTTTATAAAGTATACTCTTTGTGTTCCTGTACAGGAAACGCATGTGTGTGTTGTTACAGAAGACATATGACTATTGCACTAAAAAACGGGGAACGTGAGGACTTCATGAGGACACATGATATAGCAACAGGACTGACTAAGCTATCTTTAATCCATCAGGAAGTTAATTGTTCCAAGAACTGCTGATGGACTCAACAGGTTTCGTTACCTCATAATTAGTATCTGTATTTGTCCATTTAATCCATTAGCAATTTCATTAAGCTGTACGTAGCAAACACGAAAGACAGACACGGATGGGTTATATAGCCATAACTTCCTGAAATATTATTTTGGCAGGCTGGAAAATTCTGGTATTCTAAATATTATTGTTAATGTGGACTTGTTCATTTGCTAACAGCCACCAGCGTGATAGGTGACATTTAAATTTACTCACCGAAGAAATGAAACATTTCTCTTTTTGGACCTTATTAAGGTTAAAAAGCTCACAAACCAAAATTTTACAAAGGCCTGAAAATTTTAAGATTGTTATTTCACACATAAAAATCACTGATGTGTCACTAGCAATAAAAGTTCTTCAGTAACACTCGTGAATAGGCCGGGCTTGCACTGCCAGCAGAACTGCAGAGCTTGATTTGGTACGTGAAAGAAACTGCAAGCAGAGATTCGGGCAGATCAGGTGAAGAACCTGATACTGTTTCTGTGTAACAGTTACCATAAAATTGAACTCTGACAGCAGGAGCAGATGAAATCTGAAGTGGGAGTAATCTGTTTTGCAAGTATTTTCAGGAACAAGAAGAAAACCGAACCTAGTAACACAAACATTCAGGAAGAAACTGGTCGAGTTCTGACCTGTATCATCAACCGGCTCGAGCACAAATCCTTCTTCTTCTTTCAGCAGAAGTATTGCTTCAGTCGTCAGATGCCCGACTTCCTTAATAGGGGTGTCTGAGCAGTTGGACTCAACTATAAGAAAACCCAGCAAATAACCCAAATTTGAAAAAAAAGTTTACAAGATGGAACAATGGCTTTATCTCACAACATCAAATGATATCAGACCAAAAAAAAAAAAACAAACCAGAATTAGAAGACTTATGATTTTGTCTCTAATCTCACAATCACTTTAACCAGTAATAACTGGCACTACTGCTGCTGCTCGTATTCTGCACTGCACGCTTTCCTTTGCTGACACCAGAGCCTGCGTGACCGGGTGGCAGAACAGGCTGAAGAACCCATCTGCAGAAAAATCCATCTGACAAAAAGTGTTTGGGGGAAAAAGCAGTTAGTTGCAATACATATCTGCTTCCAGTTCCAGGCAACTGCACGGCAGTGTGGACGTTTCGGTCGACATAAAAGGAACAGGTAGCACCAGGACTAGCGCAAGGAGTGGCAAGTGCCGCTGTTTCCCTTTAAAGCTGTTCCAGAATTCCCAGTTTTAAAGTAACAGTGTCATGGGGGTATAAGGGTTTAAGATATAAAAAGAATTATAGAAACACTTTTCAAAAATTAATTTCATCGGTATCAAACCCAAAGACGACTAATGCCACCTTTATGAGCTACTGAAGTGTCATTTGTCGCTGAAATATGAAGCCAGAAATATTCACAGGTGAAGTTCAAAGTTGCAGCATACCCATTCCACTTCTTTTCCTCTACAAAAGTGGTATCGGAATGTCTAAGCAGCAGGGTGGATCAAGAGCGTATCCAACAGGAGATCGCATATAAATATATATGATATAGGCTATATAAAAGGGTTTCTGAGCAATGTCAAGTTACAAATCTAGAATTCCTGGGTCAAATTAAATTATACCTAAAATGGTGGATGAAGCGTATTAGGAAAAAAAGCAAAATAAAGGAACAGAGGAAAAAGCCCCGGGATATTGTACAAAGTGTGAGTAACTTTGGGCATTAATACAGGAAGAGAGGGTTGGTGTGGGTGAGCCAGAGCGGACGCTGCAAACTCACTGGCTGCGCTGTTCTCTGGCAGGTCGTGTGACAAAGGACGCTCTTCCTCCATATCAAGAATGTCTTTATCCAGGCCGTTTTGCTCATCCCTCAACAGGATTTCTTAAATACAAAATGCATAGTTTTAATCATTCTAAGCCTTAGTAGGCATGAGATAGCCCGATACAGCCTCATGTTACTTATTTAAGGTTAATTCTGTGCAAACAAAAAAAGCTCAGCTTCTACGGGTGGCCATCAACAATACGTCTGCCTTCAACAGAAAAGAAAAAGAGAATGTTAGTCTTCATTTTGAGATTTCTACCTTTCCTTTGAAAAGTAAGATGTTGATATTTTTTAAAAGGTATAAATATATAAACATTTACATAAATACTCTAAAGCATAAAGATGTCCAAGCTCCTTTGCCACCTTTGGTATTACAACAACAAGGATAAAAATGCTGCAGTATTTCACCTTTGAAAAACATAAATTAAACTGTTCAACATTAAGGATGAACCGAATGCCCTTAATTCTAAAAACCTGAAATACCTCCTCTAATACAATTTCACTCAGCAATGCCTAAGTGATCGTAGATTTCGTGACAAGCAGAAAAAGAATGAAGTATGAAATCAACGAAAAATACAAAATTTATGTTTGAAAATGGTCACTTTCATGCTGTCTTGTTTGTTTTCCTGTAAGAAGAAAAATATTTGGAAAGTAACTAACTCTGTTTATCTGTGGCAAAAGCCTACCAATCATATCCACAGCATCCTCCTCATCTCCAAAGCAGTCCTGCTCGAAACAGTAAGTGTCTTCATGCAGGGCAGGCTGCTCTCCGTCCACGCTCACAGAGTTGTGATCAGCCACGAGGCTGTGGCTGCTCGTTAAGATGCTGCCATCACAGAGGCTCTGTTTTCTTAGTGCATCTGGTTCTTCATCTGAATAAACACAGAATTTCTCATGCTTCGTCTGCACGGATTTTTTTGAAACACCTATTTATCCATTTCCTAATTTTTTCAAATAATTTTTAAAAGATTGTAAGATGTCCCATACCTCAGATGGAATAAACAATAAACTATTTTAGCTAATTCAGTAAAAAGCAGAAAATGTTGGGGTTTATTCTCAGTCTCCAATATCGTATTAGATTACTTGGGCAGAGTACTTACACAAAAAATTAAGCATGAGGTGGTACGACAGGCCAATCAGCACAAGCGTGAAACAAATGCACTTTTAATAATACCTTTTCCACATGGGGAAAGGACTCAGACTGTACAAAATTTTGCATAAGACACACTTTTCCTTATGGAACATTTCTAATTTCTCAACTTCTCTCACCAAAGTTTCTATCACAGAGAAGTATATTGCTTTCGTAATCCTCTGTAAGTGTGATGTCTTCAGCTCTGCTCTGATTCAAGGTAAAATGTTCAGCAACATCAATGGCACTGATGAAAAAAACATTATAAAAAATATAGGGTGAACTGAAACCCATTGACCATTTAGCTGGAACGTGAAAACTTGTTTCTAAACAGCCTTCAATCCTGACGTTTTATCATACAACCCCCAAAGGTAGCTTCTGTTTTCTACAGCATTGACAGTACCCTGGCTGATCCTCACCTCCGTGGAGAGAACAACTGTTTCCCAAAGCCATTTGCATCCAAGCCATTCAAAGTTTTGTTGGTAAAAATGCGCTGCTTTGAATTTCCTCTAAAAGCTAAAAATAAGCGTATGGAAAACAGGTGCTATATGTTTATTAAAAATGATACCTCTAAGCAAGTAGGCAGCTGCCACCTTTGCTCGCCAAAGTTTTGATGCAATCTCCAACGTACATTGTACAGAGAAGACTGAATCTGCAAGACCCAGCCCGAGGGCTGGGGAGAGGTCCATGAGGAGGGGAAAGCATTTACCCAACCGGACTTTGAAATACTCCCCGCACCCGGAACTCCATAAGCAAATTATCTGGATGGATACGCAGCAAGCAACCCCCTCAGGGAACAGCAGACATATTTATAATGATGAGGGAAGCGCCCATCCTCCTCTCCGTGTTTCGTATTTCTCCACTCTCTTTTGCCAGTAAGCTTGGGCTTGTGCGAGTTTGTTCGCATACCAGCTCCCTGCCCTGCTCTCTGCCAGACGCTCGTCACGCAGAAAGCCTCTCATCAGTGCAACACCATCACCCGTAAATCAAACCTCACAGGCTCTTTGGGCAGGTGGAACAGCCACACTTTGCAGAGCCAGCACACAGAGGTACCTGAATAAATAGTATTATGTCACAGCTGCGCTTACAAAATACGAAACGCTTACAGATCCCCTCCAACTGTATTGAAGCCTCAGTGGAAATCCATTATCCTGGTCCTCTGGAGGCATCAGAGCCGTCAGAAACATGCCTTGGCCTCCTGCCTTTTATCACTTTTTCTACATTAATGCTGACTCGTGTCAGAAAAGCCAAAGAAATAGGCTGGCTTTTCATCAGGAGCCAAGCTGACTGCTGCTGATAAAATAACCCAGCCCCCAGGAGCAATGCAGCAGAAATTAAATGCACGACACTGTGAGGTTACTAGCCAGAGCCTCCTTGGTCTTACAACAGGATTTACGCTAACTTTTGCATCTTCTCTTGTGATCAGTGAGTTGTTTGCAGGCTTCACTCAGACCATTTAAAATCAGAACATCCTGAAGCCTAAGGTCAACACGTTATTTCATTATAAAGGTCTGTTGATTAAATGGACTTTGAGGAAGTCTACAAAAGCAGAATTCCTGTGACCATAGCCTTGTAAAGCTCACTCGGAATTTTGGAGAATTCTGTTATCAAATCAAAACAATTCCATCTGAGTCTTGATCAGATAACAGCAAGGACATCTTCTGAAAATAATAAAATAATGAATACAAATTGGGGAAGCATTTACTTTAAATCAGGTAGTGGTGTTTCAAAATCATGAAATTCTTCAGGTAATGTAATGGACTGATAAGCAGCCTCAAAGTTCTCTTCTGGAAGGTCAACGAGTCCTAAAAGAAACAGACAACATAACAAAATAAGTAGCCATAAAATAAAAATAACGTTCTCCCAAGTACGTATAAACAGACTATAAACCTGTCAGGAAGGTCTGCCGCCATCCTAAACAACAGAAAGGTGAGGCTTGGGTGCTTTGTCAACAGGACTCCAAAGCAGAATTAAATCCTTAGTTTACCTATACTTCAGAAGCCATTTTTTTTTACAAATACAGGAGAGTCTGCTGCTACAGGACCTGAAATACCGTGAATACATTGGGTTTATGAACAGCTGCTTTAAGGCCCTGAGGATTCTCACTGCTGACATTTAGCCTAGAGTCTCTCACACCACTTCAAATGAATGACTGCGTTTCCTTTTGCTCTCCAATGTCTGTATAGCACTATTCTCCAGCATCAAATTATTACAAAGCGAGACTGCGAATACTTGGTAATCAGAGAATCCTGGAATAATTTGGGCGAGAAGGGATTTCTGAAGGTCATCCAATCCAACGTTTGCTCAGAACAGGGTTAATACTCTTAAGTCAAATCACTTTTGACTGTTTCTGCTGGTGGAGATTCCACAGCATCCCTGGACAGCCTGTTTCAGCATTTTACCACTTCCACTGGGATGTTTTTTCCCCCTTGTATCTAATTGGAGTCTCCCTTGTTGCAATTGTGACTGTTGTGCCTTGGTTTCGTGCCGTGCAGTCCTCTGTAAGCTACTGTAGTATCTATTCAAAATAGATAGTACTGTGTACTTATCTTAAGTGTTTCTTCTAGAGATTTCCAAATGTTTACAAATATGAACAAACTAATCATGATCGCATCCTTGAGAATAGCGTAGAGTGATATTCACTATTCGGCAAACAGACCAGGTCACAAAGCACATTAAGGGCCGGCAATAGACGCTGGTGTCCTGTTCTCAGCCTTTTTTCAGACAACAGTGCCTCCCTGTTCGGTGCCCAAGTGCGACAGACACAGAGCCCATAGGCAAAGGAGCCAGGTCATCCCTGCTCCCCTCCGGCTGGCTACGTGGCTAGAGCTCGAAACACACTGTCAGGTCTGGCGCTGACACACTGTTAGACATGCTGCTGGAGTCATCAGAAATTAAAATTCATTATCTAGCAACGGAGGCTGAATTCAAGCTTCTTCTCATAAGACCACTTAAGATACTACTTCTTTTAAAGGCGTCAAAGACCTGAAAAGGCATTAAATTAAGCCAGACTACACATCAGCGGTAAGCACCAATAAGTTCAATTTCCTTTGGGACCAATAATGTATGTTTAACAGAAGTAGCCAAAATTAACTTTTAAAATGGGAGCTGTAAAGGACACAGGTGGGAAAATGCAGAATTCTGTACAAACCTGGGCGAAAGGCTGTCTTCATTTTTGTCAAAGCATCGCTACAGTCTGCCAAGAGGTACTTTGCTTTCCTGTGGTAAATCCGCACCACTCCCAGGAGTAAGTGTCCAGAGGTTCGCAGAGCTATGGTAAACTTTGGTGATTTAAAAAAAGTTGTTCAGGAGTCAGTATTTTTGGCAGAAACATTAAAATGAAAATACTACACAGCAGTAACAAAAGTTCTCCTAAAATACACCAGTACAGAGCTCTACGAAATTCAGCGGGGCTTTGTACTGATACAGGGCGTCGTAAACAGAAATGAATTTTCAGAGCCATGAACTTCTAGTTGCTTCTGTTCCTAAACATTGCCATGCCGAAGCGTGAGTCCTGAACCGATGCTCTTAATTTACCTAAAACATCTCAGCTGACTGCCAATAAACAGCATAATGCATCCTGAAACCGAAAGTAGCTGCACATATTCTAGTATTTGACACTTTGGTTATTTAAGTGAGCAGACACCATACCTGTGCCCTTATTTATGCAAATAAAGGCCATAACTATGCCCTTATTTACACAAAGTCTTCCTGCACCAAGCACATGTGGTCATGCTAATGCTAGACAGGACAGCGTGCATGGGAAAGTGGAGGGCACTCAACTAGTACCTCTTGGAAAACACTTCCAAATAATAGAAGCACAGAATCGTTGAGGTTGGAAAAGCTCACCAAGCCCAACCGTTCCCCTACCCCTGCCATCCCACCACTAAACCCTGGCCCTAAGCACCTCATCTGCCTGGCTTTTAAATACCTCCAGGGACGGGAACTCAACCCTTTCCCTGGGAGCCCATTCCAGCACTTGACAACCCTTTTGGTGGAGAAATTTTTCTTCATATCCAAACTAAACCTCCCCTGATGCAATGTGAGGCCGTTTCCTCTTGTCCTATTGCCCATTACCTGGGAGAAGAGACCGACACCAAGATCATTTTAACAACGTTCTGTTAATCACAACCCATGTGAGACAGACAATGAAATTCAGACTATCAAATATCAAGAAGGTATTTTCATGGAGAAAATAAAAAAATCTGCTTGCACCAGCTGAAAGCCTTGGATCTCCTGAGCCATCGATTAGTGACAGCGCAAAGTGTTCCTTGCTGTTCCCTTGGAAGCAGTTGCAACGGCGAGGCCAAGGACTGAGTCATGGGTACTTGACTGCCCGCATCTGCGCTTGCTTGAGTCACACCTTATTTGTGATACACAGAGGACAGAGTCTTTCATAAGTGCTACGTATGCTTAATTAGATATTTAACGGCTTATAATGGGGGACCTGGAAGAAGTCCACTGAAAGGGGAAGGATGGTTGCAATATGTCAGAAGTTATTTATTGTAAGATCAGCGAAAGCAATCTCCTCAAATGGTCTGTGTACAATTTCACGGCGGTTTCCTTAGTCCCTTGATGTTGGTTAAGCAGCTGACTCTTCAATCTTTTGGAGACAATTTCCTCAAATACCAGCATTGCCCAAATTATGTTGAACAATACCCACAGCTGGTACTCAAAGTCTCCGAAGAAAGACCAGTGCTACCACACCGATGGGCTGGTGTTGCCTCATGAGGAGCTCAAACCCATGTCCCGTGATCCTTTGGCCAGCAGTGCCCGCAGAGCGCTCCCTGGAGCTCCGTCAGGGTGCGGAAAAATACATCTGAACACTCTGCGGTAACGTTTTCTTACACTGAACGTGAATGTAGGCCACTGGTATCCAGGAGTAAAATAGCAAGTAAAATATTTATATAACTGTCATTTAACGGGATGTATATTTTATCCGAGTGAGAACTGAATAAAATCAGATTAGGAGTTTACCTCACACTGGTTTTGAAATAGCCACAAATTTGTCCGAAACTCAGTCTCCACGACAGCAACAGTCCTGTTTCCTACAAAAGATGAACACCTCTACCCCAGAACTTACCAGAAGACACTGCATTTAATAGCGTACCTTTGGCGAGATGATCTTTTCAATGGTAGTCTCTAAATTGCACTCAAATATATGAGCTTTGGTGAGCTTCTTCTCCCAGTGGGCAGCAAGCCATATTTTGGCTAACGGCCCGCGCTTGTTGACGAGCAAATGCATGTAGAACATGGCACCTGGGCGAAGGCTCACAGGCCAGCCCTGCCACCGCCGCCCTGCGCTCTTCCCCTTCCAGTGGGAGAAGGGTCCCGGGCACGATGCGGGAAGAGGGATTTAGTGGGATCCTGGGGGCTCGGGGCACCCAGTGGGGTGGGGGGTGGGGGGGGATTTAGCAGGATCTGAGAGGATAAGGGGACCCAGCCGGGTGCTGAGGGGATGGGGGGGATTTAGTGGGATCTGAGGGGATGGGGGACCCAGGTGGGTGCTGAGGTAATGCCGGGGGGGGGGGGTGGGGGGTGTTAGCAGGATCCTGAAGGGCTGGAGGGACCCCGACAGGCGCTGAGGAAACGGAAGGAGATTTAGTGGGGTCCGGGAGATGAGGGGACCCAGCAGGGCACCGAGGGGGCTGTAGCGGGTACCGAGGGGACGCGGGGGGGGGGGGGCAGCCGAGCCGGACCCTCCTCAGGCCCCGCGGCGGCCCCGCGGCTCCCTGCGCGCTCCCGCCAAAAGGCGCCGGGGGCGGGGGGGGGGGAGAAGGCGGCGGCCGGCGCTGCTGCCGGGGGGCCCGGGGCTGCCCCTGTCCGGGGCGGGCTCCCTGCCCTCGGGCCCAGCCGGCAGCCCCCCGGGCTCCGCTGGAGAAGCCCCTCGCTGCCTCTGCAGGGGCTCGGCCGGCTTCTGCCTTGACCTGCAGCACCCTGGGTGCCTGCAGCTGCGCGGCTGGGGCCGGGGAGCCCCGGAGGCCTCGCAGGCAGGGACCCGCCGGTGTCGATAAACCCCCGTGGCCTCCCTGGGGCTAACAGGGAGCACGCATGTGTCTGCAGGATGCCGCTCACCGCATTCTAGGTTCCTGTGAAGGGAGAGCACCTCTGCAGCACCCTCACCCTCCTCCCCACCGCTTTGCCCTTCATATTTTAAAAGCCAGCTCCAAGAGCGTGACTGGAGAGCAGGCTGGAGAGTTGGGCGGAGAGGAACCTGATGAAATTCAACACAGGTAAGAGCCGAGTGCTGCACCTGGGGAGGTCGAACCCCACGCACCAGGACAGGCTGGGGGCTGACCTGCTGGGAAGCAGCTCTGCCCAGAGGGACCTGGGAGTCCTGGGGGATGACAAGCTCGCCATGAGCCAGCAGGGTGCCCTTGGTGCCAAGAAGGCCAAGGGCACCCTGGGGTGCATGAAGAGGAACGTGGCCAGCAGGGCGAGGGAGGTTCTCCTCCCCCTCTGCTCTGCCCAGTGAGACCCCACCTGGAGCACTGGGTCCAGTTCTGGGCTTCTCAGTTCAAGAAAGATGAGGAACTCCTGGAGAGAGTCCAGAGGAGGGCAACAAGGATGATGGGGGGACTGGAGCATCTCCCCTAGGAGGAAAGGCTGAGGGAGCTGGGCTTGTTCAGCCTGGAGAAGAGAAGGCTGAGAGGGGATCTCATCACCACCTACAAATATCTCAAGGGTGGGGGTCAGGAGGACGGAGCCAGACTCTTTGCAGTGGTGCCCAGCGACAGGACAAGGGGCAATGGGCACAAATAGAGACATAAGAGGTTTCAGTTGAATGTGAGGAAAAACTTCTTTACTCTGAGGGTGACGGAGCCCTGGCCCAGGCTGCCCAGGGGGGCTGTGGAGTCTCCTTCTCTGGAGATATTCAAAGCCCGCCTGGATGACGTCCTGTGTAACATGCTCTGGGTGAGCCTGCTTGGGCAGGGGGGTTGGACCGGGTGATCTCCCGAGGTCCCTTCCAACCTCTGCCATTCTAGGATTCTGTGACCCCATCTCCTTCTCTGCAGGTGAGCAGGCCCTGCGTAGCTGCGGGCACGCTTGCTCTAACTGTGTTGGTGAAGAAAATCTGCAGAAGGAAAAAAAAATGGAGCTGATCTCTGTGCAGAGGGATAAGGGCAGGGGTGTGCAGCCCCCGAGCGGAGGAGGCAGCGCGTTGGCACGCACAGGCACCCTTCCACCTCGCAGCCAGGGAGGGAAAAAAGTGGGGTGTCCCCCCTCTGCCTCACGCTCTCTGTGCTTTGCTTTATATTCGGGCAGAGCAGAGCGAGCCTCCCGGCGCGCCCCAGCCACGGCCCAGCGCATCAGCTGTTGCCGTATCACACAGCACCAGTGGTTCTCCCCGGCTCCCCAGTGTTAGCTGAAGATAATTAGCTCTCAATTATCACCAGGAAAGTTTTGAGCCTCTTCCCAGTGCAGCTCCGTAGCGGGTTGTAGTGGAAGGCAGGGCTCTGTCCCTCCGGGTGCCTTTGGGCAGAGCTGGCACCCCGGGCTGGGATGGCGCGGTTTGGGGAGGGAGAGGGGTTTCTGCTATAAAACATGCTTGGAGCGACGCATCCCCAACGGGGACCTGGAGGAGCCCCCGCGAGCCCCGAAGCAGGCATCCACGGCCCTTGCAAGGACACTGAGCCTGCCCTGGCACCCAGCACCCTGCGGGAGGGAAATGACCCACGCCAGTGCCCGGCTGTGCCAGCTCCAGCCTTCCCCGGTGCCGAGGCCGATTTCCAGCCCTGGGGTGCAGAGCCAGCCCTGCCTGCCTTGCTGGTGGCAACAGCTCCTGGGGACAGTTTGTGGGATCAGAAATCCCAGGGCAGCCAGAGCCACGTGTGTCCCCCCGCGTGTCCCCACATCCGTGGCACGCAGGGATCAGCCGTGCCAGGAGGGGAGGCCTCAATGTGCCAGGCACCTCCGGTCCTCGCAAACCCCTGGATCTCCCCACCGGTGCAGAGCCAGCGGCTGGCTCCCAAATTGCCTGGCTGCTTTTTCCCTGACCTCCGAGTCACCTTGAGCCATGCTGGCTGCGGGCGTTTGCGCTGCCGTGGGATGCTGTGAATACTAAGGAGGCAGGAACAAAACCTCACCTCGGCGGCGGGGCCGGATCAGGGTCAGCGCTGCCAGCGGGCACCGGGCAGCCGCAGCAGCCCTGCACACCCCAAAGCTGGGCTGTGCTGCACGGGGGCGCGCTGGAGGGGCCCGGAGGGACAGAGATGTGTCCTCAGCCCTCCCGGCTCCCTCCCATTCCTGCTCCCGCTCTCGCCTCTGCTGGCTTGAGGCCCCCTTTCATTTCTTGGCCCCCCCCCCCCCCTTCCCCCATCTCCCCCCCCCCTTCCGTTTTTGCCAAGCCTTTGGTCTCTCCCCCCAGCATCCTGCAGATTCATTGTGAATTTTGGCAGTGCTGCATCTGACCTTGGCCATCTCCCTCCTCTCTTTGCTCCTGCACTGGCAGCATAAATCTTGGCTGTCTCCATCTCTCCTCCCCTTATCCCTCAATGCCAGCGCCCCAGGGACAGAGCAGCCTTTGCCAGCCCCCAGCCCCGGGCTCAGCTGGCTCAGGACCGGGCTGGGGAAGGCTTTCGGGCTGCCCACCCCACACCCCGCGAAGGCCCGAGGCCCTCTCCCAGCAAAGGCAAGCGGGACCCTGGGGCGGCACAGCAAAAGCCAGCGACGCGTGCAGGATGCGTCCCCCCATCTCACCCACTGTAGATGCCCTCTCGAGCGTGTCTGCGGGTGTGGGGTGCAGGAGCAGCCCCCCCCCCGGTGCCATGGCACCCTGACCCCGCGGCAGAGCGCGGCACGGACCCGCCCAGCGCCCCCCCTTGCAGGCTCATCCCTGCCCGTGTATGAAGGTGGGCAGGAGCCACGGCACGAGAGGCTCTGCCCCCCAAACCCCCAGCCTCGCAGGTGCCCCAGCCCTGGCACCCTGGGGGTGCATCACCAGCCACAGGGTTTGGGTGCCCCAAAACGGAGGGCTTGACCATGGCTCAGCTCAGGAGCAGACCGGCGGCGTTTCTTTTTTTCCCAGGGAATTTGGCGATGCTAGAGGCAGTGGTCCCCAGCGCTGGCGCGCTCTCCTCCCAGCCCTGCTCCTGCCTGCCCGTCTGTTCGCAGGGATGTGCCCGCCTGCTCCAGATCCATCTTTTCCTGCTGATTCGGGACAATCTGTGTCCCGTGACCTACTTGTCTCCAAGCATCTTCTGCCTTCCCGCGGAGTGGGTTGGTACGAAAGCCTCTCTAAATGTGGTTAACGTGTCAGGATGCACTTACATTTATTTTTAATTCTGCTTCTTTCTCGGCCCACTTCTGGCTGCGTCCCCGGGGACGCTGTGCTGGGAAGCCTCTGCGTTTCGACACAGCGCAGTGAGAGGGCTCGGGAGCAGCAAGCGGGTGGGTCGCAGCACGCACAACCTCCACTGCAAACTTAAAAAAAATAATAAAAATTGTGTTTTTCCCTGTCCCTGACACAGCAAAAGGTGGTGGGAGACCCCAGCCCACCCCTCAGCCCCTGGCCTTGCCGCGGCTCGGGGACTGGAGGCACCACGGGTTGGTCCCTTTTTGGGCAGTGCCGCACGACCCTCGAGGGTGACGGCCAGCGTCAGCCGTGATGTGAGCGCGGGGAACGGCAGGGAACCCTCAAACCCTTTTTGCCGAGCTAAACAAATAATTAAAATGGACAGAAAACCTTCCCAAGGCACTGTGGAAGAACATAATAAAAAGTGTGAGAAAATGGCTAAAAAAATTATGCAGAGGTTAATTTTTAGCAGAAAGTTGAGAGTTTAACGAGGGGGATGTCCAAGGAAGGATAACATTGTCACCCACTGTCAGCCTGCCGAGCCGCAGTGGCACAAGCCAAGCGGGGCCCTGCCGGGACCCTGCCAGCACCAGCACCTGGATGGGTGCGGGCTGAGCCTGTCCAGCCCTCAGCCTGGCTCCCTCCGAAAACACAAATCACCTCTTTTTTTGGGCGTGCAGCCCCCCTCAACTCCCGGGACCCTCTTGATCAGTTGTAGCTGTCTTTGACAGAGACTTCAGAGGGAAGTCCCAGCCTGGGTCATGAAATGGGTGGCAGGAGACTCCCATCTGCTGGAAAATGCCCCGGCACCGTGGGTCGCGTGAAGCCGAGTGCGGCTGCAGGACTCGCTGTGTGGTTTTGGGGGGGGGGGGGCGGGGGACAAGGGCGTAGGGGACGGGGGGCTCAGGGCACCGCATCCCTGCGGCCCCGGCGCTGCGAGCTCAGCCAGCACCGGCATCGGCGCATCATCTGGCGCGATGACGGGTGAGCTCGTGACGATGCTGGAGGCACGCGAGTGTGCTGAAGGGAACGGCGGTGTGATGGGCAAATCTCCCCGGCAGCTTTCAGCAGCCCACCCGCTATCGCTCAGGATTTACATCCAGAACCCAATCTCCAGGCACCGCTCCAAACGTGGAAATAGCACGCGTCCTAGGAAGAGACGAGCTAAAAGCGTGCTGCTGCCAGCGGGTCACTGCTGGGGCTCAGGCCCACAGACACTTTCAGGTCAGCGAGAAGCGGGGCGTGGGCACTAACACAAGCGCTCTGCGAAAAATGGAATAAACGGTGCGGTGAGAGGTGGGGGTGAAGGGGGGGGGGTCTGTGTGGTGGGACAGCGGGGGCCAGCCCAGCTGGGGGAATGGCTCTGGGCAGCGGGCACCACCACGGGCTCTTCTGTCCCAGGCTGGAGCATCTCATGCCTGGCGCAAGACCAGGTCAAGGCCTGACCCCCCCCAGTTTGGGTTTGGGGATGGGTTTGGCCCTCGCAGGGGCTCTGGGTGGGCAGCGGGCCGGGCTGGAGCTCCCCACCGCCTGCAGGGCTGGGGGCCACAGGGGATCGCTGTGTCCCCCAGCCTGGCTCTGCTCCCCCCCCCGGGCAATCGCCCGGCCCCCCCCCCCCGTGCAAAACCCCCGTGCGCCCCCCCCCCGGCCCCCCCCCGCCCCCCCCCCCCCCCCCGGGGGCCCCAGAGGGTCCCACCGCTGTCGGGGGGTGCACGGAGGGGGTCCTGCTGCAGAAGGGCGGGGGTGCACAGGAGGTGCCGGTGGGTGGGTGGGTGGGCATGGGGGTGCCCCCTGGGGCAGCCCGCTGAACGCGCGTGTGTCCGCCTGTGCGTGTGTCCGCCTGTGCGTGTGTCCGCCTGTGCCTGCGGCTGTGTGCACCGGCGGGGCCGGCACCGGGGCCCCCACCGCCCGCCCCGCCCGCCGCCGCGGCTGCAGCGGCACCGGCACCGGCCCGGGGAGCCGGGGACGCGGCGGGGGTAGGCAGCCCGGGGCGGGGGAGCGCGGCGGGGGGAGCAGCTCGGTGCGGGCACCGGCGGGGCGGGCAGACGGGGGGGGGGGGCCCGGCGGGGGGGACCCGGTTCGGGGACCGTGGTCCGGGGAGGGGGGGGGAGCATCCCGGTCCGGGGGGTCGGTTCTGGGGGAGGGGGAGCAGCTCGGTCCGGGGGGTCGGTTCCGGGGAGGGGGAGCATCCCGGTCCGGGGGGTCGGTTCTGGGGGAGGGGGAGCCGCTCGGTCCGGGGGGTCGGTTCCGGGGAGGGGGAGCATCTCATTCAGGGCCGGGCTCCGGGGGGGGGGCAGCCCGGTCCGGGGGGCGGTTCCGGGGAGGGGGAGCATCCCGGTCCGGGTCCGCCCCGGGCCGGCCGGGGGGCCCGGGGGGGCGGGCCCGGCGGGGCCCGGTGCGGGCCCGGGCTGGCGCTGGCGCTGGGCTGCGCGCTGAGCGGCGCGGCGCTGGTGGTGCTGGCGGGGGCCGTGCCGCGGGCGGCGCGTCCCGACCCGGCGGTGCCGGCGCGGCAGATGGAGCGGCTGGAGGCGCGGGCGGCCCGGCTCCGCGCCCGCCTCGACCGCTGCACCGTGGCCGGGCTGGCGCTGCTGGCCCTGGGCGGGCTACTGCTCGCCGCCCTGCTGCTAGCCGCCGCCGCCGCCCGCCGCCGCGCCCGGGCCGCCCGCCGCACCGGTGGCACCTACGGCTCGGTGCGCCTGCGGATGCGGAGGGTGTCGGCCGAGGGGACGCGGGCGCTGCTGGAGAGCCAGCTCAGCCCCCCGCCCCAGCCCCCCGAGGGGCCGGGCTCCTAGCCCCGCATGCCCCAGGGACCCCGTGCTGCCCCGGGCGCCCTGCAACGCCGGCAGCAGCGGGGGTCCCCTCACTGCACCCCGACACTGATGCCATCCGGTGAGGCTTCGTCCGCGCCCACCCGGCAGCCTTCGGCCACCTTCCTTGCGCCCCCTGGACCCCTCTCGGATGGGGCTCCCATCCAGCAGCACCTGAGCGATGCGGCTTTGGGGTGCCCCGCTGGGCTGCACAGCCCTGCCCAGGCTGTCCCCCACCACTGGCACGGGGGGATGTGGACTTTGGATGCCCCGCTCGCCTCCTCAGCATCTTCCTGAACGGGGTCCTGCCCACCAGCATCGGGGCAATGGCACCGTCGAGACACCGGTGGGATTTCCGTGCCATGGCCGGTTGCAGCCTGGGCTGGACGCGAGGCCGAGCTCTCTGCCGGAGCCGCAGCCGCCTCCTTCCTGGCAGCCAGGGCCCGGGGCCGGCTGCTCCTCTTCGGGATGGAGCTGCTCATTTTCTGCCATCAGTGACCTTTTTTAGCAATAGTTTCTTGTAAAACTCTGTGGGGTAGGGTTGGCGCTTGCACCGCTCTGGGCAGAAGAGAAGGAGACAGCAAGCGTGACCACCATCCATGCAGTGGGGTCCAGCCCCCCGCCACCCCCCCAGCCCTTGCACCCCACCAGCCCCACTCCAGAGAGCAGGATGAAGGCCGGGACACCCGCCCACGCCGTGCCGAGCATCCTGCTCCCACCAGCAACCCCGGAATGGCCTCCTCAAAAATCATGGTGCTCTGTCTGGAGGAGAGAGGACAATTCCCAGCGCCTCGCAACGATGTGGGTCTTCTGTTCCCGCGTTTGGCAGCTCTGCCCGCCGGGGCGCCCGCGCGCGAGCCTTTGTGCTAATCACAAGAGCCATTGTCTGCGTCGTGAAGGTAAAATTGCATCTCGGGAATTAAACATGAAGCATCATTAAAGCACAATGTTCTGTGGAAAGAAAAATCGGTACGAGCAGGATGCTGAGAAAGGGAAATTATTATCCCATAGGAAAATGCAGACCCACAAAAGGCAGTGTTTGGCATGAACTGCCACCAGGTTTTAATCCATCCCATAAATCACTCGCTTCAAATGTTTCCAGGTGGGGACAAATCTCTCCAGACAACCCCACACAAGAGGAAAGTCATTTTTACACATGGTGCAATTGCCCGGGTCAGGTTTTATTTCAGGGCTCCCAGTGTCCCCCTCGGATGCTGGCGGAGCCTCTGCCCAGTGTTTCCCTTTCTAACGCTTTGCAGCCAGTTCTTCCTGGTGCTGCCAAGGGCCACGTGTCCCCTCTCCCCATCACTGTGTCACCATTCATGCCCCATATTTATTGTAAGGCCCCAGGAAACAACCTCAGATGGCCTCACACCTGCAGCCCTGGCACCCTGGTACCTTCCCCTGGGATTAAGCCATGCTTGGGGCAAAATGGGTGGCTGTGCTCCGTTGTCCCCCCACCCTGCCCCCTGGAGGCGCAGCGAAACCAGCCCATGGGGAGAGCGTTTCACCCCTATGTGCCATTTCTGGATCCTCTCCAGCTTCCGTGGGAGAAGCCGGTTTTACCGGAGGAGGCAGGAGGTGCGGGATGGGCACTGGGGAGGAGCGGGTGGCACCGTGCCCGGTGGCAAGGGGAAGGGCCGCCTTGGGCAGCACGGCGGGTGGCAGACACCAGCCCTGGCCCTGGTTGCCCTGATGCCACAGGGATGGGCAGCACAGCCGCAGCAAGAGGCACCGGGCAGGGCGTGAGGCTGGCTGCCCCCGGCCACGCCACCGCACTGGGCCACGGAGCGTGGTGCAAGGGCAGGGACGTGGCAGGCAGCGCGTCCTCGTCCCCCTGCTCAGCACAGAGCTCTCCAATGCCCCAGTTTGGGGGTCCCGCTGCTTGTGCCAGGGGTGAGCAAACAGGGAGCGGCCCAGTACGCCTTTCCCAGTCCCATGTAATGGGGGCTGCTTTGTTTTCCCGTCTGTGCAATACGCACCCGATCCACGCACGGGATCCCAGGGATGGAGCATCGTCTGCGGGGTAATTAGCAGCGCCGGGGGCTCTGCCTTTGGGAGCGCGCGGGGCAGGTGCCGTCAGGCTGGGCGGGCTGGCAGATGGCCTGAAGGGCTCTCTGGGGATCTCAAGCCATTATCAATAATCCAGCGTCTTTCTTCAAACGTGACACGGAAGCGCCTCGCCGGTGCTGCGGGAGGAGGGAGGGCTGTGCCTGTGCCAAGGCCACACACGCCAGCCCCAGCCGCTCTTCACAGCCTCCCATAAAATTAACTGGAGGTGCGTGGCTTGATGTGCTCCCTTGCATGTCAATGCTTTCCATCACTTTAGCAGCAGCCGCACAGGGATGGGGACACACGGCCGGGGGCCTGGACCATCCCTCCTGCTGGTGGGAGACCTGGCCCTTGCAGCCGCCGTGCTCGGTGCGGTAGGAGCCCGCAGCAGGGACGGCCACCCCCCAGCCCTGCTCGGGGAACCGGGTCTGTGCCCGGCTGCCAGGCCTGCGGATGGAGTGAGGAACGTGCTCGGGATCGCTCGTCCCCAGGAACCACCTCTGCCGTGCTCCAGGCAGCTCCACAGCCGCCCTTCGCTCTCCTGTCCCCCCATCCTCTGACCCGGAGAGGAGGGTCCTCACAGCCCCAGGAGCCCCCAGGGTCAAGCACGGGCCTGCAGTGGGCAGGGCTCAATGCCGGGCGCTTGCCCCCTTCCTTTGAAACCCCTTTCCTTTCCCACCTGCTCCCCCAGCTGCACAGCACCACGAACCCACGGGAGTTGAGCGCTGCAGACAAAAGATTGTTTATCAGGACACGCCACAGCCTCTCCCGGCGCTGGCTCGCTTTAATTAGCCTCATCAAAGCCGGCTGCGTCTCTCCCTCCTGAAAGGTTGCAGAACATGATTAATTCAGGCGCAGAAAGCAGCCACCTCCCGCAGAGAGGGGCCCCTCTGATAAGGCCAAAGCTGTTTCCTCTCCCCAAGCACCCCGCGTCTCCCAGCCCCACACAGCAAGGTCGGGGGCTCCTCTCTCCTGGAGCAAAGCTGTGGATGGGCTCAGGCTGCCCCAGGAGCCAGAGGGGACAGAGGGGACAAGCAGAAGCAGGGGTCTCACCGAGCCCTGGGTCTCGCTCTCCATCCCACCCATGCTGCGAGCACAGCCACGCTTTGCTCCCATGGATCCGCAGGCAGGACCATACACCAAAAGCCCCAGGGACATGCCACAGGGATGTCACATCCCTGGCGGGTCTGGGCTCAAAACCAGCTCTTGCAAACATGGGGGCCCATGCACAAGTCCTGGGGAGATGCAGGGGATGCTCTGGCTGCCCCCAGCGCTGAATTTCTACAGCCAGTCCTCCCCGCTCCCACCTGCGCGCAGCCCAGGTTGCACACGCCGTAACTGAGCTTTATTAGCTGCGTTTGTAGGCGAAGGGGTTTTAAAAGGAAAAAGCCTTTGGGGAAGAGAGAGAGACAGGGGGATCGCTTCCCCCCTTTTTATTTATGCCAGCACGGCTGCATGCAGCGTACCGACGGCATTCAATACCCCAGAGAGCCAATTACCGCAAGGAGCGCAGCCAGAGCCAAATCTGGGCTGTTCTCCACTTAATTTTCTTAATACAGTCACATCGTCTCGGAAAAGCGCTGCCGCTCGGGGGAAGGTACAAAGCGGGTTCCCAGCATGAATCCTCCGCCTCGGGGAGGGCAGGCACAGCCCGGGCAGAGCTTTGGGGCTTCCCCTCTCAGGGTGGGAAGAAGGGGGCTGCAGCTGGGGGGGGGCCACTGCCAGCAAGCACCAGCACAACGCTGTTGTCAGGTTTTTATTTCAATCTCACGAACATCCTTCCAAGAAATCAAACCGCGAGAAGAAAAACATGGTATGAAGCCCTGACAGGACAGACGAGCGTGCAGCCCCCAAACTAACTGACCCCGGGGGGAGCTGCGGGGAAGGGAGGAGGTTTCCAGCAAGAGCTCAGGAGCCTGAGCCACACAGACCTCACCCTCTCTCCCCAAGCTGTTTGGCAGAGTTCAGCCAAGCAGAGCCGCACCAGCCTCATGCAACGGGACCGACGGTAGGGAAACGTGTTCTCCAAACCTCTTCTGCAAAGCAAATCCCACCGCCGAGCCAGCCCCCGCTGCGCATCCCCAGGAGGAGCCCAGCCCGGTGCTGGGCTCAGCTCCGCAGTGCCTGCAGAGCCAACGCAGGGCCCGGCAGGTTGCCCGGGTACCGAGCACCCTCCCTCCCACCCTAGCCTGGCGAGCAGCCCTCGCCACGCCGCCTGCGGGGCTCTGAAGCACCCCGAGAATGAAAACCAACATGGCTTCAGGGGAGAGAGGGGGCAAGGTAAGGCCAGGAATTCAATATATGTCTCTTCTCCTAAAGGCTTTGCTGGTGGTGGGCATGGCCGTGTGGGAGCTGATCTCAGCCGCTGCTGGGGGTCTGCCCACGGAGACCCCGCGGGTCAGGCTTTCTACCCCTTCACACTGATCAGCCCTTACTCGGATAAAGAGCAAGAGAGAAACCATCTCCGCATGGGGAGCCCCCTCCAGCTGCCACCTTCAGCGAGGCTCCTGCAGCTCCCCAGCACCGGTGCGGCAAGAAGCCAGCTCCCTCCTCAGCACTGAGCGCCTGCGTAACCCCAGCAGCCAAAGCGGTGCCACCCCGAAAAAGCAGAGGAGGAAACCCCCCAGCACCCAGGCCGCTCTCGGAGCGTGGCACCCCACGCTGCCACCTCATGCCGGGCAGGACCCCTTCAACTGGGTGCAAACGGCTGGGCACCCTCAGAGGAGCACAGAAAGAAACGAACCGACCGCCTCCTCTTCTGTTCTGCACGTAGGGAAACCTTTATAGCTGGTCTGACAGACAGGAACGTGGCCCCGAATGGGGAGAAGAAAAATGCTGCTGAAAACATCGAAGTCCACTCAACAGGGAGCGAAGAGGGAAAAGTGCTCCGGCTTCCCAGGAGACCGCTCTGGCCGCAGCCGTGAGAAGCCGTGCGGTGACTCCTCACATGAACATGTCGTCATAGCCCGGAGGGGGAAGGTGGTCGGGATCTGGCCTGGGAAGAAATTCAGAGCAGAGTCAAACTGGGAGCGAGAGCTCAGTCCCGCAGCAACAGGAATGAGCCAGGAGATCCAGGGGCAGCCTGGAGAGCAGGCTGGGGGTACGAGGCACAGCCGAATACCCACCCAGATCTACCAGCTCCTAATGGGCCAAAGGGGTCGAATCTGGCACCTGGTGGAACCGCTCCCGGGGGAAGGCGGCCTGGAATGCCTGACGATGGGTCAATGCCAGGCTGTGGGTGGCCAGACCGGAGAGGATCCACAATCATTCCCCCACTCCGACCTCTGGGGAGAGAAGAAGCAGAGAAGGAGATGAGATTGGCCCCGGTGAGAGAGGAGCAAAGCGCATCCCTGTGCTGCAGCAATGCCAAGCACGGGAATGTGGGGTGAAGCCGACACACGGAGCACATGGGAAGGAAAGCACCCCTGCAACGCGGGCCAGGGCAAGCCAGCGAGGTGGGCTCACGGCAGCAAGACAGAGAGCATTCAACGCGTGTTTGTGTGTAGGAGCTCTGGGGCTCAGCAGATCCTTGGCCCACGGAGGCTGCTGTCTGCCACAGGAGGGAACCCGAATGCATCGCAGCCTGCTCCTACCCAGGGCTATCACAGCCCTGCAAACCTGCCCGCACCACGCCACAAGGTCAGGGGCAGGATGCGAATCACAGCTCATCCTCACGCCGAGATGGGAGTCCTACAGCTGCAGAGCGCGTGCCCAACCCAGAGCACCAGCAAAGCCCAGGTCTGAGGCACCACCGTGCCACCCAACCCCCAGGGCTAGCTGCAGACACGCACAGGGGGCAGCAGCCCTCTCCTGCCTGCCTGCTTTGGAGCCGATGCCACAAGAGGCACTCGGAGCAGCGGAGAGGCAGCTTCCCTCTTCCCCTGGTTCCTGCAAGGAGCCAGTTAGGGCATCAGCCATGGCCGGTGAGTCCCGGCGGGCTGCTGACCATCCCCTGGGGAAGCGTCAGGCCTGCTGGCCCTCGCTGCCGGCTCCTACTCCCGTCGCTGCTCTCTGCTCTCGCGGGCCAGCAGCACGTCCTGCCCTGCGCCGTGTTGCAAGAGCTCACAGACCCGGCCGGGGCTCCCACCAGCCTTTCCAAGGAGCTGCCTGGAAGTCATTTGCTGACCACGGCGGCTCCTTGGAGCTGCCCCACGCTGCGAGTGCTATTCCTCATGGTCGGCTTTGTGCAAACTCAGCTGGAGCCTCTGGACACCGCTGCCATCATACAAGTCATTAACAACCGCGCTAATGAGTTCCATTACGCCAGGCCGGCTGCCCAAAGTGCCCCGGGACAGCCAGGCCCCACAAGCATATGCCTGGGAGCCTGGGTCTCCAGCCCCAGCGCTGGCAGGTGTCAGCACACAAGTCTGCTTCCATTTACGATCTTTTTTGTCATTTATGGAGAAACTTCTGATGAAGGGCTGGAGGCAGCGAGAGAAACAGGGTCTCCCCCACAACCGAACCCCCTCTCCTCACGCTATCAGGTTTCCTTCCAGCCACCCAGGCTCCAGGCCTCTCCTTCCAGCCGGGCAGGATGTTTTTAGCTGGCCCTTTTCTAGCCAAACCCATGGAGAACCGATTCTTGCAAAAGGGGAAAAAATGCGATCCCCACAGGAGAGTGGTTCCAAAGAGGGCTCCCCTGGGCCGCAGGACGCTCTGCAATGGCTCCAAGAACTGTTTTTTGTCTGACTGTGTCCTTTTAACTGGAATGGAAGATGACAGGTACTCCTTTGGCCGACCAAACCAAAGAGCGAGAGATGTATCTGTGAAGATGAGTCCCCCAGACAGCCCTCCTTCTACCCAGGCTTCCTCTCAAGTGCTCAGACAGCCGGGAGGCTCACAACCAGGCCTCGAGAATCTGTGGACTCGGCTTTAAGCCTCCCCTTCTCCAGACTGCTGGGCTGTGGGCGCAGCAGCTGGTAACATTTTAAATTAGAGGCTTACATTCACTTAACAATGTATTCAGCTTTGATTTACTGAAGGAATTACTGCATGTTAAATGAATACAAGCTGATTATTAAACAGACGCAGATTGCAACCTATCATCTATGCAAGAGACGGGATCTTATTACGGTATTAGAACCATATTGAGGTTTAACAACTGTCTTTTGGTCCCTTGCAATTTGCACTGCTCAAGTGTCCCATCGCCGTCCCCACTTAGAGACGCTTCCCTGGACGCCTGAGCCAGGTGGACTCCAGCTGGTCCAGAGAAGGTCCCCAGCCACCCCCGTGCATCCCAAGGGCAGAGCAGAGGATGCTCCCCGGGCATGCAGAGCACGACCTCTCCCAGCCATACTCACCCAAAAGGGTCCAGGTCTTCCCCACCAACAGCGAAGGGGCCCAAGGGGGACGGCCTGAAACACAGAACACAGCGAGACGTTCGGCGAAGGGGAGACCAGCTGCGGGGAGCGAGCAAGCAGGCAGGGCAGCGCAGCCAGCGTGGTTGCTGGTGCTGTGCTCGTGGGTGCTCTGCCACGGCAAGCACTGCAGCACCCAAGGGACCTGCAGGACCCTGCGTGAGTGGGCTGGTGTTGGGAGCCACCCCGTGCCTGGGACACAGCATTCTCTGCTCCAGGGGGCAGCTGGGTGGGGATGCCGGTGTGCGTGGCAGGCTTGCGGGAAGTTTGCTGAGATGAAGGGGGCCCTGCTGTTCCTGCTGCTCCAGGCTGGAGCTGTCTGTGGACGCTGGGAGTTTCCATGCCAGGGGCTCCCTGAGCGATGCCGGGCTAGGCCAGGCTCTCCAGCATGTCCCAGTCGGAGACACAATGACAGTCCCGTTTCCAGGAGTGCGAGGACAGCAGGGCGGTGAGCCTGCAGCCAGCCGTCACATCTCCTTGCCAATACTATGTGCCAACAACGTGGTTTCAGAGCTGTGCCCAGCTCCAGCCTGTCTGCCCAGGCCTCCCCAGGGAGCATCTCGCACCCTAAGCACCAGCAGACAGCAGTGGGGTTAAAGGAGCAAGAGGTGACACGCAAGGCAGAAGCCACGGCCGGTCCCCAAGAGATGGCAGAGCCACCGCAGCGTCTCTGACTTCCAGCCAAAGGGGGGGAGAGGGGCGAGCCTGCCTGCCACGTACGAGGGATGGCTGGGCACGAAGGGGCCAGGGAGGGACGGTGAAGCTGGTGCCGTGTGTCCCCTCTCCCCAGCTTTGCCAGCAAAGGGTTTCAAAGGAAAAGCAGGGTCAGGAGAGCAAGGAGAAGATCTTGGTCTCTGTTCCTCTCCGCCAGCCCTGCACCTCCTGGGCCTGGCCCCAAGCCCCGGCTGGGTGCATCGCCCTGGGAGGGCAGCTCTACCGGCCGCAGCAGGCAGGAGGCTTAGAGGCAGCTCCAGCTCTGGGCCACGTGAAGGCAGAGCTCTGCACCCACCACACACCCTCTCCCCTGTGAGCACAGACCCCAGCACTCTGCTGGAGCCCACGGCTCCATCTGACACCCAGCGCTCCGCTGTCCCTCCCCGAGGCTGCTCGGCTCCCCCCCCCGCCCCAGCACTGTCCTTTCCGTAAGGTCTCCAGCTACACGCCCAGGCAGTGCCAAAGGAGGGGCAAACCAACACACAGCTCCAGAACAGGCCACCCCTCAGCAGGCAAGTTAAATCAAACCCAAGCACGCAGCCAACGAGGCTGAGACTGGCTGGGGAGGGTTTGGATCCCCTTTGCTCCCCATCCAATGGAGATGGGGACCAGAGGTAAAGTTTGGAGAGTTTGGTCTCACAGAGGACCATCAGCAGCCACTCGCTCTTTACTCACCAGGCCGGTGCTCTCGTGTCTGCCGGCCGCCGGGGAGGAGCCCTGAGGGGGTCGTAATCCCGGGGCAAATCAGGATCCTTCTTCTCAACCTCGGGCTCCTTTTTGGCCTTTTCTGCGGGGGCCCCGAGGGGAGCGATGATGCCTGAAGCAATCCTTGTCCTCAGCTCCTCGGTGTTCTTGTACACCCTGCAGGGAGGAGAGGCGAGGTGGTGGGCCAGGGAGGCCACGGCACCCGGGTGCAAGGTGCTGGACCGGCTGTGAGAGGGGTGGTGAGGGGACAGATGTGCCCAAAGCATCCCTGGCACAGAATGTCCCCCCAGCTGGCAGCACGGAGGGGATGGGAAGGGGTAACAGCACACAGTGGCACCAAAGCCCTGACCCTATCTGAGAGGGCAGAGGTGCCACCCAGCCCCGGGGACTCCCTTGTGCTGTGGCCATGACCCAACCAGTTTTGCACTGGAGGAAACCACAGCACATAGCTCTGGCCTTTAGCAAGGCCACAGGGTGCCTGGGCCACGGCTGAAGGTGTCTGGTCCATGGCTGAAGCTGTAGCACCACTGGGCAGTGTCCACCCAGCACAGACAGGCAAGTGGTACTCTGGAAATAAAAGTGCTGGGCTGGTGCAGCCTGCTCCCAGGTGGGGTGCCTCTCCCCTGGGCTCCAGCCCAGGGTCCCACCATCCCCTAAATCCCTCTTGCCTGCCAGCAGTGTGGAGGGAGGCACGGAGGGAGCTCTGGCTGCATTTCAGGGCTGGCTGCACTGCCCCGGGGTTTGTAGTGGGGAGGAGAGTCCTCCAGGTGCCTCCTAACTTAGCCTCTGCCCCCCTCCCCATCCGGTGGGACAATTTCTCCTGCAGAGAATGACGAGGAACTGAGATTACTTGTGGAAATCATCCAGGTGCTCTGGGTTGATGTAGTCAGCCACTGCCAAGGTCACATCTGCCACCTTCTGAGAACTGCGATCCTGGCAAAAGACAAGGGAAACAGAGAGTCAGCAGCCCAGCAGAGCTGGGAATGAGGGAAGGAGCAGGTATGACCACAGCTGGGGGCTTGGGACACCCGGAATGGGCTTGCCTGCCTCTCGCCACAGCCCTGTGCTGTGCCTGAATCCCCAGGAGCAAACAAACTCCAGGGTACAGCGAGGCTCTCCCTGCTCGCTCTTCCAACCAGGGTTGCAAAGGGTGAAAGCAAAAACACCCCGGGCAGGTTCTCGCGGGGGACAGGAGAAAAGATCTGCAGAAAAATCCTGAGCTGGGAAGGGGACACAAAAGGGGCAACGTCTGGGCCAGAGCGCGCAAGGCAAACCACATTGCTGCCTGCTGCACACCCCTAACACCCCCTGGGTCTGCCCCGTCCTGAGGGACAAACATTGCTGCAAGTAACATCAAAAATGTAAGAAATGGGGCCTGCTGTTGCTTGCACATTTTGGGCAGTAGCAGCTGCTGCACGTGAAGGACTCCAAGCCCGCAGGGCCCAGCCTGGGTGCTCACCATGACGTTGAGGATCATACTGTCTTCCACCATGATGGCCTTCAGCAGCAGCTCACGGGCATCGTCCGTGGACTTGTAGCGCAGCGTGTACACCTCCTTGTTGGCTTCCCAGCCGGCGGGCAGCAGCTCCGACTTCCTTTCATCAGGACCTGGCTGCAACAGGACACACGTGCTGCTGAGACCCTGCGCAGGAGCCCGGTGTGTTGCAGGGCTGGGGGGAGCTGTCTCAGCTGCACAGAGAGGTTTGGGAGGGGATCTAGGTCTCCGGGAGGGGATCTCTCAGTGCCTTCCAGGTTTTGACTGCAGGAGCAGGGTTTTGTTTCCTACGGGCTGGCCCTGCCTGCTTGCTGGCCTCCCACAGGGCCCCTGCACTGGGACCAGGAGGGACCCAACCACCTTCTGCTGAGCAGGAGGAGGCAACAAAGACCCAGACTGGGGGACGATGCTCTTCCCTGCCTGGCACCTCCTGGCTCCCCAGCATGGGACGGAGCTGCCGGGGACAGGGAGGGAAGGCTGTCATCCTGTTTGTCCCAGCCCCATAGTGGTGCTGTTGGGGGGCACTGCCCCACACTGACCTCTCCTCTGGCACTGCGGGGTTTCTCTGCCAAGGCAGCACCCTGCACCCCTACCATTGCCCCCCAGCACCGCACCAAGCACCCTCCCAACACCCCCCAGCACCGCAGCAGGCTGCCAACCTACCAGACTCCCCCGCACTTAGCACTGGGTCCAGCACCACCCCGTCCGCCTCCCTGGTATCACACCAGGACGCCCAGCACTGGGACTCCCCTGGCACCACATTTCCCCCCAGCACTGCACTGGACACCCATCTTTTAGAATCATAGAATCGTTTAGGTTGGAAAAGCCCTTTAAGCTCCCCCAGCCCAACCGTTCCCCTAACCCTGCCATCCCACCCCCAAACCCCAGCCCTCAGCACACCTCTGCCCGGCTGTTAAATCCCCCCAGGGGTGGGGACTCGACCCCTTCCCTGGGCAGCCCCTTCCAGCCCCTGACAGCCCTTTGGGGAAGGAATTGTTCCCCAGGGCCAACCTCACCCTGCCCGGGCACAACTTGAGGTTGTTTCTCCTCATCCCATCGCCCCTTCCCTGGGAGCAGAGCCTGACCCCCCCGGCTCCCCCCTCCTCTCAGGCAGTTGTAGGGAGCGATGAGGGCTCCCCTCAGCCCCCTCTGCTCCAGGCTGAACCCCCCCAGCTCCCCCAGCCGCTCCCCAGCAGCCTGGGGCTCCAGACCCCTCCCCAGCTCCGCTGCCCTTCTCTGGACACGCTCCAGCCCCCCCAGGTCCTTCTGGGAGGGAGGGGCCCAACCCCGACCCCAGCAGTCGAGGGGCGGCCCCCCCCCCGGGGGGGGGCCCCCCCGGCGGCTCCCCCGCAGCCCCAGCGCGGCGCGGGCGCCGGCCTCGGCCGAGCGGCGCCGGCGAGCAGCGCTAGGAAAGGCCGGGGCTTGGCCGCGGCCTCCGCGGCGGAGGAGCCCGGCGGGGCCCGGCCCGGCCCGTACCTGGTCGCCGGCGCCGAGGCAGCGGTAGCCGTGCCGGACCAGCTCCCAGTGGACGCCGCAGACCAGCGCGTCCTGCGCGGCCCACGCGCGCGCCGGGCCGGGCCCGCGGAGGAACCGCCCGGGCAGGGCCTCAAACACCGGGCCGGGACCGCTGCGGGGAGCGGAGCGCCGGGGCTGGGCAGGCCGGGGCCGGGCCTCCCCAAGGCCCGGGCCCGCCCCCGGGCCGGGCCGGGCCGGGCCGGGCCGGGGGCCGGGGCGCCGCGGGGGGTGTGGCCAGCGGGGGCTTTCTCCGTGGGGAAATGTAATGTTCCTGCCCACAGCGGGCGGGAGCGGCCTCGCCGAGGGGTCTCCGCCCGTCGACACCCCCCGTGCGCGGCCGGGCACCCGGCACGACCCGGCAGCCTGCGAGTTGGGGTCTGCCCGACCCTCCTTGCCCTGGCCCTGTCCCTGGTTCTGCCCCTCCTCATCCTCATCCCATCCCCATCCTCATCCCCACCTCATCCCCATCCCATCCCCATCCCCATCCCCATCCCATCCCCATCCTCATCCCCATCCCCATCCCCATCCCCATCCCCATCCTCATCCCCATCCTCATCCCCATCCTCATCCCCATCCTCATCCCCATCCTCATCCCCATCCTCATCCCCATCCTCATCCCCATCCCCATCCCATCCCCATCCCCATCCCCATCCCCTGCCCCTGCCCCGTCTCTTTCTTGGCCATCAGAAAAGCGGTAGAGTCTGTGGCAGGGTCTGCACGCGCTGCCGCAGCGAGCCTTTCCCCCAGGACCGAAGGGACTGGAGCACCGAACGGCCATCCATAGGTTTATTTCATTCTTTCCCCAGCTCCTTTCTCTGGGCCACAGTATTTAAGACACCTCCATTGTGTTCAGGTTGCCACTGGAAGGTGTTCAGGGGCTTTTTTTCCTGTCCCTGGGCCAGAGCCGGTGTCCTCGGTGTGACTGGCAGGACCTGGGATGAAGCAGCCCCCATGCCGGGGAACACCATCATCTGCTGCTTTCCCAATTCGAGCTCCGGCTCCTTGGGGATGCTCATCTTGACTTCATTATGCGTCAATTAATTAACTCGCACTGTTCGCTCTTTCCATTTCCCCCTCAAGAACTCACTGAGGCTGAACAATCGACCGCAGACCGGCAGGCCTGCCTGCCCAGCAGCCCCCACACCTCGGCGCTGCCCCTTCGCACGAATCATCGCCGCGCCGGCCGGGAAGCTACCGCACCTCCCGCCATTCCCCCCGCCAGCCCCAGCTCTGTGGAAAAAGGCTGAGTGAGCCGCACCGGCCGCGCTGGGCTCAGCAGGAAAGCTACCGCTGGTTTTCCACGGGGCCGGGATTTCAGCGCGGGAGCTTTGCAAGGGAGGCGTCGGATGGGGATGGATGAGAACAGCAGGAAATGCCTCAGCCGGAGCTTTTCCAGCGCTGGGCTTGTGATTCACAGCAGCAGGCAGCGTTTCCGCCCCACGGCTTGCTCCTGGCGGGCAGCGGCCGCGGTTGCAGGCTTTGACGGCATCCGCATTTCACTTTCCCGGCACGGCCAGTCCCTGGGTGGGCGATGGGGGTACCGGTAGCTTCGGTCGAATGCCCCCTCCTGAGGCAGAATTTGAAATCGTGGGGTTCCCCCCCCCGCAAACCTGATCCTAAACCCTGTATCCCAGCGCTGCTATGGGCTTCCCCTGCCCGCCTGCGGATGCGGTGCAGGTGCTGGAGCGTGTGGGTGTTTGGGATTGGTGACCATGGGAGCCGGCGGGGCGAGAGGCGGCAGGAGTCGCCCATGAGCTCTGCCGAGTGCTTGCCAAGCTTTCCTTTTTCCATCCAACTTGCTGCCATCCCTGTTCACCCACCATCCGCCTCCCCCCTCTCACCCATCGCCGCCCGCTCCCGTCCAGCTGCTGGCCTGTCCTCCTGTGGCCTCACCTCCGTGTCCGTCCTTAAAAATTTATTTTCCCTTCCCCATGTCGTGCCAGCTGCCCCAGACCACACATGGGGGGTGACTTTTGGTGATCAGACCCCCCCTAGCCCCAGCAGCCCTTCCGTGGGCACGGCATGGGGCAAAGCGGGATGCCTCAGTGCGTCCCTCGCCACAGGACCCTCCTTGGCGCCAGGACCCCGCCGTACCTGAGCCTGCAGCCCCGCTGCCGCTGCATCAAAGCTGCCTTTCCCGCGCCCGTGGTGCCTCGCCGTGCCGCCCGGCTCCCCGTTGGCTCCTTCCTCTGCTCTCACTCGCTCTGTGGCTCGTTGATGATGAAAACCACTGGCCGCATGAAAGCGGCTCCCCTCATGCGAGTGAAGGGCCTGCAAGCTACATGGGAGGTAGCAGACAGCACAGCCCCGGCCGGGCCACAGCGGCCAAGCCATTAACGAGGTGACGAGGATTGCAGAGCCGGCTCATTAGTGCTGCAAGGCAAGTGCGTCACGCTGGCTGCTGGGCATGCCGGTGCCATTGTCGGAGCAGCCACGTTCTCTCTGTGGGCTGCCGGAGCAAAGCCGGGAGCGGGAGCGATGCTGCGAGAGCCGAATGAAGCCCCCGGAGCAGCCAGCACCCCGAACGCCTGAGGATCTGTGCCCAGCTCTTGCACCAGCCCTCCTGCCCGTGGAAACGCAGGGGAAGCTGCACGTGGCCCTTTTCCTCCTTCTTTTGCCCAGGAAAAGGATCTGTGGGGCTGCGCATCTCTTGGAGAGCTGCTCCCTGCAGGAGCAGGGCTGGGGGTGATGTCCCGGGGGAGGCGGTGGCTGGGGCCACCCCGGCGGCGCTTGGAGCAGGTAGAGGGGCACATCGGCCGGGGTCACCTCCGTCACACAAACCACAGCCTCCCCTGACCTTCATACTTTCCCGCTGCCTCACTGCTCCCGGTGGATGCGCCCACTGCGGTGTCGTAACGAGCAGAAGAGGAAACAGATTTCCCAACCGCCCGCCCCACTGGCAGCCCGTGAGCCCTCCGTGCTGGGAATGGCAGCCGGCACGGCTGGGGCAACTGGCTCACCCCCGTGCCGTGCCATGCCGTGCTGCATGTGCCGGGTGTGACCGGGGGCCTGGCAGGAGAAGGCAGAGAGGGGCCGTGGATAATCCCTGGCTGATGTTCAGGTGTTGGAGGCTGCTGCTGTTCGAGAGCATCGTCCCTCGCTGGGGCTCAGCTTGCTGTTGCTCCCTTCCCATGGATGGGAAAGCCCACGCTCATCGCCTCTGCCGGGGCGAGCAGGGCCGGGGGCCGGGGGCCAGCATCCCCGTGTTTCCCACCGGGCTGCCCGCACTGCTCTGTGCTGGCAGCAATTCCCAGCCCACAGCCGGAGGGAAGGAAGGGATCCCCCGCTGCAGAGCAGGGAGAGCCAGCGGTGCTGGGGCAGCCTCCTCCACGCTCTGCTCAACCGCCCGGGGCTTACTGGCACGTAAGGAGCCACCCGAAGGTGACCAAAATCGCCCTGCCAAGGGACATCGGGTGGGCCAGGGCATTGGTGGCTCCTGGAACAGGCTTCGCCCCTCACTTTCATGGAGCTCCCATCATTGCCTTGAGCGGGGAGGTCGTCACTCCGCGAAAATTTGGCCTCCTCTTCATATCCCCCAAATTCAGTTCCAGGGGAAGACGACACTGAGGCAGGAGAAAGGGTTTTTTTCTCCGGGGAAGAAATTCAAACCACATGCGGGCAGGCTCGCCGCAGTAGCGGGAGGAGGGACCGGGGCTGCAAGAGAGCAGGCTCTCAGCAGCCAGGCCAAACGTAAAGTCAATTAGCACCTTCAGGACTCCGAGCACGCCTGAGCACTGTGCTTCGAGCAGGCATAATCCCTGCTGGCAGGAGCCTGCCAATAGGGCTTGAAAATAATTAGGAAGCCCAGAGCCCCCATGCTTCCCAGAAAAGCCTGTTAGCTCTGCGGTGGAAACCTTGCTTGCAGGGAGTGCGGCACACAAACACAGTCGTGACTCATCAACTGGATGGTGCTAAACTCAATTTTTCAGAGGTCAACACGCTCAGGTCCTAACGAGCGTCACCCTCGGCGGGGCTCCCGCACTCCCTTTGCCTGCCCTGGCTTAGGGGATGCCCAACACGCCCGAGAGTAACAGGGTTTCAGAGACTGCGTGTCAGCCAGAGACACCAACACCTTCCCAAGGGGCAGTGGAGGTGGGGAAACTGAGGCACGGAGCGCTCGAACTGCCTGAGCCAGCGGCCTGGAGGGCGGCAGCAACCCTGGTCCCCCTGGCCGGAGCCTGCACCCCCCCAGCCCCATCCCTGCAGCCTGGGTGGATGCTGCTGTCCCCCCCTTGCTCTCGGGGGACCTCAGACGTGAATCCAAACGGCCGGGGACAGCCTTAGAGGAACAAAACAAGGCAATCAATCACCCTTGCTTCACTCCCGCCCCAGTCTGCGGGCTGAGCTGGGTTGCATTGTGCGGAGCCGGAGGGGCTCCACATCAAAGCGGGGACCAGCCGGCTGCCGGGCCGCCCCAGTGCCCAGACGGCAGCGCCCTGCCCATGAGCTGCCCGGCTGCACGGGCGCTGCCGCCGCTCGCTGCCCCGGGGCTGGACGGCAGAGCTGCGGTGCAAAGCTGCCCCCCGCCCCGGGGTACGGCAGGGGGATGCCCAAGGCCATGCCGGCATCAAAGGCGGGGGCAAGGGGATGCTGCCCCAGCGCCGGGACCCCACCACAGCATCCTGGGGCAGGCAGCACCTTCCCTCCATGGGGGCGAGGAGGAGGAGGAGGAGGCAACACATATGGAGGAAGAGCTGGTCCCATCCCGAGCTCATCCTGGAGCTACGTGGAGCCGCAGGGATGGCACAGCCTGCTCCCACGGCGCAGCTCCCGCTATCCTCACAAGACCCTTCCCTTTGCCGTTCCTTCCATGACACACGGCGGTGGCTTCCCCCAGGCTGCTGCCCCGGCGCTGCTGCAGACAGTACATTCATTTTTGGATGTCGTTTGCAGCTCCCCGGCGTTTCTCCCCATCCCAGGCACGCACAGATGGTATGAAGCAATGTTCTCGGGGAGTATCGGCTTCCCGGCGCAGCGCCGTTGGGTAAGCGCTCGCCTTTCTTCTGAGGAGCTGGTGGCGAATATTCCCCGACGAAGGCAGCCCGACGCGCTGCCCAGTGGGGCTGGGGCTGGCGAGGGGGCAGCGGGGGTCCGGCCACGGTGGGCTGGCGAGGTTAGCCGTGCGGGACGGGGGACCCAGATCCCCCCCCGGAGCAGCGCCCGTGGGCGGGTGCAGCAGCGCAACAGCAATTTGAGTGCAAAGCCCCAAATACCCCCTATTTCCCCACTAGTGAAAGGATGGGGCACCTCTGCCCCACGACCCTCAGCACGGGACGGAGCAGGGAGCAGCACGTCTCTGTGTGCAGGGAGCCAGGCTGAGCCCCAGCTCCTGCGCTGACCGGCCCTGCCACACACAGCCCCCTGCTGCACCCCAAAACAGGTCTGCGCCCCGCTCTGGTGCTTGCCAGGATGCATCAGGGATGCAGCCAGGAAAGAGCCATCGGGGCACCCAGAGAGCAGCGACCCCCTAGAGACCCCTGGCACTGCCGGGGAGGGGATGGAGGCAGCAAAATCCCATTGCGGGGTGGGTTTCATCATCTGGGCTGGGGGGGGTGCCGCCTGTGCCAGCGGCATTCGCCCTCCCCGAGGGCACAAAGAGCTGAGTGTGCAGCGCTGGGGGGGCCCCTGCTGCCATCGCAGCCTGCGGTACACGTGTGCCCATGGTAGGTAACAACTGACATTTTTTCCAGTTCGCTAATTAAGGCACAGAATTAAAGTCATTTAAAATGCGAGGCTGGGTGTTTAAAGGGAAATTTTTCCTCCAGGTGCCACGTTTATTAAAAGAAAGGGAAAATACCAAGGGGGAGAGGCAGGGCCACAAGCTGGACAAAGAACACGTGGGGGAGGAGATGCCTTTGCAGGGGCGGGCGATGTTGGGCGCACATGGGGGAGCGGCGAGGACGGGGGCTGCAGTGAGCCCCCGTGTCCCTGCGCCACCAAGAGCCCAGGGTGCCGGGTAGCCCCTGGGAAGCCATGGCCTGGGCACTGCTGGGAGGCAGGAGGTCCCCAGCTCACCCCTCGTGCCCCGAGCATCCTCCCGTGGGGCTGACACACTGGCAGGGCTGGTCCCTGCTCTTCGAAGGTTTCCCCGTTAACTGGTAGGAAACTGCCCCAAAATGGGCAGGATCCAGGCTGTGAAAGCAGGACGCGCTCTCAGCACCGGAGCTGGAGCTGCTGGGACGCGAGGAAGAGGAGCTCAGCCGGGGGCCATGGTTTGAGGTGATGCTGGGGCAGCAAAACCCCCCCGGCTTCTGCAAGCTGCCCCCGGGGCAGCAGGACCCCGGAAGCACCGGCCGGCAGGGCTGGGGGTGGCAGAGCCCTGGCCCCCGTGCCACCCACCTCCGCCGGGTGCCTGCACACAGGCGCGGCATTTGCGCTTACACATGTAAAGCATTAGGATTTGTTTAGAAGCCCTTTATTGTCATATTTTGTTCTTTATTTCCTACAAATTAGATTTGCTGAGGGATATGTGCGGATTGTGAAATTATTTTGAGAATAGTTCCTCTGGGTTTTTTAATTTCCTTTGTATTAAATTTTTACAGCGTTTAAAAGGCTACGAAAAATTTTAAATAAAAAAAAGTAGGACAAAATCCCGGGGAGGAAAGGAAGAAGAGCCCAGGAAGGTGACCGGCCACGGGTGGGCAAAGGGACCAGCTGCTGCCACCTCTGTTATCGCAGGTGCTGGGGATGCTCTGGCACCGGTGCCCCCCCTCGCTCCCCCTCCATCCCAGCCCTGCCGCGCACCGGGAACCGGGGCTGGGAGATGCTCGGCCGGCTGCCCCGAAGCTGGAACGGGACTTGCCGCCCTGCGAGGTCGATGCCGAGGCCATCCCCACCAGTCACACAGCCCAGCTTTTCCCTTTCCATTGCTCCCAGTGCCAGCGTGGGGCAGGGATCCCTCACTCCAGGCCGTGGGGCTCCGCTGACCCTGCGCCTGCGTTTCCAACCCGGAGCAATTGTTTGGTGCAGACACGAAAGCCCGCAGCCGGGCTGTACGAAGCCACCCTCCCCTGCGAGCGATTCCCAACGTGATAATCTCCCCAATTATTCCCCTGAGCTGCCACTGCTGCAGAAAGCCAAGCTGCCCCCCATGAAGGGCTCCGCATCTTGGAAGCATTAGGGACCCCTTTCGCTGCCGGGGCGCGCGGCGTCGCAGCGATGGCCGGCCAGGAGCCGCCCTCCCACCCCTCCGTCCCTCGCGCTGGGTGTTTCCAGCTCGTTAAAATCACAGACACATTTTTCATCTCTTTATTCCTACCACTGTCATCGTCATTGTTTCAAGCTGGTGCAAACTGGGAACTGGCCGTGCACTGACGCTGCTGCTCCGCTCCACCCGGCAGCCGCCCTCGCCCCCCGGACGCGCAGGAGGGCCCTGCTCCGGGGATGGGGACCGGGATGGCACCGGCCTCCTGCCGCCGCTCCCCCGGGGGCTTTTGCACCCAGGTCCGTGGCGCTGCCTGGCACGGGACCCCTGGCACGCCGCCTCCCGCCTCTCTCCGGCACGGCTTCCCCTCCGCAGCCCGCCCGTGGGCCGCGTGGCTCAGCCAAGGGCAGGGGGAATGCGCCCCAGCGGTGGTGGGGAGGGTGCCGGGGCTGTGCCAGCCTCCGGCGAAGGTCTGGGCGAGAGTGGCGGCAGGATTGTTGCTGCCAGCCAAGGGCAGGGCATAGCAAAGGTCTCGGTGTAATTGCGGGACCCCTCGGCGCTCCTGAGGGGCTCCGAGGGCTGGGCAGCAACTGGAGATGGGGTTGGAGGCAATGGGAAACCCCAAAACAGGGCAGCATCATCTCCGGGCTCGAGGGACCAGGGACAAGGACTCCCCTTCTCTATTCCCCGGTGCCCCGCAGTGCCAGGGCACCCATCCCCGAGCGAGGGGTCTGAGTCTTGATGCAGCCGCTCGGCCCCCGATGCCGGGCTCGGCACCAGTGGCTGGTTTGTGCCTCTCCGGCAGAGCGCAGCGGAGGGGAGGGAGCGGCCGGGCTCCTCCCAGCCCCGTGGGAGCAAACAGGCGGCTGACGTGGAAAATAATGATGCGAGAGGATTAATAACAAGGAAAAGGAAGAATTCAGTGACCGCACAACTTGGATCGAGAGGGAAAAGATGCCAGGGCTGCGCACAGCACGGTTGTCTGGTGCAGTAGGATGCTACCGGAGAACCAGCAGCACCGTCCAACTGGGAAGAATGGCTGAGGGTGTTTGAATAAGCTGGGAAAAGCACAGCCTTCCAGGGCTGCGGGGATGCAGCGATGTGGGGATGCTGGGACATGGAGATGCCGGGATATGGGGCTGACAGGATGTGGGGATGCTGGGATGCGGGGATACAGGGACGTGGGTATGCTGGGATGTGGGGATGCAGGGACGTGGGGATGCAGGGACGTGGGGATGCAGGGACATGGGGATGCAGGGACGTGGGGATGCAGGGATGCATGTCCTGACCTGGCGGTCCCTCTGCCCACCACATCCCTCTGCCCATGCAGACCCTCTCCCCAGCCCTAGGGTGCTGAGGCCTCAGCTCAGCTCCACACAGCTCCGCTCTGCTCCTCTGACCCTGCTGGAGAACTTGGCAAAAGGAAGGGAGAGGATTGCGGAGCGGAGCAGAGCGCAGCTCTTGATCTGTTCTAGGGAAGGAGAGGCCACACCAAGAACTTTCTGAAATTCCTTCCCGAAGCCTTGGCTGAAAGCCGCTGCCTCCTTGCTGAGGCATTCAGGCCCTGGCAGCACTGGGCTCGAGCCCCAGCCTGGCTGCACCATCCTGCCCCTTCCCAGCATCCTGGTTTGGGGAGCTGGAGCCTTTGCCACGGCTCCGTCTCCCCATCCCCTGGACCTCTGCAGGTGTCCACGTGCGGAGCCCCCCCCAGGCACCTCCCGGCCCCTCGTTGTCACCGGAGACGCAGGGTGGGGGCTCCTCCGGGCCAAGGGACCCCCAGCATCGCTTTCCCCACCACGCGCTGGCAAATTCCTTTCGCATGAACAGGAAATGCGAATTCTTCTCTTCTCTTCTTTTATTTCTTCTTCTTTTTTTTTTTTTTTTTTTTCAGGAAAAAAATATGTAAAAAAATAAATCAAATCAGATCCCATTTGTTTGTGGTCTCAGTGGTCTCCCGTTGTTTGCCTGAGTCCGGGACTCAACGCAATGGCGTCGGGATGGCCACGGGCTGCGCACCCCCCAAACCCACTGCGAACCTGGGTGCACCCAGCCCTGCCATCAGCTGCACCAGCAGGGGCTCAGCCCCACGTGGGGACGGATGGACGTCCCCGTGTCTCCGCTGAAACTGGGAGCAGCAGAGCCAGGGCGGACTGGGCTCCCGGAGCGGCTGCTGGCCCCTCTCTGGCCGGGCTGGGTGGGAGAGGCTCGGGAGAGGCGGGAGGTGCGGTGAGCGTCTGCCGGGAGCTCAGGGTTCGCTGTGTGGTCTTCCAGGGGGGGCTCAAATTAGCAAACCAGCATTGTTAAAGAGCCGAAAACATCAGTAACCTCTAATTATCCCCTTTCCCCCCGGGAGGAGGCATTTTGCACCCAGGGAAGGCCGTGCCACACATCACTCTTTCATCGCAATATTATGGTATTTTCCCCCCAACGCCGATGATTGGAACCAGCCGAGCTCCCGCGGCGCAGCCCGGCTCCTGGCCCTTGGCAGGCGAGCACCCTCGTGCCGGGACCCCAGACACCCCCGAGACCCCCACCCGCTGGGAGCCCCGTCCTTGGGGAGGTCTGAGAAAGCCAAACCAAAGCAGAATCCTGGGCATGGCCCAGCATAGAAGCATCCCTCTGCCTGCAAAGAGGTGACAAGGGTTTAGTCCCCATCCCTGAGGGGCTATGCCTGCTCTGAGCAGCATCGGGTCCCTCTGCATCCCGGAGCATCCCTGGGCCAGGTCTGGGGGCACGGCAGAAGGGCCCCTGCACCTGCAGGAAAGTGCTGGAACTTCACCGCCGTCACGGGTGGCCAGCTCTGCGCTGCTGGACCAACAGCCGGGGGGAGTGAGGATGGATGGAGCGGTCGAGACGAGGGCGCCGGATCACAACGTCCCTCCCCACCACGGTCCCCTCCGAGCCGGGACAGAGCTGTCCCCCTGGGTGGGGATCTGTAAGTGCCCGAGGGGAGATGCCACGCTGAGAGCGCCCGGCGTGCGTGCGGGGCAGGGAGGAGGCTCGGGCTATTTGGAAATGTACTTTTTCTGCTTTCACAGCGCAGCATACATTTTTCCTTCATTTAGTCTTTTTTGCCTAAATTCCCAAGTGAAGAATTCTTTCCATGAGCTAGAGCTTGCCACAGCCGCTCTGCGCCCAGCCGTGGGCGCTGGGGACCGGCTGGGGACCGTGCCCCTGCATCCCTCCTCCGGTGGCAGCAACACTGATGCTCTGGGGCCGGGGCGAGGGCCGGGGCAGCCCTGGCCCCCCTGGCACCCTTCCTGTCTGTGCTTTGGCTCCTCTCACCCACCCTGACCCCCTTCTCCTCCCGCTCCCAGGGTTCTGCGCTTTTTGGGATGGTGGCAAAGCTGAACCTCCTCCGCGCGCTTTGAGAGGGGAGCTGCCCGCAACCCCACAGCCATTTCAACAGCTCAGACTTTGTCTTTATTCCAGCTCCTGAAAATTGAATTTGTTAGCGGCATAAACAGGATATAAAAGGCTGAAAAAAAACAAGGAAAAAGGAGAGGGGAACATTTTTCTCCATGGCTTTGCCTGCAATGGAGGAAGTGACCTGTGGGGACCACATCCCCTGGCACCCCCGCGCGTTGGTAAAGCTCCTCTCCTAATGGCAACCAGACCCCGGGCACCGGCTCCGTCCGGCATCCTGGGACAGCTCCTGACCCCTGGGGTTTTGTTAGCACAAAGGTCTGACCTTCATGATCTCTGCTCTTTCCTTCTTTTTATTTTTTTTTCATGGTGTTCTCCAAAATTCACGTTGGTTTATGGTGCTCTTTGACGTCAGCCGCAAACGGGGCTGCCAGGTGGTAATAATTTTCCTGAATGTTGGCAAAGTACAATTATCACTCTATTTTCACTTCAGAAATATTAAAATTTGCATCCCTCCTGTTATTAATTCTGAGAAAAGCCTTTATATGTCACCGTGACACATGGCCACTGGCCCCTCGTCGGTGACGGGCTCCCGTCCCCGTGTCCCTGGGGTGCTGGTGGCCGCTGTGGGGCCAGTGACCGTGGTCCGGGCTGGCCCCAGCTGTGCCATGTCCCCAGGCCATGCTGGAGGGAGGGGATTGGGAAGCAGTGCCCAGCGGACACGGGGACCAGGGCCAGGACCTGGGATGCCAGCGGGGTGATGATGGAGCCCGAGGTTGGGAGGGCAAGGAGGGGACCCGTGTCCTCACGGGAGACCCAAAGCCCCAGTTCCCGTGGATGGGGCAGGATGGCGCTGGGGACCGGGGACGTGCAGGGCAGCTCTGCCGGCATGGATAAGGCCGAGGGCTGGGGCTGCATTTACAGCAAGGGCAGAGCAAGTTTGCATCCGCTCCTTCCCTCGGCTGCGTGAAATCAAGCGTCTGGACCCCGAGCAGCCGAGGGCAGGGGTAGCTCCCAGCCCGGGTGTTTCCCCCAATGCAGCAGGGTCTGTCGAAGGGTGAACGTGGAGGCAGCCCTTAGGTCGTGCTGCTTCCTCCTGGCTTGCTGTCCAAAGCATGAGCACATCCACGCAGCCTTGGCTGGGGCAGGCAGGAACAGAGGAGCCATTGGCTTCGGTCACCGTATAAATCGGATGCTGTGGCCAGCGGCTCCGCCAGGGTCACGTCCGCTGTTAAGGGTCCCACTTCAGCTGCAGCCAGCAGGACCCGCTGGCGGTCACCAGAGCTGTCACAGGGAGCTTGGATTTTAAGCAAAATGGCTTAAAACTAAGCCCTGACATGGAGACACCACCACCACAGCCCTTGGCAGCCGAGTCCCAGCCGGGTGGCTGGGCAATGCCAACACCGTCCCCGGGGCTCTCAGCCCTGGGATGGGTGGAGGTGCAGGTTTAGCCGCACACCCGGCATTTGTGGGCATCCAGCCGGGCACCCCGCTCGCCCCTGGCTGCCTGGGGGCACCCCCAGGCTCTGCGCCGTATCCCCACGCTGGTGGCACATGCGCCGGTGAGGCTGAGCGATGGCCGCGGGCGCCGGAGCCGTGAGCGTGGCGGTTGCCTCTGCAGCGGCTGCCAGGGGGAATTTCCCCATCCGGGACCAGGAGCCTGCCCAAAGCCTTTGTCTTCTGCAGAATTCCAGCTGGTGAGAGTCATCCGCTGGAGTCAAAGGATTTACCCTCCTGGGGAATTATGGGCAAGAGGGAACCACGTAGTCACATTAAAATTATGCGAAAAAGGACGGGACTTCTGAGTGTTGCCTCACGTGGAGCCAGGAACATCCATCTGACCGATGCTTCCATCTGTCTTTCTCAATAGTTTCCTTAAATAGCACCAATATTAAAAGAAATTCAATGGAATCTGGCGTAAATGATTCTTAGGAGAATAGAAGAGGGCCAGCTACTAAAATACCACTGGCTTGCTCCCTTCCAGTAACAAACACATGATTTGCACTGCTAGGAAAGCCAGAGGCAGTTGATAGCCATGCCCGGCGGAGAGGAGGGTGCTTCATGGTGGCCAACGCTTTGGCTTTGCCGGGAGAGCGGTGCCGGCTGTGCCCGGGGCGAGGGGCACGGTGGGCATGGCACCCGCCTCCCCCAGGGAACCCTGGCTCCGCAGCAGCAAAATAATCAGCAGAAATGCTGCGATTTCAGGTTTCCAGGCTCTCCGAAAGCCTGGTCCCGCTCCTCCAAGCCCCAGGTTCCTGACCCTGCACCGTGCAGCCCATCTCCTGCCTTTGCCCAGAGAAGCTTCCCCAAGCCCCGGCCGCACACAGCCCTGGGGCAGGAATCCCTGCAACGGCAGGATGAGATTTCCGAGAAATTTTTACGCCATGTCTCAGTTCCCTGAGGACCTCCCCTGCCTTTCGCTTTTGGTTTCACCTCCCTTCGGCTCTCCCTGGGGACGCTCGCCGTCCTGCAGAGCGGGAAGTTGGGTTTAGGGCCCGGCTCACCGGGGGGGACTTCTCGCCATCACCTTGGCTCTTATTTCACCCGTCCGGCTCAGCCGCTCCTCGGCAGGCGAGCAGAGGCGGCGGAGTTTCCGTGGCACATACGGGATGGAGATTGACATCGGCTGCGAGGATGGCACTCGTCCTGCCCGCGGGGACGCTGGGGCTGGGGGGGGCTGTTCTGCAGAGCCCCTGTCCCGCTGCCTGCCCGCTGCTGGGGAGGAGTTGACCAAAACCTTCAACCACCCCCAGCCTTCATGTCCACATCCATCTTTCGCCTTCCCTGGTGAACACCGAGGTCTAAGCGCGATGGTTCATGCAGCCAGCGAGCGCGTCCTCCCTCCTGCCAGGGCTCGCCCCATTCCACCGTCCCCATCTCCCGGCTACCTGCGAGCGCTGCCCAAACGCCGCCTCTCCCTGAGAAATCGCGGCTCAGCCATCACCGCCGGCCCTCCCACAGCAGGCGAGCCACAGCGCCGGGGCGATGCCCTCCCTGCAGCCCGTCGGCAAGCCCGTTGGTGCCGGCCAGCACCGAGCCCGTCCCGCGCGAGCCGCCGTGGTGGTTTTCCCGCTCTGACAGCTGTACGGAAATTGGAAGGCGACGCTGACATGTGTCAACAATAACCAGCGAACAAGCGCCGACGGCGGTGGCTGTCCCCACCACCTAGAGGAGGCTGGCCACTCTTGGCTGAAATCACGACAAATTGCGGCTGGGAAGCAGGAGTATTGTTTCAATTATTTCCATTATATAAAGTCAAGCCATTTAATATATTCTGCCTCAAAGGGGCTCAACTAAAGAGATAAAATAAACACTGGAAATCTGCTCCGCTGGCATGGACGAGGAATTCCGTTTCAACACCAAACCTTCCCTCCCACCTCGCCGCTCGCCTTCCCTTTCCTCCTCCCGGCTCCCTCTCCTCCTCCCGCTGCCCCTCGGCCTTCGGCGCTGCTCGACACCAATTCCGTCTTTGGGATTTGCTTCTGTTTTGGCAGCCGGAGCGCTCGGAGGCTGCGCAGCCGCGCCGGTGGCCGAACCCGGAGCCGAGCCGGAGGAGCTGTGCTGCAGGGAGGGGAGCGGGAGCTCCCCTGCTCTCTCCGGGATGAAGGATTTGATTTAAGGCAAACCTTAAACCTCTCGGCGTGCTGCATCCCCCCGGGAGCGGCGGGACGGCCGGGTGGCACAGACCCAGGGCCAGATGGAGCGTGGCAGGAGGAGGAGGAGGAGGAGGAGGAGAGCCAGTGTGCCGCCAGCGTGCCGTGGGCTGCTCGGCGCACTTGGCTGCCGCCGGCGCTGAAGTCAGCCACCTTCACACCGTCCTCCCCCGTGTGCCGGCGCGGGGGGCGGCGAGAGGGGCTGCCGGGCTGGCTGGAGCTGCCTCCCGCTGCGCAGAGCCCAGCTGCTCCCACCAGCTCCAACCAAGCGGGAGCCCCATTACGGCTCCCCGCGGCACCGGCCTCGCCGGAGCTCTCCTCATTGCCGGGCTGTGCTGGCCCAGGTGTTCCCAATATGCCGGCGTGGGGAGGAGCACCCAGCTGCACCGGGCTCCCGCATGGGTGGAAAATGAACAGTTTGGCCTTTCCCAATGGTTTTCCCTGTGCACCTGCCCAGCTCCGAGCTCTGAGTCCCCCGGAGCGGGGGTCGTGGGCAGTGCCACCGCTGGGGACCAGGGTGATGGAGGTGGCCGTGCCGCAGGATGCCCGGCAAGGGCCACGGTGCGGCGTTAGGTGGAGCCGGCATTTCGTAAGCACGGGGGAAAGGGCCTCTGCCGAGCTGGCGTGGGGAGCGGCTGTGACTTTCCATTCCTGTGGGAAGTGGGCTGCCACCGTCCAAGCATCTGGGCTTGTTATGATGGGAGAGGAATGCCAAATATTTTTCTTCCTTATCCACTACCATCCGCTCAAACCCTCCCCTGATCAAACCCACATTCGCCGCCTGGGCTGTACGAGGGCCCCTGCCTTGGAGAGATCCCTCCCGGCAGCCGCTCCAGCCCTCGCGGCTGCGGGAACCTCGTGGCACCTGGGGAGAAAACCGAGGGCTCCCCCCACCCCGCTGCTCCTTGCTGCCTCCTTCCCCCAGCTGCCAGCCTGCCCCGGCCATTTCGTTTTCACTTTGCTGCCTTGGCCAGGAGCATCCCTGTGCCAGCATCCCTGGTGCCGGCAGCGTCCTTCATGCCAGTGTCCCCAGCTGACCTGCGGCCCAGGTGGGACCGTGCTATCCCCGCTGGAGCCCTGGGCCCCAAAACCCCTCCCCGGGGCGCCAGCCGTGCCGGGAAGCAGGCGGTGCTGCCTTGGAGGGTCACCAAGATTTTTCCAAAGATGAAAGCGTGCTCAAGTGTCAAACAAACTTTCCAAATTATCTTCCTGGACACTTTCTCCCTTTGGAAGACGGAGGAGGAACATTTCATTCCCTCTGCGCTGGCGTGGAGCGGGGCTGCGTGAGGGAGCCGGGAGCTGCCAGCGGCGCCCGTGGGATCGGCCTCGCTTCTCCCCGGCATCACCCGTGAGTCACCGTGGTTGCCGCCCCGGCACCGCCAGCCGGGCTCCCCGTCCCCCCGCAGCCCCCCGCAACCCCTCCAGGCACAGCAGAGAGGTGATGGGCGCCTGGTTAATCGGCAGAGAGCACAGCATCCCTTCCCCCTGCAGTTTTCAGAGGAGGAATCCTCAACAGCCCAATTAAGGCAACCGAGAGGATTTCTCTGCTCCCTCGGGGACACCCGGCACCCACCGGCGGGGACCCGGGACCAGCAGCTCTGCTGGCCTCGGCACAGCCTCCGCGCTATTGCACAGCCCAGCCATGAGCTGAGCAAATTGCCACGTGCCGCCACCGAGGATCCAGTGCTAATGAGAGCCACCTCGTTAGCGCGATCCCCCGGCGAGGGGGCTCACCCTGACAGGGCTCGCTCCGACATCCGCTCGCTCCTGCCAGCAGCCGGAGAGCACGACCGAGGACGAGGCGCTTCCCTGGCCCTTGCATGGCTTTTTTCTTCCAGGTCCTGACAATGAAAATCCCCACTCAGCTCCTGGGGAGCCGGGCTGGCCCCGCTGCGGGGCAGGGAGCTGCCGTGAGCCTCGCCAGGGTGCTGGGCCAGCTAGGCACCTGTGGCCACAGCCACTCGTCCCTGGCAGCGCCCGTGCACGCCAGCGCAGCCGCGCTTTGCAGGTACTCAGGCATTGCCACCACCATTCCCATATCCATATTTTTCCCAGTTCCTGCGCCGAGGCGGTGCCACCCTGCCGGTGCCCACGCGGTCCCCCCAGCCCATGCAGGTCCGCAACGGGGACGCCGTGTCACGGGCTCGGTTGATCATGGAAAGTAAGGCTGAGCCAGATGCTGGAAACCTGCATTTTATGGGTAATTTTTCAATTTATTTCATATTGGCGCTAGAGGAACCCCTAAAGCCATCCCAACCGTCGTTCCTCCTGGTTTCCCATGGCGAGGCCCAAGGGGTCTGAAGCAGCTCCTTTGTTGTCTGCGTCGTTCGCTCTTCGGGAATGAAACACCGCGGTGCCGGATGGGAGCGGAGAGGAGAGATGGCGAGGGAGGCTGGGGGGGAGATGGGGAGCTGGAGGGAGAAATCCGTGGGGGTAGAAAGGAGAGTAACACTGCTGGGCTTTCCCTGGGCACGGCCGCGTGCCCCAGGACACGGAAGGACACATTGATCGCAGCCCCGCAGGCGGCCCTCCCCCGTACGATGAATTTGCCAGTGCTCAGCGGTCCACCCAACCCATTTGTCCCTCCGAGGTAAAGCAGAGCCGGAGCATCCCAGGTGGGAATGAGCCCGCTCTGGCCAGCCTCAGTCTTGCCTGCGGGAGCAAATCCCGGTAAAAGCGGTGTGCCCTGCGAGAGTGAAGCAGACAGAAACTCTCCCTTGGTCGACTGGAAGCCACCAGGACCGAGGTCCAAGCCCAGACCTCTCCACGGAGCAAGCAGGGATGCTGCAGCCCCCTGAGCCCAGCTCAGGAAATGCTGGGGGTTCCCCCCAAAAGATGGTAGCCAATTCTTGGCCCTTTTATTTCCCCGTAGCTGGCTGGGGTGTGGGACAGGCAGGCGGGTCAGCCTCTGCCCTGGGGGTGCTGGGGGGGCAGGGGGGTCCTGAGTGCCCCAAGAAGCTCCCTCCGTGCCCCTCCGGGGGGAGGAGAGGGGCATACTGTGCTAGTTTGGGCTTGGGTGCTGGGTGCTGGGTGCTCTGTTGTCGGGGCTGTCACTGGTGGCCAGTGGCCCTGGAGCCCTGGTTGGGGTGGTGACCAGGCTGCTCCAAGGCCATGGCTCCTGGCACCGGGCCGGCACGTCCCAGTTCAAGGGTGTGAGCACATGGAGCTCCCAGGATGGGGACCCGCAGCACTGGCACCCCTGGCTCACCTGGGGGTACCTGGCGAGCGAGGGTCTGCAGCCGAGCCCCTTCCCGCTCCTGCCCCGCACCCCTCTCCAGGCACCGAGAGCCCCCGCAGGGCATTTTGGGGAGCACCGCATGGGGCAAGGAGTGGGGGCAGCTGCGTGGGAGCCAGGAACAGCTCAGTGCAAGCTCAGCTCAGCTCAGCTCAGCTTAGCGTGGCACGGCTTGGCTTGGTGCAGCTCAGCTCAGCACAGCTGGCTGGCTCGCACAGCTGGCTGCGGGACGCGCCAGGCCGGCTCGGTGCGCCGGAGACCCACCGCGGCTCCCGGCCCGCCGGCCTGCCCAGGGGCTCAGCCTTGCCCGGGGGCTGCCGCCGGCCCCCGCAGGCCTGCCGGGGCTGCTGGGGCTGCAGGGGCTGGGAGCGGGGGGCTGAGCTCGGGGGGGGGGCTAGCGCAGGCAGCGTCACCCGCCTGGCTCCACCCCCCCCCAAATCGCAGGGGGCTTCACCATGACCCCGGCACTGGGATGGCAGCGGGACAGTCGGACCGCAGCGGGACGGCGGGACGGTTCCCAGCCGAGGTGGCGGCTGGAGCACTCCGGCGAGGGGGACTCCAGCCAATTTGTTTGCAAGTCGCTTTGTTGCTGCTGGGGGATTTTTTTTTTTTTTTTTTTTTTATTATTATTATTTTGAAGGCGGGGGTGAGGAGAGGGGGCTGGCACCGGCTATAAAGGCAGAGCTCCCCGGAGCAGCCAGCACTTCCCTGCCACCATGAGCACTCCCTTGGCCTGACGGCCCCTGCCTGCCCAGGGCTCGACGGCTCATGCCACCTTAGCGCCCGGCTGCGTGCCAGCGGCAGCGCCGGCGTAGGATGGTGTGAGCCCAGAGCCGCTCTCCTCCCTCTCACCGCCCCTCGGCTGGCTCTGGCAGGAGACGAGCCCACCAGCCGCTTGGATGATTTGATTTCTTCCCTGCCCAAAATTACTCCTGCCCAGATGCTGTGGATAATATTCATGTTGCTGTTATTCATCAGCTCCGTGGAAATGCTCACGCAGAACCGATGGAAGAAGCAAGGTACGGGCGCGTGTGGCCGGCTCGTCCCGCTCGGGGACCGTGGGGCGGCTCTGGGACACGGGGCTGTCGGCCCCTGCCTCCTCTGCCGGTGCCGGAGCTGCTGGCGCTGCCTGCGCCCAGCAGGCAGGAGGTGTGAAACGGGGCTGATCTGCACCCAGGGCTGGAGGGAGCTGGGAACCAGCATCCTCCCAGCCGGGTCCCTTGTGCCCTGCTGGAGACCGGCTGTGTTCCCCCCTCAGTGCATGGCAGAGAACGGGCTCGGGGTAGGCACGTGCAGAAGGCAATGCCCAGCCCCATGGCATCGCCTGCCCGATGCCAGCCCTTGCCCCCGGGGCTGGCAGGGGACAGGGGGACGCTGGCTGGCATGGGGACCAACTTTGCCAGCGCCAGGAGAGCCGGGCACAGTGGGGATAGTGAAGAACGGGCTGATTTTCCAATATTTCCCTTCTTAAGGTGTTAAGTGGGTGGGGAGTAAAGCCCCCTGGAAGGATGCTCAGTGTCACTGCAGGCCCTGGCTGTCCCTGTCCTTCCCAGAGGCACCAGCCGAGCCGCCGCTCGGTGCCAGGGCACAGGGCAGGGTGCGTGCCGGGGCTGCACCGGGGAACGTGTGCCCCTCTGCTGGGCACCGGCTCGTGTCCCTGTGCCAGGCAGTGCCGGGCAGTGCCACCCGGCCGCGGGGAGCGGGGCCAGGGCTGACGTTCAGCTCTGCACCGGGACCAGGTTGGGTTTGGAACCAGCATGTGCCAGGGTAGGGGCAGGACCGGGCAGGACCAGGGCTTGCAGGGGCCGGGACAGCTTCCCCTGCGGCTGCTGCGTGTTAAGGGTGTGCGGAGCTGGTGGGCACCTGTGATTATGGGGGTGGCCAGGCTGGCAGCCGAAATGCCTCCGATTGGAAACGGCCGGGCACCGAGAGGGGCTCGGGGTGCCACGGAGCCAGCGCCGGCACCTGATGCCGAGCGGCCTGATGCTATGGGCTGCACGGGGGGCTCGGTTGCTGGCAGCACCCAGGGGTTTGGTCTCGACGCCCTGCCTTGAATGCGTGTCTCTCCCTGTATAACCAGCGCAGAAGGGCCAGTGAGGTCTCCGGGGGCTGGGAGGGATGCTGCAGCACCCCACAGCCGCCCCACTGCTGCCGCCAGCTGCCTGCGGCCGTGCCCTGCTGCCACCAAGGGATGTGCGGGCAGCCCAGTGCCCGCCCAGTGCCCTCCCAGTGCCTGCAGAGCCCGCGGGGGGGCGGGGATGGGCAGCGATGGGCGATGCCACGTGGATGCCTGGCACAGCCCTGGGAGGGAGCACCCCCGGGGGGGGGGGGGCAGGAAGGTGAACCCACCGGGTGTCCCTGATCTCCCCACTCCCACGGTTTCGGTGTGAGCCACGTCCCGCTGCGCAGCACAGCCCTGCGCTGGCTTTCAGCAGCTCCCCGGCGTCGCTGTCGGTGGCAGAGGCACGTGCCGGCAGCCTCGCCGTGCTGGCAGCCCCGAGGCTGGCGGGGCAGAGGAGCGGGACCTGGCCGGCCGAGCCATCCCCCGGCTCCGCACCACGGGCCTGTTTTTAAGTGATGGTGATGGGAACAAGACCCCAGAGCCTGCGCAGGGCTCCCCACCGTCCCTGCCCCAGTTGGGGGGTGGAGGGAGAGTGGCAAAAGGAAAAAAGAAAAATCAAAAAGAATTAGGGAAGGGAAGGAGGCTCGTAAATCCCTGGGTCTCCAGGGAAGCCGCCCCAGCTGCAGCCAGGAACACAAATGTTGTCAGTGTTTGGTAAATATGTAACGGAGACCATAACAACTTAATGGATCCAAGGTGCTTCGTTAGCGCACTCCCAGCAGATGCAGTCCTAACAAAGCCTCCTGGCCGCCCGCTGCCATCCGAATCCCTGTGCCCTGGCAAAGGGACCGGGGCGAGCCAGCCTGGGGACAGCTTCACGGCACCTCGGCCCCAGGGACCGGCTGGCACTGGGGGAAGCTGTGCCAGGGCCCAGCACGCGGGGCTGCGAGGCAGTGTCTGCCAGCATCCCCCCCAGCTTCCCCAGTGTCAGCCTCTGCCTCCCCAGCATCCCCCCCAGCTTCCCCAGTGCCAGCCTCTACCTCCCCAGCATCCTCCCCGGCTTCCCCAGTGCCAGTCTCTGCCTCCCCAGCATCCCCCCGGCTTCCCCAGTGCCCCCCCCCCCCCCCCGGCTTCCCCCCCCCCCCCACCCCCGCCCCCCCCAGCCGGGGGCCCTAGCCCCGGGGGGAGCATCGGTGCCGGGATCGCTCCCGGGGGGAACCTGTGTCTGTGCTGGGCAGCACCCAGCGCAGCAGCTCGTTTGGCTCCTGCTTGCCCGCTTGGCTTGGCTCAGACCAGAGCTGCGCCGGGGCAGGTCCCTCCCGATGCCTGCCAGGGCTCGGACCTGGGGGTCCACAGCAGCCCCCGCCTGCCCCCACCACAGGCGCTGGGCTTCGCTCTGTCCCGGGCAGCAGCTTCCTTAGCCCTTCGCTAGGTGCAAAAAACCATCTTCGTGCTCCAAGATCCACTGGGAGATGGACCCGGGGCCCGAGCCCACAGCCGGGCTGCGGCACCGTCACCGCTGCACAACACGAGCTTTTGCCCAGGAGCGTCCGGGGGAGCCCGTGGTGCCGGAGCTGAGCAAACGCTTCCCAACACGGCTGGGCACAGCAGAGGCATCGGCCACCGGTGCGCCGGAGCCTGGTGGTCCCTCCCGGAGATGCCCAGCCAGCCCGGGGGTGCGAAAAGACACCAGGCATGGGTTAGCCCCTGGTGCTCGGGGCTCAGCCCCCCAAATGCCCCTGTGCCAGGAGCATCTCTCCGGGCCACGTTTCTCAGGGCACTGGGAGCCGGTTTGGGGAGGAGCAGTGGTCAGGGGGTCTGCAAGGGCCCCACCAGGGGCTGCAAGCTGATGGGGGGCTGGCACCCCATCCTTGTCCCCAGGGGCAGAGCCCACCTCGGGGCTGGCCACCCTCACCCAGGTCGGGAGCACTGCAAAGGCAGCCAGGGAGGCGGCGGAGGCTCTTGAGCAACCAGACAGATCCTTATCTTGGCTCCTCTCGAACGGTTCCAAAATGCTCTTTGTCCCCTGACACTGAACAGGCAGCAGCTCATTAATGCAGGTCAGGGCCTATTTCCACCCGCTCTGTTGTCCTGCTGGGGTTCGGATGCTTCCCATGGGACGGACACACGGCCGGGGTAGGGACAGGGCTCAGGCTGGCCCCCCAGGGCAGAGCTGGGCGTGGGGTGAGCCCTCAGCCTTGGGGTGAGCCCTCAGCCTTGGGGCAACGGAGGCAGCGATGCCCGAGCCGAGCGCAGCGGGGAGCGATGGCTCTGCGCCTCCCTGAGCTGCCAGCCTGGGGAAAGTGGGGGGGATTGGGGGACCAGAGGGAGGTGGGGAGGCGTCTGCAGGGAGATGGGACAGTGCTGTCACCTCACGGGTTGGAGAGGGGCTGCCATGGGGCCGGGACCCTCCCCGGAGCCTTGGCCGCGCCGCGCACGCGTGCCGCAGCCCCTCTCCATCGCTTGCCCCCGCAGCGAGCGCCGGCCTGCTGGAGAACTGCACGGGCTGCGTCCTGTGCTCCGAGGACAACGGCTGCATCACCTGCCACCACCGGCTCTTCCTGCTCATCTGGAGGGACGGCATCCGCCAGTACGGGATGTGCGTCCACACCTGCCCCCCCGGCTACTTCGGCGTGCGGGGTCTGGAGGTCAACAGATGCACAAGTACGTCCCGTGCCCGCCGGGGTCCCATGCCCCCCCCGCCTCCCCTCGCCACCCCGCGGGTCCCAGCGTGGCAGGAAGGGCGAGGGCTGCGTTTCCCGCAGCATTCCCGGCGGCGTGGAGCCAGTGGCAGCCACCAGAGCTGGGGGCAGCCGGGCCGTGGGGCTTCCTCCCCTTTTCCCCCGCCCAGAGCTGCAGCCCGGACCCCGCAGGCTCACCCAGGGTGCCCAGTGGGTACTGGTGCTGCTGGCTCCAGGCTCGCCGTGCACCGGCCCCCGGTGCCAGCCGGCTGACCAGCCCTCCCTCCCGGCAGAGTGCAGGTCGCCCAGCTGCGAGAGCTGCTTCAGCAGAGACTTCTGCATGAAGTGCAAGGACAAGTTTTACTTGCACAAGGGCCAGTGCTTTCGGCAGTGCCCCCCCAGCACCACGGCGCAGCCCGGCACCCACGAGTGCCAAGGTAAGCAGCACCTGCACCCCACACCGGTGGTCCCTGGGGACGTGCCCGGTGCTGCGCCGTCACCGTCCCCTCCCTGCACCCCTGTCCCCCGCAGAGACATGCGAGCTGGGGCCCTGGAGCAAGTGGAGCGCCTGCACCCACGAGGGCCGGACCTGCGGCTGCAAGTGGGGTGTGGAGACGCGGGTCCGGGAGGTGCTGGGGGTCACCCGGGAGGAGGGGGCTGCCTGCCCCGCGCTGCTGGAGACGAGGAAGTGCCGCATGAGGAAGCACTGCCCGGGAGGTGAGCACCGCACCGCACCACCCCGCCTGCCGCCCCCGACCCTGCGGGTGGCTTCGAGCCCCTCCAAAGCGAGCCCCAAGGCATGCCAGGGCTGGGGGGGGGGGGGGGGGGGGAGGTTGGTGGCGGCAGCCCAGCAGTGGCCGGCGAGCCTGGCTGTCATCTCGCAAGCATTTTGAGGCCGGTGGCTGTAACTGTGCAGTTCTGGAGAAAACCGCCGTCTCAGGCACATGTGCTGAGCAGCTCCGGCGCTGGCGCTGGCGTGGGCTGCGGGGCTGGCGGGGACCCCCCTGGGCAGCGTGCCGGGGCTGGCTGCTCCCACCCAGCAGCCCCTGAGACCGCCTGGGACTGGCCAGTGTCCCTTCCACCACCGGGCTGGGACGGGCGCTGGCGTGAGCCACCACGGCTGGACGAGGCTGCCGAGCTCCGGCTGCCGTCCTGCCGCGCTTGCAGCGGGAAAGGCATGGCCGGGGCTCTCTGCCTCCCAGTTGGGAGCAACAAGGGTTGAGACCCGCGGGGGAGGCTCCTGCAAAAACCTCCCAGCCCCCCAAATCCCATGGAGCTGGAGGGCATCACCCAGGGGATTTCTGACAGCCAAAGCTTCGGGAGATCCCCCCCTGCCAGGGCAGGGTCCTCCTCCATGGCTTGCCCCACCAGAGGTTTGCCCCGGTCCTGTGCCTCCTCCCACGGTGGCAACACCGCGTCCCCTGGGCTGGGGGCTCAGTGGCACGGGGCTCCCCGCCACCTCTCACAGCACCCAGACCTGGCACCGGCTCCAGCCGGGTGGTGCGGGCACATGGCCGGCCATGGGAACCAGGAGGGTGCTGATGCCATTTTTGGATGCAACCAGCTGGACCGAAGGCGTTCTAATAAATCTCCGCTTAATAACTGGCAGAAAGGGGGGGGGATTGCACGAGGCACCGACCCGTAGGGCCTGAGCTGCTGGCCCCGCGGTGCAGAGGTTCGCAGTTTGGAGCTGCGGGCTCGCTGCGTGCCCTGGGACACGCCGGCGTGGTAGGAGCCGAGGGTGGCGGAGGCAAGGACCGCAAGGGGGGGAAGACAAAAAGGGTGGAGAGAGGAGACCAGTAACAGAAGGCATGGGGCTGGGGCTGGGGCCGTGGAGCCAGGAGAGCGGCTTCATCTCAGCACCGTCAGCCATAAATAATATTTTCCTGCTGACAGCCCGGAGGAGCTGATTTCCATCCCAGCCCAGGACCCCGCTCGCAGCTTCAGGGCACCAGGTGGCATCGATTTCAGGGACCTTCCCCTCCCTGCCGTGCTGCGCCGGCTCTGGACCCGGAGAGCTGGTGACAGTTTGATGTGGCAAATTTGGCGCGGGAGGACGGGCTGCTCCAGGGCACGGTGTCGCGCCACACGGTGCCGGGCGGGTGCCTGCAGCACCCTGCCTGCGCCCAGCCCTGCCCACGGGTCCTGGCCGCAGGGACCACGGCACTGGCGCTTCGGAAGTGCCCAGTCTTGTGGGGCAACTGGGAAGGCAATGGCACCCCAGCGAAACACTCGGCCTCCCAGTTCTGCCCAGGCACCCACTCCTGCGTGCTGGGAGCCCTGAGGCCACAGGGATGGGCTCAGGGAATGGCGGGTCCTTGCTGGGGGAAACCCTTTTTGCCCCACGGCAGCCCCCGCGCCCTGGCCGGGGGGGGGGGGGGCAGCCCCTCAGTGTCTGGCAGCCCAGCCTGGCTGCCGGCTCCCAGGCAAGCTCCTCGGCGTCCCTGCCATGGCAGAGCCTGCGTCTGCCCTTGCTCCCGGGCTCCTGCCCGCCCGGCCAAGTGCTGGGTTATGGGATCCAGATGCTGGAGGAGGAGGAGGAGGAGGACAGCGAGTTCACTTGATGCAGCCGAGACACCCCCAGCCCGGGCGAGCCAGGGAAGCAGCGGGACCCGACCGTGCGGCGAGAGATTTGTGCCACCACTTCTGAGCCATCCCCAGGCTGCTGGGAAGGAGAAGCCTCCGCGCTTGGCCGAGGCACAAAACCCCTGGTGCTGCTGTAAATCTGCCTTGTGTGTCTGCCACGCTCTCCAGACGCTTGGTGTTCGTGCTGTGCCCGCTCCTTTGTGGGTGGCAACTGTCTGGGAGATCAGAGCCGAAAAACAGAGCCGGGCAGGAAAAGAACTGGAGCCCTTGGAAAGGATCGGCCGCAACAGCCCTGGCGCACACAGCACCGGCCAGTCGCGGTCCCCATGCCCCTCACGCAGGGACAGCGGCTCCGGACCCCCCCCCCCCCCCATGTCACCCAGCTTGGGGTGAGGAGAGCAGATGGTGGGCACAGGAGTAGAAGCAGAGGTGAAGCTGCCAGGTTTTGGGGCAGCCGTCCCGCTCCCCAGCGTGGGCTCCCCTTCCCGCCGGAGCCCACGGCACGGCAGGGCTTAACCTGCATCCCGGTGCGGTGCCTCGGCACTGACCCCCTGCCCAGCCAAGCCGGGAGCTGGAGCAGCTTGGGGAGCCCCTTGGGGTGTGCAGAGATTTGGGTCCCAACCACCCCACCGTGCAGCGCCAAGTCCCCGGCAGGGGGTCAGGGGGTCAGCTTGACTGGGACACGGCCGGGCGCTGCCAGCGCCGTGGGTTGTGCCCGCCTGGACAGGGAGCATCCACACGGGGAGAGCATCCCCTGGGAGATCATTAGCACCCATGGGTGGATGCACCCCACATCCCATCCTGCCCAAACCCTCCTGGGGGCCGGCTGGGCCCTGTGCGAGCCCACGGTGGTGGGCAGCACCATCTTCTCCAGGGGGGTGGCACAGCCCTGCACTGCGGCAGAGCCGGGCATGGCCATGGCATCAGTTTGTCTTGCTCTGATATCCCCGGTCCCAGCTCAGAGAGAAGTTGGGGTCCCTGCAGGCAGCCCCCCCACCACCCCGAGGTTGGTTGAGCTGGCCCCAGCCCATTCCTGGAGATTTTGGGGGTATCAGGATTTCGGGTCCAGCCATGGGAGCCGGAGGGGCGACACATCGTGTCCCTCTGCCCATGCCACCGGCACACCCAGACCCCTCCCCCAGACCCACGCTGCTGTTTGGTGACCTAGAGGGGGGGCTCTGGGGGTCCCCCAAATGAAGAAGAGGGACCCAGGGGATGCTGCATGATCCACATCTCATAGCCAGGGGTTCGGGCCGCATCCTGCTGCCTGGCTGGCATGCGAGCCTTCCTTTTCTCCTCCTTTTTCTCTTCCAGAGAAAACCGAACCCAAAAATAAAGGCAAAAAGCGACCGAAGAAGCCGAAGACAGAACCGCACATGGGTACCTAGCGGCACCGGGATGGGAGCTGGAGCAGCACGGCGGGAGCCGGTCGGGAGCTCTCCGTGCCGCCGGCCGGCGGCACAGAGAGCTCCCGACCGGCTCCCGCCGTGCTGCTCCAGCCACGTCGCCCCTGTTTTTCCATCCACAAAAAAATTGCACAACTCCCCCCCCCCCCCCCCCATCATCCTTCCCCTTTTCTTTTGAGACAATTTATGGCCTGTAAAACATTTCCTTTTCAGAAAATCTAATTTGCAGTGTCCAAAGCAATGCCCTGGGGCTCGGGGAGCGGGGGGTGGCTCCTTTCTTTTCCTGTTTTTTCCCTCTTCCCCCAGCCTTCTCCGTCCCTTCCCTTGCTCCAACCGGGTGGGATGGGGTTGGTCCCAGCATTGGACCCCACTGATGAAGATGATGGCTTCTTGGGTACCGGCCCCCAGGGCTGGGAGATGCCCCGGCCCCACAGGGTCCTGATTTCACAGGGTGCACAGCGTCCCACCGAGCTGCTCGGGGTGCTGGGTAGGGTCCCTCATCCCCAGCCACTGGGAAGCCAATGGGACCCCCAAGCTGGGAACCCTCCTGGGGACCACGCCAGCCTAGCACTCAGCATCCCCACTGGCACAACCATGGGCCAAATCCTGCCATCCTCAGGCTCATGGAAGGGCCGGAGGAGCTTCTCTCCCCAGCTGGATGTGGGGACAGGAGTTTGGGGTGGCTGTGGCCACGTTTGGTCTGGGTCAGGGGTGCACACCAGCTGCCGGAGCGAGCTTGGGCATGGGATGCTCCTGCCTCCCGCATCCCACGCTGGGAGCAGCCACCACAGCCCCTTCCCAACCACCCCGGGGGGCGCGACCCAGGGGTGCTGAGCCCGGCCGTGCCCCTATCCCGCCACGCCGGCTGCCATGCTTGCGTTGCCTGCAGAAGCTATCGGGGTATGTCCGAGGCATGGAGGGCTCTAGCAGCGCATTTAATGTGGGATTTGCTCAAACTGCTGCCCCAGCCGCAGGCGTCCCTGTATTTGGGTGTTTCCCGGGGTCAGAGCCCCCCATCCCTGCTCCAAGTGCAGGCAGGGGAGGCTGGGTCTGGCCGTGGGGTGTTGGGGCTGGGGGGCCACGAGGGCTGCACAGACCCTTCAGGGCGAGAGCGCTGGGTGTCAGCATCGAGCCGGCACGAAGCTGCCGTAGCAGCTCCTCCGTTTGCTTCATGTCCAATAAATACATTAAACGGCGTCCCCCTCGCCTCCCTCTTTTCCTCATTTCCACGAGGCGCTGCTGGAGGGGGCCGGGGACACCGGCTGCGGCCACAGCGTTATCCCCGCGTCCCCCCGCCCCGCGGCGGTGGGAGCAGGCAGTGGGCACGGCAGCCCTGCTCTGCGCTGGCCCGCGAGCGCGTGCCCCTCCGAGCCCCCCCGGCACGTGGCCAGATCCAAACCCCAGAGCCGAGGGGAAAGGAGCCGCCGGCGTGGGACCCCTCCACGCCCCAACCTGCAGCCACAGATCCCAGTGTGCCGGGATGGGGAAAGGTTTTATTGGAAAGGTTTTATTTAAAGCATCACCAGGATCGCTCTGTGCCCGAGGCGGCGGCTGGAGCAAGCGGGAAGCAGCATCACGGGGGCTGCAGGTATCCCGGGCTCGGCTCTGCTGCTGGGCAGCACCCAGGGGTTCGTCCGGCTGGTTGCTGATTGCAATGAGACCACTGAGTCCGGCAGGGCCCCCCTCGCAGCGATGGCCAAGCCCAGCCGCATCATCCGGTTGCTGTGAAGGCACAAGGGCAGCACGCTGGCCCGGTGGCAGCTCCGGCATTTCCCTCGGGGGGGACGGAGCACCCCGCTCCACGGGCAGCACCGCTCCGTGCTGCAGACCGTGCTCCCGCCAGCTGCTCCAGCACCGCCGCTCATGGCATTCCCGGCCATCCCGGGATGGCAGCAGGGGTCCCTGCCCTGGCCCCACATCCGTGCGAGCAGCCCGGCATGCGGGGACATGTGCCCCCCCGTGCTGGGACAAAACCACCCTCTCCTGAGCAGCCCCCTGCCCGGGGCGGCCGGCTCTCCTGTGCCAGCCTGTCCCCCCTACTGGGGTTGTCCCCTCCTGGGGGGAACTAGCCTAGAACTAGCCCAGCACATCGGCTGGCAGCCACGGTGACCCCCAGCTCTGGGGGGTGCCCATCCCATACAGCCGCCCCAGCCCCCAGCAGACCCCGCGGCCAGGACCTGGGCACCCCGAGCCCTGCGCAGGGTCCGGCCGGGTCCTGCCAAGCTCCGCCTGGGACACAGCCCCCGTCCTGGTCCCCACAGGCTCGTCCGGCTGCTGGAGCAGCCAAATCCAGGCCTGGCTCTCGCCAGTGTTATAAATAGCCGGGGCGCGGGGAGGGAGCTCTGCTCCCCAGGATGGGGGGGTCCCGGGAGAGGAGGTCCCAGCGGGTGCTGGTCAAGGGGGACCCACTGGGTGCCGGGGCTGGAGGGCAGGGAGGGCTCGGCGCTGGCGCAAGGGGGGGGGCCGGGGGCCGGGGGGGGGGGGGTGCGTGTGTGCGAGTGTGTGCGAGACATTTATAGATCACGTGTGAAACTTGATCTCCCCTCAGTGGGCTAGGAGGGGAGAAAAAAGATAGAAGTATTGTTTTTAAACAGATTTTTTCCTTTGTTTTTCTTTTTTTTTCCCCCCCTCTCCCCCAGCGAGGGCTGCGGCCGCCTGGCGATAAAAGGCCGGGGCGGCCAGAGCCGGCTCAGAGGGAGGAAATGCCGAAATCGCAGCGTTTCGCCTCGGCGGCGAGTGCCCACTGACCCGTCCCAGCGTCGCGGCCGCCCGGGAGCGCATCCCCAGGCAGGGCACCCCGCTCCCACCCCGGCACCGCGGGGACCCCCGTGCCATGCGGGCCCTCAGCCTCAGCCTCACGGCCTTGACCTGTGCCATGGCGGCGCTGAGCGTGGCCGGAGCCCAGCGCTGGGTGCCGGAGGGGGGCAGCCACCGGCGTTCCCACCGGGTGCAGCATGGCCACTGCAGCTACACCTTCGTGCTGCCCGAGGCCGACCCGCCGCCCTGCCCGCCAGCCCCCGCCGCCCCCGGCCCCGCCAACGCGCTGCTGCAGCGGGACTCACCGGCCGGCACCGCGCACGCCGGCCACGGGGCTGCCCAGCGCCTGCGGCACCTCGAGAGGATCCTGGAGAACAGCACCCAGTGGCTGCTGAAGGTAGGGTGTGGGGCGCCGGGGGGGACAAGGGGGCTGGGGTCTTCCTCCAGCACCCCAGCACACAGCACCCCCCGCCCGGCCGCCCGCTCCGGCGCTCTGCCTGCTCCAGGCTGCCGGCGCCGGAGCCAGGTGCAGGGGGGGGTTGATGCCCACCCGAGCAGCAGCGCTGCAGCCGGGGCAGTGTTTGCAACCTGGGCCTGATCCTGGCCCATGGGCACTGAGCGTTGCCGACTCAGAGGGGATGGGTGCCGTGGGTGCTGCTGCCCGTGGGTGCTGCCCCCCCCCCCCCCGGCTCCTTGCCCCAGCTGGGCTGGTGTGCCGGGCTCCGTTGGGGTTCAGCATTCCCTTCGGGCCCCCCTTGGGAGGGTTTTGGCAGGTGGCAGAGCGAGGGATGGAGGGATGTAAGGGCAGGGGCCACCAAAACCTCTCCCCTTTCATCGTTTTCCCACTTACGGGCTTTCAAAAGCTCCTGGCGCTCAGTGAGGCTTTGAGTGGGACCCGTGGCTGCTGGGTGGCCCCACGGCGCGTGGGGTAGGTGCAGGGTGGGGGGGTAGTGGGGTGCTGCACCGGAGGGGCTGCATGCCCACGGGGGTGCCCCCCACCCCAGCTCACCCGCGGTGGGAAGCGGCAATTCCTCCCCGAGGGCTGGCAGGAGCTGCTGCAGCCCCCATCTGCCTGCGTCAGACCCAGGAATAGCTCCTGGCCCGCTCCTCCGGGGGACACCTCCACGGGGGGCTGCAGACCCCGCACCCCAGCAAGGCAGTGGCACCGGGACCCTGGCTGTCCGTGTTGATAAGAGGGTGAACAGCTTGTCCCCAGCTGTCCCCAGCCCTCGGGCCAAGCAGCATCGCCAGCACCACCTCCTCGCCGTGTCGTGTCGGGGTGCAAAGGGCCCCGTGTGCCTCTGCGCCCCAATCTGCTGGAAGACCCCCCCCCATCTGAGCAGGGCTGCGGGCCGGTGCGTGCTGAACCCCCGCAGCCCTCGGGGTTGGGGTCAAGCACACCAAGCAGGGTGTCCCGGGGGTGGCCATCCCCACCCCACCCCAACCCCACCCCATCCCACCCCAACCCACCCCAACCCAACCCCACCCCATCCCACCCCACCCCAACCCCACCCCATTCCACCCCAACCCAACCCCACCCCCCAACCCCCCCCATCCCACCCCATCCCACCCCATCCCACCCCAACCCACCCCCACCCCTCCCACCCCATATCATCCCATCCCATCCCATCCCACCCCATCCCATCCCGCAGCACGGCCCCTCCACAGCAAAGGCAGTTTTTAGCTTTTTTTTTTTTCCCTGTTTTTCCTTGGCTTTCCTAATTTAACCCGAGCTGCCCAGGGAGGCTTGGTTTGGTCGGACTCCAGGCCTGAACAAACAAACCAGGGCTCAAAAGAGGCACCGGGTTCAGGGACGGATTGTAAACATCATCGCATCCCCGTCTGCTCTGCCCCGGCCCAGGGAGCCCCCGGCACCCAGGCAGGGCTCCCCAGGCCCCCTGAGGTACCCCCAGCCCCCCCCTTCCCCAAGAGGCTGTGCCCATCTCAGGGGGAATTAATTTTCGTTCAAACACGAATATTTGATGGGGCTGCCGGGTCCTGGGGGGCAGGGGATGCTTGGAGCGGGACGGGGTCCCCAGTAGGGCAGTGGCAGCTTGGCAGCTCTGGGGCACCCGTGGTACAGGGGCTGGTGCTGCGCGCCCTGGCAGGGGTGCAGGGGGCTTCCCCCCACCTCTGGCCCTGGGCGCCCCCCAACTTGGGCTTGTGGGATGCTTAGAAATGCCAGGGCAGGATGGGGACGGGGACAGAGGAGGGACGCGGCTGCAAGAAGGTGGCACAGGACCATCCAGCCATGGGCAACGGGTCCCCAGCACCAGGACAGCAGGGTGGCTGGGTTCCTCCTGCTCCAGCATTTTGGGGTGACCCACAGCACCATGGTGTGTCCCCCCCCGCTGCTCTGCCTTTCTTGGTGAGGAACGAGGCCGGGGGACCCCTCCAAGCCCAGGCGAGCCCGGCTCACTTCAGCACCCGTGGGATGAAGCAGGGATGAACCCGGTTTCCCTGCCCTCTGCATGCAGCCTGTCCCCCTTGGGTCCCCCGTGCCACCGTGGCTGGGGACGCTGTGCCCCCCTCCAGCCCCAGCTGCTCCCAGGGAGCTGCCAGGGCCGGGAGCCAGGGCTCCTCCGGCTGCGCTCAGCCCTCCCCGTGCCAGCCTGACCTTTTCCATGGGTATGTACTGCCCTCGGCTTGGAGATATGTTTATTTAAAAAAAAAAAAAAAAAAAAAAAAAAGAAAAAGGCAAGATTGAGCGGGAGAAAAGGCCTCCCCGAGCCCTGTGGAGCAACAAGATTAACGACGTGGTTAAAGGGAAACTCTCCAGCAATCGCTCAGCTCGGGGAAATGTTTTCCAGACGCGGCTCTCCGACCTTTCCCCGCTTCCTCCCCGCAAGCATGTTCCCGCGAGGGAAAATCCCCAGGGAAGCAGGGAGCAGGCGATGCCGGCCGGGATGCCCAGCCCAGGACCCTCCTGCCCCCCATGGCTGTTCATGGGGGGGGGTGATGGTTTCACCGCTGCCCAAGCCCTGGGACGGTTTCGCCGCTGCCAGCGCGATTTCATCATGGGCAAACAAGTGCAGAGCCCTGCCCTGCGCCCTGGCCCGCTGCCGGCCCCGCGGCCGTGCCAAGCATCCCGGCACCGCTGCCCGCCTGCCACCCTGCCAGGGCGAGCAGCATCCCAGCCCGGCCGGTCCCGCCTGGTCCACAGCCCAGCGAGATGCCGGGGATGCGGGGCTCTGCTCCGGCTGGGGGGGTCAGGCAGGGAGCAGGACCCGGGCGGCGTGGGAGCCATAGGGTGGGGGGAGCCGGGCAGCCCCTGTCCCCACTCGCTCGGGGGGGGGGCTGCCCGGTGTGGGGCTGCTTTCCCAGCGTGGGCGGCAGCACAGCCTGTTCCGCTCCCCATGGCCCCCGCTGAGGGACCGTGCCCCCACCGAGGCCATCGCCCCGGGGAGGGACCGAGTGGGAACCTCACGGTGGGGCTGCCAGAAATAGAAAAGCCTTTGGGAAAGGCGGCTCCCCCGCGGGCTGGGAAAGCGGAAGCGACATCTCAGCTGTGTCCGCATCCGGCTTCTTCCCAGCCCCGAGCGCTTCCCCATGGTGGCCGTGACACCCACCTTCCCCGGCCGATGGTGGCCCCCATTCGTCCATGTCCCCAACCCTGGGAAACCAATGGCTGGGGCCTGGGGGCTGATGCCGATGCCAGCTGCTCCCTGCCCGGCTGCTCGGCACAGGCCACCCAGGCCAGGCAGTAGCCCCCGCTTGCCAGCAGACCCGGGCACACCCAAGCCCGTGCCAGGTCCTGGCAAGTGGAAACTGGCCGGCACCACGGCCCAGGGATTTTGGCTGCCGGTGCCCAAGGGGGCTCCCCCCAGCAGCGGAGCCTGCGGGCAGCTCTGTCCCGATAAGCTTCGAAGGGCCCCGGGTGGGTCGTGCCGTGCTGAAACGCTCCCAGGGATGTGCCTGGGGGCTGTTCCGAGTGCTGCCGGGCTGAGCTGGGGCATGGAGGGAGGACCCGGAGAGCTCCCCGAATGACCTGCCATGGCTCCGCTCCCCTCCGCAGCTGGAGAGCTACATCCAGACGAGCATGAAGCCGGAGATGGCGCAGCTGCGGCAGACCGCGGTGCAGAACCAGACCACCACCATGCTGGAGATCGGCAGCACCCTCCTCAACCAGAGCGCCGAGCAGAGCCGCAAGCTCACCGACGTGGAGGCCCAGGTAGGGGGTGGCCGGGGTGCACAGCAGACGCGTCCCCATGTCCCCACCGCCCCCGGGATGGCGGCGGGAGATGCAATTTCTCTGCTGCTAAACATGGGGCGATTCCCCGAGATGATGCATGGTTTAACGCGGAGGTACCGGGGCTGTGTGCCGGGCAGCCCCGAGCCCGGTGACACCGGGGACCTGGAATGTCCCGGGCTGCTCACGCCAGCGCTCCCCCCCGCGCCCGGGGCAGGTGCTGAACCAGACGTCGCGCATCGAGATGCAGCTGCAGGAGAACTCCCTGTCCACCACCAAGCTGGAGAAGCAGCTGCTGCTGCAGACGAACGAGATCCACAAGCTGCAGAACAGGAACAAGTAGGGCCTGGGGCGACCCAGGGACCCCCCCTGCCCCCCAGACCCTGGGGGGAGAAGCTGGTGTCTCCCACCCCAGGGGTGCAGCTGCGCTTTGGGGTGGTTTGAACCCCTTCAGGGGCCGGCTGGGGTCCCTGGAGGATTGCACAGCCCCGGCACAGCCCCTTGGGCTTTGTTGCCCCCTGGCTAAGCGCGTCCCAGAGGTGCCAGGCAGGGCGCGATTTGGTGGGTGCAGCAGGGGACGGGGACAGCTCTGGGTCCCCGCAGATGTCCCCTCTGGGGTACTGCAGCCGGGGCTGGGTCTGCTCTGCCGCCCACTCCCCCCCTGGCTGCTGGGCGCAGGCGCAGCCCCCCCCCCGTCACCGCTGCCTCCCCGTTTCAGCATCCTGGAGGTGCGGGTGCTGGAGATGGAGACGCAGCACCAGGCAGAGCTGGCAGGGGCCCGCTCGGAGAAGGAGAGGCTGCGGCGCCTGGTGAGCCGGCAGAGCGGCACCATCGAGGAGCTGGAGAAGTCGCTGCTGGCCGCCAGCACCAACACCAGCCTGCTCCAGCGCCAGCAGCTCCAGCTCCTGGAGTCGGTGCAGAGCCTGGTGCGCCTCGTCTCCCAGCACAGAGGTGAGCCAGGGGCACACGGGCAGGCGGCGGGGGAGCTCCTCACCCCCCCACGGAGGCCCCTGTGCCCAGCTCAGCTCGTGACTTCGCCCCAAGAATGAGCCTTGGATTGCATCCAAGGAGCAGCTCCAGGCCCCCAGGGGAGGGTCCATGTCCCGACTCTGCCCCCAGCCACGCAAATCCCCAGGTTTGGGCTGGTGGCGGCCCCGGGGCATCGCAGCCGCTGCCTCACCCAGCCCCAGGGGGGGGCGACACGGCAGAAAGAAAAATAATCCGTGGGCACAAAAGCATCCAAAGGGAGTGGGGAAGAGCCACAAAACCAGGCAGGGCTGCAGCACCGGCGGGGTTTCTGCCGTCTCACCTGTCCCCTCTGCCGCAGCCCCGCCGCAGGAGCAACTCTTCCAGGACTGCGCCGAGGTGCGCCAGGCGGGCATCCGTGCCAGCGGCGTCTACACCCTCCACATCGCCAACCTCAGCGAGCCCAAAAAGGTGAGTGCAGCCCGGAGAGGGCTCCCACCGCGGCCCCCCGGGGTGCTGCTGCTGCCCCCAGGGCCACCCAGTGCACAGTAGCCCCATAGCACAGTGCGTACCCCCAGGAGATGGGCACCTCCCGGCCCCTCCTGCTGGGGCAGTGCCCCCCACCCCATCTGGCCATGGGGGCTGAGGCACCTGGGGGGCTGCAGAGGGGGCAAAGGTGGGGGAGATGCTCGCCAGCCGCTCAGCAAGCTCTAGCACCCATGCAGCCCCCCGTGCTGAGCCGCCCGGCCCGGGGGGCACGCACCCAGCTGCCCACCCCACTCTGCAGCCCCCGCTCTCCCCGCTGCAGGCGTACTGCGACATGGAGACGGAGCGCGGGGGCTGGACCGTCATCCAGCTCCGCGCCAACGGCAGCCTCAGCTTCCAGAGGAGCTGGAGGGAGTACAAGCAGGTCTGTGCCCACCTGGGGAGGGGGGGCAGCCAGGGGGCTCCCCGAGGCACCCCACGCTCACCCACCCACCACCCCCCCCCAGGGCTTTGGGGATGCGGCGGGTGAGTACTGGCTGGGTAACGAGGCCGTGCACCTCCTGACGAGCCAGGCGCCCTACGCCCTGCGCGTCGAGCTGCGGGACTGGGAGGGCGGCCAGGTCTATGCCCACTACGGCAGATTCCAACTGGGGAGTGAGCGACAGCTTTACAGGTAGGAGAGAGGCACCCGGGGGGGGCAGCCACCCAGCCCTCACTGTCCCTGAGCCCCACGGCCAGCAGTGGCCACGGGCAAGAGGTGGCTGCGGGGCCCCCGGGGAGGCACGTGGCCCCGGTGGGTGCAGGATCGCACGGGGATTCGCTGGGATTTCCCCGGTGGGATTATGGCTCAGCAGAACTGCCCCCCCAAGCGCCGGGGGGCATTGCTGTGCCACCCACTCCTTCTTCCCTCCTTCGGGCTCCTGAGAACCCAAAGTAGATTTTAATGCATTAAATTGCCTCAAGGCAGAGGGATTTCCCATCCCAGTCGGTGCCAGCAGGGAGCTGGGGCACCGGCACTGTCACTCAATGCTTGGGCAAATGGGGGTGACATGGCCACAGCCTCTGGGGGTGCCGGGCATCCCCAGGCTGCTACCCCATGCCGGGGGGGGGGACGCTGCTCTCCTGCCACCAGGCGTGCGAGGACGGCGTGTGCTCTGGGGAGCATCGGCCTGGCCATGGGGGGCGGGGGGGGCAGGCAGTTGGGTGCTTTGGTGCTGGGCTGGAGATGGGACCAGACCCTGGAGGTCCCCTGCGTTGTGCATCCCATGCATGCACCGAGCGGACCCCCAGCAAAAGGAGCCTCGGGGGGTGGGGGGGGTCCTCTCTGCCCCAGCATAGCACGACCGCCACCCCCGGGGCCCCCCAGGACAGACCCAGGCCAAGCTGGAGCTGCAGGGTCTCTGCCTGTGTCCCTCCGTGCTCGGCTCATGGCATCCCACGGCCTTCGCCCCCCGCCCCGAGCAGGGCTGAGGGGCTTTGCGAGCCCCCCCCGGCAGTAGCTAGCCTGCACTGATGGTGGCTGTGGCCACGCCGCGCCGTGCCGCAGGCTCTCGCTGCAGGACTACAGCGGCACAGCGGGGCAGCAGAGCGGCATGGCGCTGCAGGGCACCCGCTTCAGCACCCGCGACGCCGACAACGACAACTGCCTCTGCAAGTGCGCCCAGATGCTGTCAGGGGGTGAGTGAGTGGCGGGGGGGGGGGCGACACCCACGCAGCACCCATGGGTGCCCACCCGGGATGCCACCCTCCCACCCGGCTCCCTCCCGGCAGGCTGGTGGTTTGACGCCTGCGGCCTCTCCAACCTGAACGGCATTTACTACCCGGCGCAGCACAACATCCGCAAGCTGAACGGCATCCGCTGGAACCACTTCCAGGGGCCCAGCTACTCCCTGAAGGGCACCCGCATGCTCATCCGACCCACCAGCTTCTAGCACGGCCGGCGCGGCACCACAGCCGCTGCCAGCCTGGCACGGAGGGAGGGGGCCAGGAGAAGGGGTGGCTGGGGGAGACCGAGCCCTCCCGGCCACTGCAGGGAAGCTTTTCCCCCAGTTATTATTTTTTCCTATTTTTTTTTATCCCATCCTCCCAGATCCTGCACATCACGGAGAGGGGCTGGGCATCCAGCTCCCCATGCCACCCCCTTCATCCAGGGATGGGGGTCCAAGACCCCCACACACACACACCAGGACCCCCTGATGCTCAGCCTGGCTCCACGGCACAGCGGAGGCTTTGCCTTTTTCTGTACGTTTTAGGGCATTGCAAAGCCCCCGCCATCCCGCTTTCCCCGCGGGATCAGGGGAGGCAGCGGGCACGAGGGTCCCCACGGGTGCGAGGGGCTGGTGCCATCTCTCCTCCCGTCCTGCCCGTGTGCGGCTGTGCGGGGGAACACGGGCTGTCCCCTCCCGCGTGCATGGCCCAGGCCACCGTCCCCACGCACGGCAGCACAGGCGCTGCTCCTTGCAGGACCGGGCTGGGCAGTTCCAGCCCCTGAGGTGGGTGGGAGGATCAGGGGGGGTTTTTGGGGACCCTGGGGGGACCATCCCCGGGGGGGCCAAGGCGGGGGGGTGGGGGCAGGGGGGTGGACACATGGGGAGGAGTGGGGCGAGGGGCCAAGACCCCTCTGCACCCCCAGCCCCCCTGCCCATGGCTGCACGGGGACGGCAAACCCACACCGAGGGCACTTTTGGGAGCAGCCTGGGGAAAGCGGGGTGCGGAGCCGCTGGGGCGCCAGCCGGCAGCTCCAGGGCCCCCTGCCCACCCCCGAGCTGCCGCGGCTGGGGTGGGAGGCACTTTTATTTTTGTACTAAAAGATATTTATTTTCCAAGAGTCAGCAAGGCAGGAGCGGGTGGGAGGGGGTCCCTGCACCCCACTGCCCCAGGGCAGGCACCAGTGCCCCCACTTCAGCAACGGGGACAGAAGGGCTGCAGGACGGGGCAGGGCAGACGGAGCCCAGGGGACCCTGAGCCCTGGGCAGCTCAGTGCATGGATGAGCTTGTGGGAGGGCAGGGTTCGGTGACACCCGGTCTCAGCCTGTCCCTGTCACCCTTCTGCAGGTGTCCCTGCCCCCCTGCAGTCCCTGTCCCCGTTCCCCTCGGCCCCCTTGCCACTAGCGGTCCCCCGCAGCCTGGTGGCAGCTCCCTGCAGCACCCTCACCCCCGGGGGACAGGGGTGCCCCAGTGGGTCCCCAGGTCACTTGTCCCACTGGGTGCCAGGAAGCCCTGGGGACTGGTGGTGGCCAGGGTCCTGCTGCCTCCGTGGCACCCAGGCGCCCCAGTGTCCCCGTCCCCAAAATGGACCTGGGCAGGGGTTCGCTGCCACCAAACCCGGCCCCCACCGCAGCTCCAGGGGGACAGGGCCATCACGCCGGGGTGGGGCGAGGGATGCAGGGACACGCCGTCCTCCCCGTCGGGACAGCGGGACCCGCTGGCAGGCTGGCACCGGTGCCGGCTGCACACGCAGCAGTGGGGAGGTTTGGACACCTTGCCCTCGACACCGTCCCGAGGCATTCGCTAATTAACCGTGATTAAAGCACGTGACGTAGCTGGCACTTCCAGAAGGTGCTCGTCAGCGGGGCCGTGCAGAATAATTAAAAAATGGAAAATACTGGGGGGGGGGAGGCGGGGGGGGAAGCACCTGGGAGCCTCGCCCCGCTCCCAGCGAGCGGCACCGCAGGCAGCAGCCATCCCGGCGCAGCCGCAGGCCCTGGCCCCCCCAGACCCCCCCAGTTCCTCACACCCTGCCAGGGGCTGCGTGCCAGGTGGGGGGGTGGCCCCCCACCCCGGGGTGCTGGGCCTGGACCCCCAGAGCGGGGTGCTGCTGGTTTTCTCTTTCTCCCAGCTGCCTGCCTGCAGCTCCTGCCTGCACATGGGGCACCCATGGGAGACCCCCGGGGTGAGGGGCAAGGGCGATGGATGCCCTCCCCAGCCATCCCCCTCCCTGGAAATAACAGACGGGCTCAGCTGCCGCTTCACACCAAAACGGGAGCCTCCGAGAGGCAGCTGCCAGGGAAAGTGATCGGGAGCGCCGGGGCCGTCCTGCTGTCCCTGACAGGGACAGGCAAAGGGGGGGCCATTCCCGATGGGGGGGACGACACATGTGTCGCCTCGCCGCGGCCATGCCGGGTTTCAGGGAGGGTGCAGGGTCAGATGAAGGCTCCTGCCACCGGAGCACGGCTGCTCCCACGCGTGCATCTGCATGCACACGGGCGTGCAAAGGGGCGTGCAAAGGGGCGTGCAGAGGGGCGTGCAGAGGGGCGTGCAAAGGGGCGTGCAGAGGGGGGCGTGCAGGGGCGTGCAAGGGGCGTGCAAGGGGCGTGCAGAGGGGCGTGCAAAGGGGCGTGCAAGGGGCGTGCAGAGGGGCGTGCAAGGGGCGTGCAGAGGGGTGTGCAGAGGGGCGTGCAAAGGGGCGTGCAAAGGGGCGTGCAGAGGGGTGTGCAGAGGGGCGTGCAGAGGGGCGTGCAAAGGGGCGTGCAGAGGGGCGTGCAGAAGGGCATGCAAAGGGGCATGCACAGGGGGGCTGCAGAGGGGCGTGCAGAGGGGCGTGCAGAGGGGCGTGCAGAGGGGCGTGCAAAGGGGGGCGTGCAGAGGGGCGTGCAAAGGGGCGTGCAGAGGGGTGTGCAGAGGGGCGTGCAAAGGGGCGTGCAGAGGGGCGTGCAGAGGGGCGTGCAGAGGGGTGTGCATGCACACCCACACCCGCACCCGCGCACCGGAACACATGTACACACGGGCGTGCAGGCGCAGGAGCATGCGTGCACCCGTGGGGACACACATGCATGCACACACATGCACACGCATGGGCTCAGGTCCCGGCCACTCAGGGACACCAGGAGCAAGCCAAGGGCCAGCAGCGCCCGGCGGGGGCCCCCCACCCCTCCTCGGCAATAGCAGCAAATTTAGCCCAAGCCCTGGCCACGCCGGGCCGAGGAATCCGGCAGCGCATCTGGTCCCGATGCCAGCGGGGATCCGCTTCCCGCAGAGCCCTCCCTGGGGGCAAAGCCTGGCCCCGAGCGGGTGGTGGGGGGTCCCCATCACCCCCTAGTTTCTGGCTCGCTGGGGAGGCACCCAGCGCCCCGTGTGCTGTCATTAAGATTCTATGATTAGGATCCCCCAGCCCAATTTTTCGGCCTGACTCACAGCCAGGTGCCGTCCCTGGATCCCATCGGCCGCGTCCTCTCCAGTGGGAGCAGGACGGATCCTGCCCCCTGGGCCGCGGCTCTGGGTGGACGTGCACAGTGCAGGAGCCAGGCTGGGCTGGGAAATCCTTCACCCCCGCAAGGGCTTTTTTGGGGACGCCACGTGCTGGATGGAAGCCCCGGTCAGGGGAACCCCAGTGCTGTCCCGGGCAGCAGCTGCCGAGCCCAGGCTGTGCCGGGGGGGGGGAAGCACTGGCTGGGGTGGGACAGGGCGGCAGCGGCTCTGACCCCGTCAAAAATGAAACCTGCAGCCCTGGGGCAGGCGGGCGGCTGAACCTTGTCCCCAGCCCATCGCCACCACCGTGCAGGTGGCATTTGCCAAGCGGCGCCCACACCCAGGCTGGCTCCCCGCACACGCGGGTCCGCTTGCAGCCACGGCCCTGCCACCACGGCTGGAGCTGGAGGGGGGCAGCGGCAGCACCAGCACCCCAGTGGGGTTCCCTGGATGCAGGCGCTGGTGGCCTTGGTGCCACCTTCCCCAGCAGCCACCTTGCCTGCATGGGACGCGCCAGCGTTGCAAGGAGCAGGGGGACCTCACTGGTGCGGGCAGTGCCCGCCATGCCGGGGGCTGCGGAGCCGCACGAGGCTGCCTGGGGGTAACACAGGGCTGGTTTTCATCTTCAAAGCACTCCCTGCACCGACTTTCATCCTCGCACCTCCCCAGCCTGCCTGGGAGGTCTCCGCTATCGCCGCCCCCATCTCGCAGCCCCGGAGGAGCCAGGACTGGGCCAAGCTGAGCAGCGCTTTGCCAGCGCAGGGCGAGGAGGCAGGGGAGGGCGGCATGGTCGGCGCGGTGCCGGCTGCGGCGCAGCGGGGAATCCCGCCAGCCCGTGCTCTGCTGGGACCTGCCGGACCCAACCGCCCCCCCATGTGCCTGCCGGGCCCCGCGCTGGCACGCTGCGGCACGGCACCCATCACTCCCGCCGGCACCACCGTGGGCACCCTGAGGGTCCCTGCCCCATCCCCGCCTGCGCCACGTCCAGAGACAGCAACGCACATGGCCTCCAGAGCACAGAGATTTAATAAAACCGGCCGCATCGCTATCACTAATTTTTGTACAGCTTAAACATCGGGAAAAACAGTAGAAAAGTAGGACGAGACCGCCATAGCTGTCGTCTTCATAAATAAGAGGGCCCAGCACGGCCGGAGCTGCGCGGCCGCTGGCACCCGGGAGGGGACGCGAGCGCTCGCAGACACACACACACGCAGCCCTAGGCTGCTCGGGGCGGGGGGGTCAGGTTTGCCCCCCCTTGCAAAACACCCCTTCTTCTCCCGGACCCCCAGCACTAAGATGGGGCTGCCAGGATACAGCCCCCACCCCGTGCAGCGTGGCCCTCGGTGGAGGCTGCAGGGGGGCAGCTCCTTCCCCAGGGCCGTGTCCCTGCTCCGTGCAGGGAGGGACCAGCCCCTTGCCCCCCACCCATGGGTGCTGGCAGGGAGGGGGGCGGGCAGGAGCTTCTGGCGGTGCAGGCAGGCCAACCACAGGCAGGGTCCCACAGGAGCGGGCAAGGGGAGGGTGTTGGGGACCGGCTGCGCACCCAAGGACACACATGTCCTTTGCCCTCTCGCGGGCTCGTGGGGACCTGGCTCTCCAGCGCCGGTGGCAAGGATGCCCCGCCACTACACCAGGGCTCTGCCGGTGCCGCTGTGGCACTTGGGGCAGGGACGCAAGGGTGGGGCTGAGTTTGAGGGTCCTGTCACCGCCGAGATGTCCCTGCTCCCCCTGGGGCACAGCCGGTGCTCCCTCCCCGTCCGGCGTTGCCTGCTCATGAGCAGCCATGGCACTGCTACACGTCGGAGACTTGCTGGGGCTCCCTGGCCTGGCGCAGCCCGTACAGCCACTTGATGACGCGGGCGTTGCGCTCGATGATGGAGATGCCGTAGGGGACGCGCTCGGCTGGCCGCCCCTCCGGCGTGGCGGCACTGGGTGGCGAGCAGCCGCCCTCCGAGCTGGCCGTGCTCACGCTGTGAAACTTGAGGGACACGATGTCGGAGCTGGCACGGGTGAAGCGCTCGGCGCCCATGTCCTGCACCTCCTCGGGGTCGAGGCCGCAGTAGTTGAAGAAGCGCTCCAGGTCGCCCGGGGCCTTGGGGCCGGCGGGCGCTCTCGGGGCGGGCAGGCGAGCTCCGGGCCGAGCCCGCCGGCAGCCCCCCTGGGATGGGGGACGCGGGCACTGGAGTCACCTGGCCCCGCGGAGCCCCGCAGGGACGAACGTCCACCCTCCGCACAGCCACGCTGCCGGGGGGCTTGGCAGCGGCAGGGCTCTCCGGCGCCTTGCCAGCGCCCTCCACCCCGCCGCCCTGCGCCCCGGCGCCTCCGCCCTCCACTTGCGCTCCCGGCCCAGCGGGCTCTCCACCTTGGGGAAGGGGCTGTCGCAGAGGTTGATGAGGTTGTTGAGGATCTCCAGGTCAAGGGAGGTCTTCAGGCCGCCAGCCTCGGCGCGGCGTGGCCCTGGGGGTGCCCTGCGGCTGGGGGTGAGCGCAGCCCGGCGCACCCCTGGGGTGAAGAGGGGCTGCTTGAGCAGCGGCGGCTTCACCGGCTCTTGCTTGGTGCTAGCGACCCGTTGGCTCTTCACGTACTTGGCCTTGTCAGCCTCCAGCCTCTCCACCGCGCTGGGCTTCCCGGCCCCCGGCTCGGCGTGCCGGCGGAAATACTCGGGGCCCTTGCGGAGGATGCGGACAGGCATGGCCGAGGTGAAGGGCGCCGTCACCGTCACCCCCTTCATGGCGTCGCCGGCTTGCAGCGCCTCGATGGGCATCCTCCACGCTGGCACCGGGGTGCGGGGTGGGCAGCCACCACGGGCAGCGAGGGGTTCAGGTGCCGTCGGCTGCAAAGAGGGGCTGCGGTGAGGGAGGGCGCCCCTGCCCGCGCCCCGGCCCCGCCGGCAGACAAAGGCTGCGCGGGGCTGTGCGGTGCCGCACTGTCTGCGCCGCCCGCGCTGGGCTGCCTATTTGAAGGCAGGGACCACGCCTCCGGCCTCCGCCGAGGCCTCCCCGAAATGTCCCCCGGCCAATCCGCGGAGCAAGCCTGCTTCAAACCGCACCGGGGCCAATGGGGCTGGCGGGGAGGGCACCCCGGCCCCGGCAAGGGGCACCCCGGGGAGTGCAGCTGGGGGGGGGGGGAGGGGCAGGTTGGGCCAGCACCCCTCGCCGATGCTTTGCCCCCCTCGCCCGCTCCCAGGGGTGCATCACCTACCCCGAGGGGTGCATTGCCCATGCCCAGGGGAGCATCGCCTGCTCCCAGGGCTGTATCCCCCCATGCCCCGGGGTGCATCCCACCACCCCGAGGGATTCGGGGCTCCGCTCCCTCAGCCCTCAGCACCCTCGCAGGCTCTGGGGCTGCTCCCGGGCTCCCCGCTCCCACCCTGGAGCCCGTTGGAAAGCACCGGCGGGGCTTTCCACCCGCGATTCCCTGGCCAAGGTGTGCCAGGAGCGGCGCTGGGGCCCCGTGCACCCCACCTCCTTGGGCCCCCGCCAACCCAGCAAGCGCAGCCGCCCGCCCCAACGGTTGCGCAGAGGCACCGGCCCGCCCACAGCAGCCGGGGGGGGGTAGGGAAGGAATGGGGGGGGTGGCCCAAACCAGCCCTGCACCCCTCTGCAGCCCCACACCCCTCTGCAGCCCCCTTCCTGGCTGCCCCCAACGCCCCTGCCTGGGGGTGGGCACAGCCTGGGGGGGTCCAATGCACAGAGGGGCACAGGCGAGAGCCGGGGAGGTGACGCAAGCCCCGGCACTCACCAGAGCCCACTCCCCCCCCGCCCCCCCGGGGACCCAAGCAGGCTGCTGTCACCCTCAGCTGCTCCCTCGCGTGTGCGACTTCCTGGGAGCGACCCAGCGCCCATCCCAGCGTCGGCCACGGGCACCCAGGGCACCGCACCACAGCCGTGCCGAGCCACGGCTGTGCCCTCTGCAAGCCCATGTGTGCCAGCGTGTCGGCCCCGGCCCCCCCGGCTCTGTACCCCAGCGGGGTCCCCACACAGTGTCCGCCCTGGCACATGGTGCATCAGCCTGACGTGCTGTGACTGGCAAGCGTCTGGGGGGCGACTGGCTGTGCCTGTCCCCCTCCCCTGCCCCAGGGGGGACACGCTGCCTTCTGACCTGGAAAGTGTCTGCAGGGGGGCGGCCAGGCGTGGGGACAGCTGGGGACACACCAGCACAGACCCTCCTGCCTCCCCCCGGGGGGGCTTCCTGCACCCCTCTGCGGGGATCCCAGCACGGGGGTGACCCGGGGGCAGAGCTGGGCACCAACGTCCTCACTGGGCAAGGGACAGGGACAAGGACAAAGGCACGGGCAGAGGCAGCCCCAGGGCCCAGCGGGTGCCAGAGGCTGGGGGCGGTGGGGAGCTGCCAGGCGGGTGCCCATGCAGCAGACCCTCGGGTCTGGCACTGCCCAGCCCCTGTGTCCCCAGCTGATGGTCAGCCCCGCCGTCCCCGGACCCTGTGCCCAGGGCAGGGAGGGCACCCTGGCTCGGCACAGGGATGCAAACGTGCCCTTCCCAAGCAAGGCGAAGCGGGGACATGTCCCCACGTTGGGCGCTGGAGCTCAGCTCAGTGCCGGAGGCTCAGCCCCGGGGCCAAGCCATGGAGGGGATGGCTCTTGGGGCATAGGGACGAGGACACAGGGCCCCCCGGCATAGCTACCTGCAGCCACCGTCGGCTCCCTCCCCTGCCTGGCCACCAAGGACGGCCCGGCAGGGCACAACCTGCTGCTCCACATTCCTGTGGTGCTGAGCCGCCTGCCCTGGCATGGCCGCACTGAGCCGGGCTGCACCAAACCCAGCCGAGCAGAGCCGAGCCACCCTCCAAACAGCCCCAAAAACACAGAAACATTATCCCATGCGCCAAGCCTGGCCGGAGCATGGGGATCCGAATGCCAGGGCTGACAGCCCCGGCAATGCCCCGGCACTGCCTAGCGCAGCCCCAGCTCCTCTCCCTTCCAGCACGGGCAGCCCAGCTGGGCTCACTGGGCAGAGCGGATCATCTCCTGCCTGGCTCACCGGGAGGTGTGCGGTTGTGCCTCCCCCTCACCGGGTGACCCACCCCACGCCGCTGGCACAGGACCGGCACGGGCCCGGCACCACCTCTGCTCCCTACCTGGATCAGCCCTGGGACGTGGGAGCCTCCCTGGCACAGCTCAGCTGCCACGCTGCTTCTCCCCGCGCCCGTCCCCAGGGGTGTCCGGTGTCTCCTTCCCAGCCACGTCCTCCCCTTCTCCCCGCAGGACGGCGGCTGGCGGGGAGCTGGACCTGCTCCGCACGGCGGCTGCTCCCACTGAGTCAGCGCCGGGCGAGGACGCCCTCCGAGGCAGCTCAGCACTCACATGGGATGGAAACCACAGGGCATTCCCCCATGCCAGGCTGCGTCACGCAGCGTGACGGTAGCCAGGGACGTCCCAGCCTGGGTGCCGGTCCAGTCCACGGTGCCGGCTGGGCAGCGCGGATGCGCCTGCTCACGGCCTGAGGTGCTCACAACACCAAAGCCAAAACGTCCCTGGATGTCCCCTGCCTGCTGCAGGCAGAGGGTCCTCATGCCCTGCTGGGGCTTCGGGGAGAGGGGGAAATTCCCAGTCATCCTGAGGGCAGGGAGCTGCCACCCGGCTCCCCGCATGCCGCTGGCACGGCCAGCCGGCAGGGCCTGCTCTGATTTGGGACACTTCCCCACGCACCCATCAGCGACCCTCTGCCAGAAACTCCAAAATGCAGTGAAACAACCCGGCTAGCACGAAGGGAGGAGGCGACAGAGCGGAGCAGGGTCACCGAGCCCGCAGCCACGCGGAGCTGCTGGCCCGAACCCAGCCCCGGAGTGGCTCCAGGGTCTGGCTGCCCCATGGCGTGGGCATCTCCCGCGGCAAGGACCCGGCTCTGCCTGGAGGGGCCGAGCGTTTGGCCCACGCAGCACCGAGCTCGGTTACAGCCGTGCATTTTTCAAACCGCTCTTGGAAGGCAGACAAGGAGCTGGCGGAGGGAGAAGAGCCGAGCAAAGCAGACGGCAAAGTGCCAGAGGGCCGCCCCACGCTTGGGTGACGGCAGCGGTGGATCCGCACGACGAGCTGGGATGGAAAAACACCGGCCGGCGTGGTGCGTGAGGGCAGAGCCTGCAGGCACCCGCCCAGCCGGGCTGCGTCCCCCCCCGGCCCCCCAGCTGGCGCGGGGTGCAGGCAGTGGCTGCAGGTAGCTGCCCGGGCACGTCTGGGCAGCCGGGTGCTTTTGGAGCCGGGCGTTGGAGCCAGGCAGCGCCCCGGAGCCTCGCCCTCCCTGGGAGCATCCCGGGACAGGTCTCCGGAGGGCAGCCGCCCCGGGGGGGGGGGATGGAGGAGGGTCCGGGAGGGGGGGGGGGCCGGCTCTGCTTTCACCTCCCACAGAGGCTCGGGGCTGGGCCCCCCCTCTTCATGCCATTCCAGGACCTCCCGGGAGCCAAGTGCAGCCGCCAGCGAGCAATGAACCTGCTCAGGGGCCAAATCCCCCCTGGAAGGGCTGGGTGGAGGTGGCTGTGGGTGCTCGGCAGCGCCCGCGGAGCAGCGAGGTTGGGGCTCGGCACAGCTCAGGCAGCCCTGGGCAGAGGCGCCCCCGGAGCTGGGACCTTCCCAAACCCCCTCATCGGGGCAGGTGCTAATTCCTGGCGTTTAATTGCAGCCCCTTGCTGCGCCAAGGCTGCGCCCAGCCTCCCAGCGGGGGAATGGCCCCCGCGCCACGTGCCCTGACCCGGGGCGAGCCACTGCCTGCTCCTGCCTCAGTTTCCCCAGCTGCAGGCTCTGCAGAGCGGCTCTGCCGGGCAGGGGCAGCTTCCCAAGGGACATGGGGACTCAGTGGGGAAGCTCTCACCGGGCCCAGCATCGCCATGCCCGCCGCTGCCCACGGGCAGAGGGAAGGATGCCGCCCGGACCCAGCTCCCCATGTGCATCTCCGCAGGCAGCAGCTCAGGGCCAGGAGCCGGGGAGGTGACAGATGGGGACATGCCGGGTGCGAGGCCTTTGTCTGCACAGCGACGGCGGCGCGCGGCAGCATGGACCCGCAGATGGCGGCTGCCGGCGGGGCCGGGGCCGCAGCCCGTGGCCAGGCGAGCGCTGGGCCCTGGGGATCCATCCCTTTTGTCGGGGTCTCACCTCCGGCAGCGGCCCCTTCCCGGCCACCCCCCCCACCCCCCAGCCTTTCAACTTTCAACTTGACCCGCTCCTTTCACATGGAAATGGGATGTAAATGGGGCTGGGGGGCTGCTGGGGGCCAGCGGCTGTGACCTGCCAGCAGGGCCCCGCACCCACGTCATACCCACTTGCCTGGGGTGGCCGGGGGTCCCTGGGGTGAGGGGGTCCCCTTTGCCCCCCAGCGATGGAGCAGACCCCTTCCGCTGCCCAGGAGCAGTGTCCCCACTGCTTTCAGCTGAAATATTAGGGGATGGCTCTTTGCTGGAGCTGAGCTGGAGGATGGACCCCCGCTCTCCCAGGCTGCTGGTCCCCCCGTGCCCTCCGGCCGCCCATGCCCCCCCGCGGCAGGGTCAGCGTGCCCACCCTGGGGAGCCCCGCTGCGCACCCTGCCCTGTGCCGGCTGCGGCTGGGGATGGGTCCCCAGCCCTGGCTGGGTGGGGAGGGGACTTCCAGCAGGACGGTCACTGGAGCCCAGTAAAGTCCTGTGGCCGGGGGCCGCTCGGCTAGGGGGGGGGGGGGGGGGGGGGCCGGGGACTCAGCTGCAGCATGGGGAGGGGACAGAGGAGGTCCCAGCATCCGACACAGCACAGGCAGGGCAGGCAGTGCGCGTCAGGTGCGTTTGGGTGAGGAGCATCAACCGGCGGCGTGGGGGTCCCACACCCAGCACCCCCGCTTGCCCCCCTGCCCCTGCCCCACAGCTGTTTGCCCTTGGGAGGGGTCTCACCACCAGCTGCGCCACTCCTTTGTGCTGCCAAATTAAACACAGGACCACCGCTATCCCCTCCCTGTCCCCTCCCTGTCCCCATCCCTACAGACACGCGGGGACCTCAGCTGCCCCGGGGCCAGCCCAAACCCCCTGCACTGGGATTCTCCCAGCATCTTGGACCTGCTCCCCCCACCCAGGTCCCCCTGGTTTTGGCTGGGATAGAGTTAATTTTTTTTTCATCCCAGTAGCTGGCACAGGCTGTGTTTTGGATTTCACATGGGAAGAACATGGATACCACAACCGATGGTTCAGTCATGGCTAAATAGTGCTCACACCAGCCATGACTTTTTTGGCTTCTCATACCCCGCCAGGGAGGAGCTGGGAGGGGGCACAGCGGCGACAGCTGACCCAAACCGGCCAAAGGGATATTCCAGAGCGTATGACGTCATGCTCGGCGGAGAGACTGGGGGGAGCTGGCCGGGGGGTGGAACGCTGCTCCGGAGCTGGCTGGGCATCGGTCGGCGGGTGGTGAGCAATTGCGTTGTGCATCACTTGTTTTGTATATTCTATTATTATTATTATTATTATTATTAATTATTTATTTATTTATTTATTTATTTCCCTTCCTTTTCTGTCCTATTAAACTGTCTTTATCTCAACCCACGAATTTTACTTTTTTTTTTTCCTTTTTCCCCCCGATTCTCTCCCCCATCCCACGGGGCCGGGGCGGGGGGGGGGGGGCGGCGAGCGAGCGGCTGGGTGGTGTTCAGCTGCCTGCTGGGTTAAACCGTAAGAAGCCGGTCCGGGACTGGTTTGGCTTTGTGCTGCAACCAGTGCTGATAACTCAGGGATGTTTCGCTTAGCACTGAGCCGCGCTGGCCGAGCATCAAGGCCTTTCCTGCTTCCTACGCCACCCAGCCAGCACGCGGGCTGGGGGTGCACAAGGAGCTGGGAGGGGGCACTGGGGAGACCCCCCCAGACCATATTATCCCCAGACCATATTATGCTGTGCTCCACAATCGAAGCCAGGGAAGAAGGAGGGGGGACATTGGGAGCGATGGCATTTGCCTCCCCGAGTCCCTGTTAGGCGTGCCGGAGCCCTGCTGCCCCGGGGGGGGCCAAGGAGTGCCCGATGGGGCTTTGCTTGCGCACGCAGCCTTGCAGCCTTTGCTATGAAACCGCCTTTATCTCAGCCCACCAGTTTTCTGCCTTTAACCCTTCCCATTCTCTCCCCCATCCCACCCTGGGGGGGAGGGGGGGGGTGAGTGGCTGGGTGGTGCTGAGCTGTGGCTGGGGTTAAACCGTGGCAGCACCTCAAACCGTGCCCCCGCCGCGGGCACCCAGCCATGCCAGCACCCTCCCTGCAGCCCCAGGGGCACAGGGACACCCCTGTCCCCACTGGGACCCCGTGGCTGGGGCAGGGATGGAGCCAGGGGCAGGGATGGAGCCAGGAGCAGGGCAGGGGGCAGGAGTCGGCTGCAGCCCCCCAGAGGGACAGGGACAGGGGCAGGGACAGGGACAGGGACAGGGACAGGCAGGGCAGGCAGGCCACTGGAGAAGGCAGCCCCAGGTTTTGCAGGGCTGCAGCCCGCTCTCCCAGCGACACCCGGTGGGTGCTGGGGGAAGAGCTGCCATGCGGCATCCCGGGGCTGTGGGTGCTGGGGTGGGGGGGTTGTGCTGCCGGGGGTCACCTTGCCTCTGTCTCCTCACCTGTGTCACCTCCCAGCCAGCCGCAAAGTGGCTCATCCGCTGGCTTATGGCTTGCCTGGTCCCATCCTGCTGGACATGGGGTCAGAGGTGCCCGGCCCCGCAGTGCACCCCAGATGGGCCAGCCGCCACACTGAGGGATCCCCACGGGCCCCATCCCAGCCCGTGACCCTGCAGAGAAACCTGGTGGTGACAGGCACGGTCACCGGGTGATATTCACACCTGCAAGAAGCAGCCTGAAATAGGTGGGGGACAGTTCAGCCAGGGACAAGTGCAAAGTCCAGGACACTGACTGCCAAGAATAATCACCGGCACCCGGCCAAGCCGGGGCGCGTTGGGCCAGCAGCGACGCTGCGGTGAGCTCCCGCGCCACGGCCGGGCAGGCGCTGGCGCAGGTGGGACGGGGGCACGGGGGGCAGCAGTAGCCCCCCGGGCAGGGCAGGGGCCGGGCTGTCCCCGGGCTGGCAGGGAGAGGGCAGGAGGTGGCTGGAAGCTGGCGCTGGCGCGGTTGGTTGGCCACCGGGACGGTGTTTGGAGCCGAAAAGCCCCACCCGGCGCCCAGGGTCAGGCTGCACGGGATGAGCTGGGCTGGGTGGTGGGGAGAGGGGAGCGGGGCCCCGCAGCCAGCCCTGCGCCCACCCGGGGATGGGGGCCACGCTGGTGAAAACTGGGGACTCACCGGGAGGGGAGGCACAAGTGGGGGGGTCCTGAGCCCCTGGCCCCTCTGGCCGTGCCCCCATGCCCGGGCTGACCCCAACCCCTGCCCTGCCCCATAGGGGGGAGAGCTGGGACCCCAGTGGGTGCCTCTGGCCCCCGGGCTCTCGACCCTTTGGCCCTCGGGAGTGGGACCCCCCCCGCCCCCCCCTGCTCATCCCGCCAAGAACTTCAGAGCTTTTCCTTACGCTTCCTTATCGCTTTTATCTCATCACGCCCTGCGCTGGCAGCTGACCATCCCTGCAGCTCACACGTGTCCCCCCGGGACCTGCTGGGACTGTCCCACCCCGGCCGGGCACCCTGAAACGCCGCTCGGGATCCCGCTGCTGAGCACGTGGCGGGAGGGTGCGGGGTTCCCCCCCCCCCCCCCCGCGCCCCCCGACCCGGGGACACAGCCAGCTGGGACCAGGACGAGGAGCAGAGCGGGGGCCAGGCCGTCACCCGTCCGCATCCGGAGGTGGTGACGTGCCTGCCTCACGTCACGGCCCCGGCAGCCCGGACTTGCTCCCGCCCGCGTGCTGCTGCCGCTTCCCCAAAGCACAGTGAGTTCCCGTTTGGGAGATGTCCCCAGGATTGCCGAGGGACTGGTCAGACTGGAGTCCGCTTCCTCCTCGGCTCCTGCTCCTCCAGGCTCAGCCCCGGCCAGACGTGGGTTTCCTCCACCGGGCTCAGCGCCGCAGCAGAGGGCTGGAGCTGTGCTCTGCCATACTGCAGGGACACGGGGACGCGGGGACATGGGCTGCGCGGGGCCTCCTTGACGGGAGCGGGTGCCCGGGGGGTGCAGGCAGGGGTGCAGGCAGGGGTGCAGGCAGGTCCCTGCTGACTCAGCTGCCTGGTATGAGCCGAGGTTGGTTTGCAGGTGGGGCTGCCAGGGCTCTGCTTCCCGTGGCTGCTGGAGCCTGCTGGGATCCCACGAGACCTGGCTGGGAGGAGACGGGCGCTGCTTTGCCCGGCCCTGCGGATGCGGTGGGAGGTACGAGGCCTCCATTCCCAGCAAAGCAGCTGCCCAGGCCTCTCGGTCCCCAGGTGAGAGCCATCTTCACCCCATGCCAGGCTGCGCCGCGCCGTGCCAGGCTGCGCCATGCTGTGCCAGGCTGCGCTGCGCCGCCCCGTGAGCTGGGGCAGGTTCGATGCCCTGCCGGGTCCCGTCCTGGCTCTGCGCCCGGTGCCACCGAGCCCCAGCTCTCTGGGACGGGGCCCAGGAGGTGCCGAGCAGGTCCCGCACCCAGCGCAGGAGGGCACAGCGTCATCTCCCGCGGGGAGCAGGGGAGTCCCCAGGGCTTGCAGGGGCACAGCGTCATCGCCTGGGGGGAGCAGCGGGGTCCCCAGAGCTTGCAGGTGGCACAGCGTCATCGCCTGGGGGGAGCAGCGGGGTCCCCAGAGCTTGTGGGGGCACAGCATCATCGCCCGCGGGGAGCAGGGGAGTCCCCAGGGCTTGCAGGGGGCACAGCGTCATCGCCTGGGGGGAGCAGCGGGGTCCCCAGAGCTTGCGGGGGGCACAGCGTCATCGCCGGGGGGAGCAGGGGGGTCCCCAGGGCTTGCGGGGGGCACAGCGGGGCCGGGCCAGGCTGTGGGGAGGCCGTGCTGCTCTGCCAGTCCCACCCCCAGTGTGGCGCCCGGGAGAAGAGCCGCCATGCCTGCCGGAAGGGCAGCGCAGGCCGCGGTCACGGGAGGCCAGGGTTGGGGTCCGGGGGGGTTGGGTCTCCCCCCGCCACTGACCGAAGCCTCTCCCTGCAGTGCGGCAGCGTCGCCCCCCGGGCCTGGACACCCAGCTCTGAGCCATGACGCTGCTCACCCACCTCCTTGCCTGCGCCTTCGGCACGGGCTCCTGGGTGGCCATCAACGGGCTGTGGGTTGAGCTGCCACTGCTGGTGACGGTGCTGCCGGAGCAGTGGGACCTGCCCTCCTACATCACCATCATCATCCAGATGGCCAACGTGGGGCCACTCTTCGTCACCCTCATGCACCACTTTCGGCCTGGCTTGCTGAAGGAGGTGGCCGTTATCTACGTGGTCGTGTCCGTGGGTGTTGTGGCCTGCTTACTCCTGGCCTTCCTCTGGAACTACACATCCATCATCTCCGGGAGGCTCCACAGCACCGCCTTCCTCATCCTCACCTTCTTCCTGGCCTTGGTGGACTGCACCTCCTCCGTCACCTTCCTGCCCTTCATGATGCAGCTGCAGCCCCAGTACCTGACCACCTTCTTCATCGGCGAAGGGCTCAGCGGGCTGATCCCTGCTCTCATCGCCCTGGGCCAGGGCTCCGGCATCTCCAGCTGCGTCAACGTCACCCAAGTGGTCAACGTGACCACCGACAGCGAGACCGTGGAGACCACCATCTCGGTGGTGGAGAACCGCTACCTCCCAGCCAACTTCTCCACCTTCTTCTTCTTCCTCCTCATGACTGTGATGATGCTGACTTGCTTGCTGGCCTTCTTCTTCCTCACCAGGCAGCCCAAGGTGTGGGAGCTCTCCCAGCAGCAGCTATTTCCCAGCAGCATCATCCTGAGCTCATTTGACCAGATCCCCAGCAAGGGAGCTGGCTCGGGGCTGAGCGGAGCTTGCCCGTGCTCGAAGGATGCCAAGGGGCACAGGGACATTCTGCCGCAGAAGGTCTCCTCCTCCCTGGCCAAGCTCTCCATCTACCTCCTCATCGCCTGGGTGAGCGCTCTGACGAACGGGGTCCTGCCATCTGTGCAGTCCTACTCCTGCCTGCCCTACGGCAACACTGCCTACCACCTCGCAGCCACGCTGAGCTCCATGGCCAACCCCCTCGCCTGCATCGTGGCCATGGTCCTGCCTGGAAGGTGGGTAGTGGGGTGCCGGGGGCCGCAGTGGGTTGCGCCCTGGGGGCTTCTGCCCCAGGAATGGCCCCAGCTTTGCAGTGGGGTGGGATGGGGTGGGGGAAGAAGGCACCGGGTCGGAGAGGGTCCACAGGGTGCCAGTGCCCTGGCAACAGAGACGCCCTGGGAACAGAGGATGGGGTGGGCATGGAGTTGATCAGCCCATGCCACACGTCCGTGCTGCCCGCTGGGGCCGGACTGACAGCACTCCCTGGTGTCACCCATGTGTCTCTTGCAGGTCCCTGGCCCTGCTGGGCACCCTCACCATGGCGGGGATGGGCTTTGGCGCCTACAACATGGCCATCGCGGTGATGAGCCCCTGCCCGCTCCTCCAGCACTCCCAGTGGGGCGACGCCATCATTGTAAGTCATGGGGTCCCTTTCGCCCGGGGAGGTCACTGCACTGTCTCCCATCCGTCCCCATGGTGGGGGACATCCCCAGCCCCGCTGACCGCTCTCCCCCCTGCGCCACCAGGTCCTCTCCTGGGTGCTCTTCACCGGGACGCTCTCCTACGTGAAGGTGATGGCCGGGGTGATCCTGCGGAGCCGCAGCCGCAGCGCGCTGATGTGGTACGGGGCAGCGGAGCAGCTGGGCTCCCTCCTCGGGGCCCTGCTCATGTTCCCCCTTGTCAACGTCTACAACTTCTTCAAATCTGCCAACTACTGCAGCCTGCAGTGCCCGGCGTGAGCAGGATGGGCACCCCTGGACAGCCCCTCTTGCCAGCACGCACCCCCAAAACCAGTGGGGGCTGGGAAGCAGCACTGGGACGAGGGACCCACGGTGGGATGTGCTGCGGGCATGGCTCCCCGCCGGGCTCTGCTGGGTGGCACCATGGCTTTGTCCCCAGCCCGGGCACGGGCTCTCCCCATTGTGTTCACAGAAATAGAAGGTGTTTGCTCAGCCCTCGACCTCCCTGCTGCCCGCGCCCCCCGTGCTGCCTGGGTACCGTGCGGCGGGGGCTACGTCCCATCCCTTCTCTTGGGGGGTCTGGCGCCATTTGGCATCATGCCCCAAAGCCCCCCGGGGACCCTGCGGGTGGGCACAGCCCCAGCTGCGCCCGGCGGCACCGGTGGCCCGGCCCCGTGGGGGGGCGGCAGTGCCACGGGGACGGTGGGTTTGCAGCCAGCTGCAGGGAGCGGAGACAAAGGTGGCGTGGGCAGGGCTGGCCCTGGCCATGGGGAGAGGGACTGCGGGGGGGACACGGGGCAGGGGGGGCCCCAGCAGCTGCTGGGGAAACTGAGGCACGGTGGGACTGGGGCGACCTGCCCGCTGTTTGCTATTCTCTGCTGTGGCCCCATCCACGCTTTCTGCCCCCTCCCCATAGCCCCATGCCCCACTGCACCCCAACCCAGCCCCGCTGCACCCCGAGATGGGCAGCACTGGGGGTGCAGAGCCGGAGAGGGGCCGGGGCACAGCCCTGTGCCCAAAGCAGTGCCAGGCATGGCACCGGCCCAGGGTGTGGCATGGGACCAGTGCCAGCACCATGCCACGCGGTGCCCAAGTGCACCCCGGCCGTGCCAGCCAGAGCAGGGGCTGCGTGGGCACCGGGGCACGGCGGACATGGGGGGCAGCGGCAGCCCCCAAGCCGGGCTGGCACCCACATCCCGCACGCGCCTGCGCCCCTTCCCCGGGGCACGAGGCAGCCGGGCCTTTGTCCCCGGCCCTTTGTCTGGCAATCTGCTCCCAGAGCCGGCGGCAGCGCCAGACCCGCGCCTGTCGGGCCTCAAAGCCACGGATTGGAGCCACTTTGGGGCTCCGGCTGCGGCCCGGCCGCCTCCGGGAGGGACGCGGCTGGAATAGCTAATGGCCAGCAGCCCCCCGTGCCGGCGGCCAAGGCGGCGGAGAGGGCAGGCATGAGGGCAGAGGTCTCTGCCCCCCCGGCACCCCCGGGCACCCCCCAGCAGCTCCTGGCTGACCCCACAGCACCATGAGCCCAGGATCTGGCCCCATGGGGGATGAGGGGCAGGAGGGGGGGGCTGAGGAGCGGTGGGAGGTGCGGGGGGCACCACAGAGCCGTTTGTCTCATCCCAGGAGCAGGATGTGTCCCATGGCCCTTGGCAGGGAGACCGGGAGCTGAAGTGGGGACCCAGTCCCTCTCCCCCTGCACCCCAAGAGGATGCCCCTGCCCTCGGGAGCCCCCAAAGACCCTCGCCCACCGGACACCCACCACCCCCTCCCTCTTGCCGGGGAAACAATCGCCTCCAGTGGGAATTATTTCCATACAGCTGCTCAGGAAGGCACAAATTCAGCCCTCGCCCGGCCGCAGCGGAGGAGAAAGGCTGAGCCTTTCTTCTGCTGCTCCCCTCCCTCCCCGCCGCGGCGGGGGCAGGTTTGGGGGGGCCCAGCCGCTGCAGTCAGCAATATTAGCACAGCTCGGCAGGACTGATTGCAGGTTATTAACATACATTATCTCAGTCCCCTGCCTCTGAAAGGAGCTGGGTTCCTATTCCCCCTCTCCCAGCCCTCCCTCCCCCTGTCTTTTACACTTAATTACCTCCCTTATTACACCACAGCCTGGAGAGAGACAAAATCCCAGGGCAGCGGGCAGGCAGGCAGGCCCGGCCCAACTAGGGCGTAAGTAATCGCCCGTTCTGCAAACGTGCCTTCGAGGAGAGGAACGGCACACGCGCGGATAAATAAATCAGGGAGCGGAGGCCGGGAGCCCGGTGTGTGGCGGGGGGGACGCCGGGAGCAGCCCGGCAGGCAACTTCCCCCCAGGGCCGTGGCCCTCCGGGAGAGGTGACCTTGAACTTGGCAGAGCCCTGACGTCAGGGCCGGCGCTGCGGGGCCAGATGGGACTCGTGTCACTGCCCGCGAGCCCCGGCCAAGCGCTGCGGGAAGGGGGGGAGGCAAGACCCCAGCCCACGTGGGGAGCAGCCCTGGGAGCCCCAGCCCCGGGAGCAGGCCTGGTGGGGTGCCCTGGGATGCTGTGGGATGCTGTGGGATGCCTTGAGATGCCGGGGGTCGGGGGGGGGGGGGGCGGGGGGCCGGCGGGGGTGCCGGCGGGGGTGCCGAGCGGGGGGTGCCCGGGCGGGGGGTACCCTGGGCTGGGGGGTGCCCTGGGCTGGGGGTTGCTATGGGCTGTGGGGTGCCCTGGGCTGGGGGGTGCCACACAAAGCAGTGAGAGGGGACACGCTGTCCCGACGTGACGCTGCAGGAATGGCCCCAGCCCTGGCTCTGAGCACGGCTGAAGGAGCAGACCCGGCTGAGAGCAGGCAGGCACAGGGTGCCGGCCGCCCCGCTGCTGCTCTTGGCCCCTGGGCCTGATGCCACATGCCCGGCCAACAGGGCCGGTGCCTCCTGAGTCCAGGGGTGCCCAGGGCTGCCCTGTGCCGGCCGTGCCAGCGCTCTGCCCGCGGTGACAGATGAGGGACTGCCCTCAGTTAAGTGCTGCAATGCTCTCGGCGTAGCGCAGGGCTCAGGGAGAGCAGGGCCCGCTGCCAGCCAGGTCCCGGTGTCACCCGCCAGCCCCAGGCCAGCACAGTCCTGGGGAGAGGCAGCCCCAGGACCACCGCCTGCTTGCAGGACCGGGGCCTCATCCTGCTCCGGGAAGGGTGGGAGCCAAGCGCAGGCGAGGGAAGGCGGGGGAGAGGGGGCTCCGGGAGGGAACAATGCACCGCCACGAGCCCGGCTATTGTTGTGGGCTGCGAAGGTCACAGGCTTCCCCGGGGACTGGGACGGGGACGGGGACATGGGAAAAGGGGAGAAGGTGGGAAAAGGGACAGGGCAGAGGAATGGGAAGGGGGGAAGGGACAGCGGGCAGGGATGGCAATGGGACAGAGGTGGGACAGGGATAAGCACAGGGAAGAGTGGACAGGGATGGGGACAGAGAACAAGGGACACGGAAGGGACAAGGGAAAGGGGTCAGTGGGGACAGGGGACAGAGCTGAGGACAGGGAAGAGGGACAGGAATGGGGACAGGGAACAGGGACAGGAATAGGGAGCAAGGATAGGGACAGGAGAAAGGGGCAAGAAAGGGAGACGGGGGCAGGGATGGAGACAAGGGACAGAGGATGGGGATGGGGACAGGAACAGGGACAGGGATGGGGACCCCCCCCGCAGCCCCTCCCCGGGGCGGGGGGGGCCCCCCCCCGCGGCCCCGGGGGGGGGGGGGGCCGGGCCCCCGGCGGGGGGGGGGGGCCCGGGGGGGCTCCGAGTGCGGCCGGGTGGAGCGGCCCCCTCCCCCCCCCCGTCCGCCTGCCTTCCTCCCCCTCCTCCTCCTCCTCCCCCTCCTCCTCCCCCTCTTCCTCCTCCTCCTCCTCCTCCTCCTCCTCCTCCTCCTCGCCGCCCTGCTGCCTCCCCGCCCCTCGCACTCGGCTCCCCGCGCTCGCCGCCCGCACAGCCGGGGCCGGAGCGCCGGGCGCAGCGCGGGGCCGGGGCGGGGCGGGCGGGGGCCGGTGCCGGGGCCGGTGGCGGTGCCGGGGCCGGTACCGGAGCTGTCCAGTGCTGAGGGCGCCGGCCCGGCCCCGCCATGCCCCGCTCCTTCCTGGTGAAGAAGCTGAAGGCGGAGGCGTTCCCGGCCGCCGGGGCCCCCGCGCCCCCCTACGCCCCCCCGGCCCGGGGACGGGGCAGGACGGGGCGGGGGTCGCCGGCGCTGTGTCCCGCAGCCGGGGGTCGTGCGGGGGGTGCAGCGGGGGTGGGGGGAGGGGGGTCCCTGCTGGCCTTGTCCTCCGCTCCGGGGCCACCGGCCGCTGCCGAAGTTGGTCCTGGGGGAAACATCCCCTGCGTGACAGCGGCAGCCCCCGTGGGCAGCCCCCGCTGCCCCAACGCCCACAGGTTGGCGGGGGGGGGGGGGGCACGAAGCAGGTGGGGTGCGGGAGCAGGCGGGGGGCGGCGGGGGGAGCGGGAACCTCGCCGTGCCTGCGGGTTTCATTGTTCGCAGCGGTGCCCCGAGCCCCCCCGGGAGCGCGGAGGGGGCCGTGGCCTCCCCGGGGCACGGGGGGGAGGCGGGAGGGAGGCGGGGGGCAGCCCCCGCCCCGCAGCGCTGGGAGAGGTGCGAAGAGCCGGGCTGGGGGGGCCGGGGTCCCCGGAGCCCCGTCCTGCCGGGGGACACCGTGGCGGGCTTTGGGAGCCACCGGGATCTGCAGAGACCCCCGACAGGGCGGCCCAGGGACCTGTCCGGGAGGAGGGGGCCGGGGGTGTCCGTCCCCAGCCGGGGGCTGGCGGGTCCTGGCCCCCTCCCCGGGGACCGGGAGGCTGAGCTGGGTGCGGGGCCGGGGACTGATCCAGCCACGCACAAGCCAAGGCTGCCCAACCACTGCGTTGCTTGTCCCCCCCGTTTCCACCACTCACTGCTCCCCAGCCTTTGGTGGGCTTTCCCTGCCAGGGGCAGGGGTGCAAGGCCCGGGGGGCTCCTCTGCTTCCCCCCCGTCGGGAGCCAGGAGCCAGTGGGGGAGGGATGTGCTGCAGCTGGGCAGAAGCTGCCGACGCTGCTCTCCTGGAAATAACCTTGCTGCATGCTCGGAGGCAGCGTGAGAAATTGCTGAGCAGAGCGCTTTCTGCACAGCCCGCGCGACCGCGCTGTCAGCACGGCGCAGGGGGACGGGGGGGCCAAGCTCTGCCCCCACCACACGGCCCCCTCCCCACCGCAGACACCCCCAGCCTCCCATGGGGCCAACGGCAGCAGCCGCTCGCCCCGGGCAGGGTCTGCAAGGCAGGGGGACAGGGGTCCCATGGGCGGGGGGGGGCCTGGATTTAGGGGATGCTCTGCCGCAGCTGGGGCGGGGCATCCACGCTGCCCCTGTACCGACCTCGGGCCCCTGACAGCCCCTGCTGTCACCACCAGCAGGGACATGTCCCCTGAACAGGCTGGCAAGGGCCAGTGTGCACGAGGCTGGAGACCACTGGGACGGATTTGGGGGACCTGAGGTGGCAGTGTCTCCCACAGGGTCACTGGCCACCAGCCCAGCAGGGATAGGGCTGCGCTGCTCTTCCTGCGGTGGCCTTCGTGTGCCAGCACAGAGGGATGGCGATGCCCCCGTGGTGCCCACTCTGCCACGGGTCAGGTGTCCCTTGCCCAGAGCAGACCTGCACCAATGTCACATGGCGGTGACACCACTGGTATAGCACCTGCAACCTGCTCTGTGCCTGGGGGTGTGGGGGGCCCAGGGCCCCCGGCCCCAGGTGCTGCCCCATTCCGGGGCATAGCTCCTGCAGGGAACAGGGGGAGGTGGGGGCCATTCCCAGCCCCTTTGGGCTGCCTCTTCCCCCTCACCCCGGGTTTCTGGAGGCAAGGAGGTGGACGGAGCAGAGCTCATTACCGGCGCCTGCCCCGGTGAACAATGAGGCTTTCGCACCAACAGCTGTCTGGCGGCGAGCGGCCCCCGGGGGCTGCCTGTGGCCGGGGCAGCGGGGCAGCACCATGGCAGGGGCAGCTGGATGTCCCGCAGCCCTGGGGATGGCTCCCACCCTGGGCAACCCCACAGGATGGGACCCATCCTGCTGGCAGATGCTTGGGGAGATTCAGCCCCCATGCAGATGAGGCAGCTGCAGTGCTGAGGGGCAGCCCCCAGGGCTGAGTGGGGACAGGGACTGGTGGTGGAGGGGGGGACAGCCCTGGTTCTGCACTCCCAATGGGCATTTTTGGCTCCTGGCTTTCCCCCGTCCCTGGTGGGGCTGGCCCAGAGGGATGGTGACCCTGCTGTGTCATCCCCACAGGGTACCTCCAGCACTGCCTGGCACCCGCCGGCTACAACACCGACAAGAAGCAGGGTCTGCCACCACCGCCGCCAGACCCAGCCTACGCACCCGGCCACGAGGAGTACAGCGACCCCGAGAGCCCCCAGTCCAGCTTTTCTGCCCGCTACTTCAACGGGGAGGCAGCAGTGACGGACAGCTACTCCATGGACGCCTTCTTCATCACAGACGGGCGGTCGCGCCGGCGCAGTGAGAGCCAGCGCCGCGGCAGCCACCGTCACTCCTGCCCCGAGTGCGGCAAGACCTACGCCACCTCCTCCAACCTCAGCCGGCACAAGCAGACCCACCGCAGCCTGGACAGCAAGATGGCGAGGAAATGCCCCACCTGCGGCAAGGCTTACGTCTCCATGCCCGCCCTGGCCATGCACGTCCTCACCCACAACCTCAAGCACAAGTGCGACGTGTGCGGCAAAGCCTTCAGCCGGCCCTGGCTGCTGCAGGGCCACATGCGGTCGCACACCGGGGAGAAGCCCTTTGGCTGCTCCCACTGCGGGAAAGCCTTCGCCGACCGCTCCAACCTGCGGGCCCACATGCAGACCCACTCCGCCTTCAAGCACTACAAGTGCAAGCAGTGCGAGAAGACCTTCGCCCTCAAGTCGTACCTCAACAAGCACTACGAGTCCGCCTGCTTCAAGGGCTCCGAACACAGCTGTGCAATAGGGAACTAGCCCCCAGCCCACTGTGGCACATCCCCATCCCCATCCCCATCCCCAACCCCCATCCCATCCCCACCCCCATCCCATCCCATCCCCCATCCCCATCCCTCCCCATCCTCATCCTCCCCATCCCATCCCCCCCATCCCCATCTCATCCCCATTCCTGCCCTCATCTCCATCCCCATCCTGGTCCCGGTCCTGGTCCTGGTCCCGATCCCAGTCCCTGTGCCAGCACTCCTGCAGCTGCAGCCGGCCAGCTTGTGGCTGCGCCGTGGCTGGAGGACACAGCCCCGCAGACTCACTCCCCACCTGGGAGGAGGGTGCCCAGCGCTCCCTGGGACGGGCCGGATCCGGCCGGGCCCGCAGAGGGACCCGGTTCCTTGCCCACACGTCCCCGAGCCCCCCCGCAGCCAGGCAGGTCTCTCTGCGGGGGACTCGCCTGGGGACCTCTTCCAGACCCAGGAGAGACTTTCCTCCCCCAGCTCGTGACTTTCACCTCTATTTATTTAATTTATTACTATTATTTATTTAGAGCTGCTGCTTCTCCTCCCAGGGGATCCTGGGGGAGAAAAGACATTTTTCTGCTCCCCCCCAGGAGCAAAACCTCACCTTGACCCTAACTCAGACGGGACCATGGGCCACTACGACTGAAGGTTCGGCAGGACTGACGGACAGTGCGGCTGATGGGAGGGCAGAGCTGTCAGTCACCCTTGGAGGCTGGGGTCCCTCGGATCCCTGCCGCCTGGGTCCTGGGGCGCCCTGATGCCCCCCTGCCTGGCAGGGTCCCATGGGACATGGCCCCGTGGCACGGTGCTCACCCTGGCACTGCGGCTCCGCAGCCCCCGTGTCAGGGGAAGAGCGAGGGGCGCCCGGTAGAGACCCATGGGACACGGCCCCCGCTGGCTCCCGGTTGGCCGGGGGGCCCCCGCCACGGGGGCGAGGAACAGCCCCCCCCGGGCTGGTGCTGCCCCTCACGCTGTGCAAACGGCCCTGCTGGCGGCTGGGCTGGAGACCTTGCCCTGGGGCAGCGCCGAAACCCCAACCTCCCCCTGCACACCCCCAGCCTCTGCCCGGATCCCCCCCCAGCCAGCTCCCAGCCCCCCCGCCATCGCCCTCCGCCTGCGCTCAGGAGGAGGGGGTCAGAGTAGGCGTAAAGTTTGGGTGAGTTTATTTAAATGTTCTTATTTATATTATTTATAACTTATGCTTTTCACTATTTATTTGCCAAGACTGGCAGGGCCGTGCCAGTGCCGGCTTGCAGGAGGCAGCAGAGCTGCAGCAGAGCCGCCATGCCCAGGACACAGCCGCAGTGACACGGACGGGGACAGGACCCCACGAGCAGACCAAGCGGCGGGCACAGGAGCAGGAGGGCATGAGCTGACCCAGCAGCCCAGGCTCCGCACCCTGCAAGCCCCCCCCAAAGTCAAAGCCCTTCTCTCCTTCGTCTTCCTGCTGCCCAGGCTCCTGCTCTGCTCCCTGCCCCGCGCCAGCTCGGTGGGGACAAACCAGCCGTTCTATGCAACCTCCCGGCGGAGCATTCCCCGCACCGGCCCCGGAGCGAGCGCCGCACGCGCAGCGTCCCGGCGTGGGGCCCGACCCGCGCCTCCGCTTCCTACCTCGGGCCGCGAGCTGCCGTGGCCCCATCACCCCGTGCTGGTCCCCGACAACTTCGGGTTCAGCCCGGCACCCCGTGGGGCCACACTCGCTACCCCCACAGCGTCTTCCCGCACCGTCTTCCTCCCTGCACCGTCTTCCTCCCGCTGCCTTGGCACCCGTATGCTCCCAGCGTGCTGGCATGGCAGCGGCTCGCAGGCTCGACGCCTCCCGGGGACGTCCCTGTCACGGTCCTCGCTGCTGGGGCATGGTGGCCAGGCACCCGCACCCCCATGCAGGCGAAGAGCATCGCCCCGGCCACGCAGGCACCCCACCAGCGAGGATGCCGCGGTTCAGGCTTTGCCCGCAATGCCGGTGCCTTTCCGCAGCAGCACCGCGTCCCTTGGCCGGGCGGGCACAGAGCACCGCGCCTCTGCCCCTGTCTATACTGTAAATAGCAGATACTACAGCAATAATTTTCCGTGCATGATAGATTTTTTTCTGCCAGGTTTTGTACTCGACAACCCCCAGTAAGACAAGTCTACTGAGAACCGGCCGCCCGCAGTATTACTTGTAACGCAATTCAGGGATATAAAAGGGATTTCTGCCACTAACTGTGTGTCTCGGGGGATTTGTACAGGCGGTGGCAGGCGGTGGCACACGAGCTGCCAACCTGCCCGCCCCACGGTGCCCTGTGCCTGCACCCAAGGGCAGCTCTGGGCAGGAGCATCGCAGCGAACACATCTGCCCCAAACCAAGGGGGGGGAGATGCCCCAGCAGCGGGCTGGGAGTGGGGCGGCTGATGCACCCGGGGCACCCGGCGCTGCCCACTTTGCCTTGCCAGCCCCGGCAGCCGGCGGGCAGCAGCCAGACAAGCCCCTGTCGTGGCGGGCGGTGGGTTTGCGATGCCACCGCGCTTGCGAAAGCGCCGGGGAGGCTGCGAGCAGCGGCAGAGCACTGACCTGGAAGTAAAGCGCCGTGTGAAATCCCGGCAGTGGGGCGCAGAGCCTGGCGGGCAGCCCGGGGGATGCCCAGCGATGCTCACACACCCCCAGCCTCACCCCCGGGGCTCGGCCATGCCGGACGGGAAGGGTTCGGTGAGCCAATTTTATTTTGGCTGCTGTCGCATTCACATCGGCTCCTGCCCACACAGGCACAGGTCGGGAGCAGTGGGAGCCAGCTGGCAGAGCCCCCGCCGCTGCCCCCCGCCCCTCTCGCTGCCTTCCTTCCCCACAGGTGGGTGCCAAAGGCGGGGGGTGAGTTATTTTGGCCTCCAGCTCATCAGCAAAGCCCCCGCTGAGCCTCGTGATCCTGGTGATATCAGTGCTGCCCCGCGGGCGAGAGCTCAGTAATTCACCTGCAAAGTCATCACCTGATTCATCCTACAAAAAGATCATCCCAGAGCCTCGCAAGCCTGTCCCTGACCGCCACTGTCACCAGCCCTCGCACGGGGCAGTGAGTCACCCAGCGTGTTTCTGAGTCAGCGCCAGGGCTGGGGACCCCCCGTGCCCCCGGGAGCCAGGGCAAGGGAGCTGGGACCAGCCACGACCCCACTATGGATCCAGGCTGCCCCGGTTCCGGCAGCTGGTGGTGCAGGAGACCCAGTTCTTGCTGGGAGCCTCTCCTCCATCCGGGGAAATGACCTAGAAAGCTTCGGGGCCAGAGCGCCGTGGTGCCTGCTTGGCCGCAGAGCACCCGCGCTTCGCCGCTCAGCTCTGCGGCTGTTCCGTGCTGCCTCTTCCTCACCAAGGGCCTGGCGGGCATCAGCGCAGCAGGGAGGGGGCTCGGGATGGGGACGTGGTCCCACCATGGCCGGGCAGGCGGAGGGCACATCCCAGCTCCCAGCTGAGATGCCACACACAAATCCTTAGAGCTCCAGCACAGCCAGGCGGGAGCAGAGACCCCTGGAGAACCCCGGGGCCAGGGGCAGGATGGGGACCCCCCCTCACACCCAACAGCCTTGGCAGGGGCCCAGCCACTGCGTGCCAAGGGCTGCCCTGACCACAGCCCCGGGGGGCAGGCAGCAGGCCAGCCAGCACTGGCACGGGTCCCGGCAGGCCAGCCCTGCCCGTCCTGCCCCTTCACCGTGACTCTGCAAAACGGCGGGGCGGTGACGATGACGATGGTGATGGCTGGCCCAGGAGGAAGCAGAGGGGCCCGGCTGGGTGCTGTGCTGCTCGGGGCAGAGCGGCGGGCTCGGCCGGGCGGGCAGGAGGAAGGACGAGGCCAGCTCCAGGCAGCTGCCATGGCGGAGGCTGGGAACCGGAGCATCCACACGCAGCACATCTCGGCCGTGCACAACGTGCCCATGCGGGTCCTCATCCGGCCCATCCCTGCGGAGCTGGAGCCGGGCAAGGTGCAGAGCCTGGTGGAGACCCTGCAGGTGAGCACTGCCCCGCTCCCCTCGGGGGCACCGACCCATGCCACCCTGAGGGCACTGCTGGGGAAGCTCGCAGCACCCAGGCCCTGGCACAGGCGGGTCAGGGGGTGCTGGGGCATGCGTTGCTCTCGGGGGCCTCTCTCTCTTCCCAGGAGGATCCCGAGCGGGTACCCCCCATTGACGTGCTCTGGATCAAGGGCAGCCAGGGGGGCGATTACTTCTACTCCTTCGGGGGCTGCCACCGCTTCGCCGCCCACCAGGCGCTCAGCCGGGAGACCATCCCCGCCAAGATCATCCCGTCCACCCTCAGCGACCTCCGCACCTACCTGGGCTCCTCCACACCTCACCTGCGCTAGCCCGGCACCCCAGAGGATGCACGGCCCCCCCCCCGCAGCCCCCTGCCCCGGTGGGTCCCCGCAAGGTCCCGGTGGGCTGAGCTGGGCCCGATCCTGAGCTCCCGTGAGCCTCCGGCGGGGATGGAGATGGGGTTAGGGTGCCCCGGCCCTGGGGGGTCCCCGAGCCCCTCCAGCCGGGATGGGGTCTCAGGGCCTCGCTGGCACCGAGAGGCGCCCGGGGTGGCGCGGCGCGGCGGGGCCGGCAGGTGGCGCTGTTGTGCCGCGCTGCGCCGCCCCGAGCAGCCGCGGGAACCGGAACGGGACCGGACGGGACGGGGATGAACCGGGACGGGACGGGATGAACTGGGACGGGACGGGACCGGACGGGACGGGGATGAACTGGAAGGGCGGGACCGGACGAGACGGGGATGAACTGGAACGGGACGGGGCAAACTGGGACGGGACAGGCTGAACCGGGACAGTACGGGCTGAACTGGGACGGAACAGGATGAACCAGGACAGGATGAACCGGAACGGGATGAACCGGGACCAGACGAACCGGGACAGGCTGAACTGGGATGGGCCCAACCGGGGGGGGGCCCCCCCCAGCGGGCCCCGGCCGGATCGGGAGGACCCCGGGCTGTGCCTGCCCCGAAACTGCCAGGCCCCATCCCTGGACACATCCCATGGTCTCCCTCTCTGTGGGGGACATCTCCGAAATGTGGGGGGGGGGACACCCACTGCTGCACCTGGAATAAAGGCAATCAAAGCCCCACAGCTCCAGGGCCTGGTGCTGGGGGACGCTGGGCTCGGGAGCAAGTACGGCACGGCACAGCATGGCACAGAGACCTGGCGCCTGCGAGAGCAGTGGCTGCGGGCACACAGGACAGGGACGTCAGGGGGTGGATGCTCTGCGAGGGGATGGATGCTGTGCTGGGGGAGGGAAGGTCTGTGAGGGGCTGGATGCTGTATTTGGGATGGCTGCTGGGCTGGGGGACGGTGCTGTGCTGGGGGATGGGCGGGGGTGGATGCTGGGGGGTGGATGCTGTGCTGGGGGAGGAGCTGGGGGGTGGATGCTGTTGGGGATGGTGCTGGCTGGGGGAGGATGCTGGCGGGGGATGGATGCTGTGGGATGGAGCTCTGCCCCTGGCACGCAGCTGAAGTCAGGGTCAGCTCTGGCCTGGCTGTGGGAGCCCATGCAGCCCTACCATGCTGGGATGCTGTCATTTCTCCAAACACCGTGTCTTCACCCCATGTGCAGGCTGGAAAAACCGCCCCGAGCATTCCCCAGGCATCTCAGCATCCCTCTGAGCTGGGAATCTCGGTCTAGGGAGGGGAAAGGCCACTGCCTCACCCCTCCGCGCTGTGAGTCAGCACCCGGACTGGGACAGGAACCGCAGCCGGACACTTCTGCCCTCGCTCTGCCCCCTCGACTACGTTCCTCCCGGGATGGATCCTGTCCCCTCAGGGCAGAAATGGGCTGGGGAGAGGGTTTGGGAGGAGGACACGGCCCCCCCCCCGGCCCCGGACATCAGCTCTGCAGGGCAGCGTGCAGGGTGGGAGCTGGCGGCCCCCGGCCGGGGCTGCCTGCCTGCCGGCTGTTTCCGCGGGCCACGGGGAGGAAGGGCAGGGTGGGCTGGGGGCTGCTGCGCCGGAGCCTCCCCCCAGCCCCTTCCCTCGCATAGGCGAGGGAAGGGGCCGGAGGGAGACTCCGGCGCGGCAGAGCTGCATGTGCCACATCAAAGCCGCTCTCCGCCGGGAGGAAGCCCTGCAAGCGTTCATGGAGAGAGCAGCCCTGATCGGCGGCTCCCCGATGGGCCATAAATTTCTCAGAAGAATTGTGGCGTGCTAAAAAGTTTCCTCTTGTTAGAGAGAGGGGAGGGGAAAGGGAGGAGGTGGCAACTCCTGCTGCCGCAGCAGGGGACATCGGCGAGGTGCCCTCAAATGGCAGTGACTGGTTTTTGCCCAGACCCCAGGCTGTGCCCCCAGGGCTGGGCATCTCCCATGGGCTCTGCTCACTCCCTATCACTGGGTTTTTGCCCCCGATAAAGGGAGCCAGGTGTGAGGCAGCTCAGCAGAGCTGGGACCCCATGGGTGGGGATGAACCAGGGCTGCCCGGATCCTGCAACCCCTTCTCTTGCACCCCATGGGGGCTTCTTCCAGCTGGAGGACCCGCTGCAGGATCTGCTCTTCCAGCTCCCTGTCCCCTGCAACAGCGCCACGACACCCATGCCAGCCCCACCGGTGCCCCATGATGCCACTGCCGGGGTTCGGTGGCACCGGCTGGGAGCCAGCACTGCGGCAGAGGGGCTGTGTGAGCATCTCCGGGGCTGCCATCCCTGGGGCTGGCATGGTGTGGGCAGCACGAGCTGGTCCCCAGCCCCCAGCCAGCACTGCCGGTGCCGGGACCCCCCGGCTGGCACAGGAATGGGTCTCACCAGAGCCAGCGATCCCTGCGTCGGCTTGTCCATCCGTCTGTCCGTCCCTCCACCTGTCCTCCTTCCCTCTGCCTGACCCACGGAGTCTCCAGTGTCGCCGGCTGACAGCCGATCCCGGCTGCCTCCAATCCATTCGTTCCAGGGCAGGAACAAAGGGGCTTTGTGGGCTCCCCCCGGCCCGGGCTGGCTGGGGGGGTGCCGGCGCTTCCCCATGTGACAGGCGTGTAATGCCTTCCAGACCAGCGGCCCCCACCTGCAGGTACAGCCCAGCGGGTGGAGGAGGCCTGGGGCTCCCCGCACCGCCCCAGGGACCCACTGGGACTCCCTACCACAGCCCCGACCCCGGGGGGGGTCCGGCAGGGACCTCTCCCAGGGCAGGGCCTGCTCTTGTGGGGAAATGCTCCTGCTCCCCAAAAGGTTTCACAACGCCCCATCCCCTTGAGCCTGTTTTGCTGTTCGTCCCCACCCAGGGGGGCTCCAGGGGGGCTCCCAGGATTGCTGGCCCTGGACTCCCCGTGTTGGCAAGCAGGGACAGCCACCCCTTGGACAAGACCCTATCCCAGCGGGAAGCAGCTCAGATGCTGCATGCACCCGGCTGGCCAGGGCAGAGCTCCCCAAGCTCCCCTGCAACAGGGCTCCTCTGCCGGGCTGAACTGCCCAGGCTGTGCCCCGAAATCGGGGAGTCACGGGCAGAGGGGCCAGTCCTGGACATCCCACTGCACCGGGGGGTGGCGGGATGGGATGGGATGGGTGGGATGGTGGGTGGGATGGGATGGGTGGGATGGGTGGGGGGGGATGGGATGGGATGGGATAGGGTGGGATGGGATGGGATGGGATGGGATGGGATGGGATGGGGTGGGATGGGATGGGATGGGTGGGATGGGGTGGGATGGGATGGGATGAGGGTGGGATGGGAGGGGGGGTTTGGTCCGGTGCTGCTTTGCTGGGGCTCAGCAGGGTCAGGCCCGGCATCCTGGCAGCCACATGTGCCGGTGTTGCCGCAGGTCTGGAATCCATTTGCCTCGCTGGCAGCAGTGTTTTCCCAGCAGGGCTGAAGCAGCCCCGTGGGGCTGGGGGCAGCCCTGGCCCCCCAGCCCATCTGCTCCCTGTTTATTTTCTTACACTTAAGTATCACCTCGCAGATAAACACTCCCCAGAGCGGGGGGGCAGGGGGCATTTCCCCGCCAGTGGAGGCAGGACCCAACTCTTGGGGCGCCCAGCACCCCGACCCCAGGGATGCCCCCCCACTGGCCAGCCTGCACCAGGGGGTCACGGCTGCGACCCCATGCTCAGGCCATGTCCCCCCTGTGCCCTGTGTCCCATGCAGGGTCCCATCCACCCCCTGCCCAACATCCACACCCAACCCACTGCCCGGTGCTGCCCGCTCCGTGCCCAGGGCTGTGTGGCACGGCACCGCTCTGCCGGCATGGCCGCCCTCGGCCCAGTGGCCGGTTTGTTTGGCCGGATCAGCTGGGAGAGCCATGATGCCAAACACAACCGTGTCCTGGCACCCGCTCAAGTCAGCCGCGCGGCGCAGCGACCAGAGGGAGGTTTGCGATGCCGCGGCCCCCGGCTGCGCCTCGTGCCGCCCAGCTGAGTCAGACCCGGGGTCAGGGCAGCCGGGGGGGTCCAGGCACGGGGACGCACGTCCTGTCCCACGCGCCCACCGGGCAGCACAGGAAAACCTGGCTGCTGCCGCGCGTCCTCCCGCCCCAGCAGCAGCAGCATCCGCAGGCAGCTGGCGGCTGGACAGGCAGGGAGCCGGCAGCGTTCGCCGCTTCCCGTGGCTCTCGTTGGTCTCCTGGCCAGGACTGCTGGCTCCTTCTGTCCGTCCGTCCTTCCGTGCACAGGACCCGGCGGGGCGGGGGTCACACACGCAGGCGTGTGCCAGCCTGGCGTGCTCTCCGCAGCCGGAGGTGGTGGCAGTCGGGGGGTGCGCGGTGCCGCACACACAGCCCTGCTGCACGCTCCAGCACACACACGCGTGCACACCCCCCCACGCTCACGTGTACCCAGACACACGCGGGCATGGATACACCCACCCACGCACACGTGCCCACCAGGTACGGATGGGTGTGCACATCCGTGCCCAGGCACACACGCAGATCCACGCACACGCATGCACACGCATGCACACACATGCACACACATGCCCTGCCCTCCACCCCACACCGTGCCATCTCCAAAGCCCGCTTCTCCTTCCCTGACCACATCCCCAAGTGCCCCGTCCTCCACTGCAGCAGCACAGGCCACCAGCACCCCACGCATGGCCGTGCCCCCCCCAAAAACCCCCTCAGGGCAGCTCGGCTGGGCCCCAAGCCTGGGCTCTCCCCCCCCAGCCTGTCCCCGTCAGCTGGTGGCCATGTGTGGGGTGGCCGCAGCTGAGTACACAGCCCCTGCCATCCGTCTTGCCGCCTGTCAGGGCCGGGGGCTGCCGTGGCCCCCCAGCCACAGCCCAGCGGGACGCCGGGGCGAGAGCGGGGCAAGCACGGGGGTTCCCCTCTCCACACAGGCACCTGCCCGCTCCCTGCCTGCTGGCCAAGGGCTTGCCCACCCCCAGCTCTGCCCCGGGGCACCTCTGCAGGGGCAGAAACAGCCCCCCCTCTGCGGACAGGGCTTGTGCCAGGGCCAGGAGCGGGTCGGGGTCCCTCACGAGGACCAATGCCAGGCAAGAGGAGGTGGGGGACGGAGCCAGCAAGGGACACGTCCCCATGGCAGCATGGACCCCCAGTGCAGCCCCACACACCCCCAGTCCCAGCGGGACCTCCGGCCCCCAGCCCTCTCCCCCCCCCCCACCGCATGATTTACGGGCTCTGCGCAGGCAGCCAAATGGCGAAGGAAAACAGGGCAGGGGGATCCTGCCCTGCGGGGGGCAGAGGGGCCGTTTGCTCACAGCCTGCCAGGACGGGTGGGCAGCAAACCGGTGCCGGTGGCAGTGAGAACGGCCACCCCTGCCGTGGTCCCAGCGGTGACAAACCTTGGCACGCACAGGGAGAGCCCTGGGGGGGGACCCACTGGCCTGAGGGCCACGTCGCGAGCTCCAGTCCTGCAGCCATGGGGCATCGTGGGACATGATGCCACCCCGTCCCGTGGTCCCCAGGTCCCCCACCTCGCTCGGGGGTTTGCAGCATGCCCGCTGCATCCCGCGGTGGCCGTCCCAGCCCAGCGAGCCCCCAAGCTGGCTCTTTTTGCCTTGTTAGCTGGAGATTCCCCCCAGCATCCCCCTCTGGCTGGCTGGGGGGGACCGCAGCTGGCACGGGCCACAGTGCCACTGCCAGGCCCCCGGGGCCACGTCCCCAGCAGCCCTGGGACCATCCACTGGGAGCCGGGTCCTGCCCTCCATTTGCCTTCGACGCTTGACCTGCCGTGCCCGGAGCATCGCTGAGCCGCTGACCTCCGCTCGTCCGCGGCTCGGGGCGGAAGGCGGGCAGGAAGCCTCCTGCCTGCAGGGCTCAGCTGGCCACCTCCCTGCCCGCTCTCAGGGGTGCTGGGCTTGGGGACGGGGGGGGTGAAGGCAGAGCAGGACCCACACAGACCTCCCTGGTGAAGAGGAGGAGGGGTGGCCATCACCGGTGGTACGGGGTGCCCAGGAAGGAGCGGGAGCCACGGGCTGGGGGGGCATGGCCAGCCCTGCCCGGGACACCGGCAGCTCCCGCTGCTGCCAGCTCAGCTCTCCCCTCGCAGGAAAAGGCTCCGTGTTTCCACTGCCGGCACACACCTTCCTCCCGGGTGGGAGGAAACGCTTCTGGCTGCCTGGCAGTGCTGCCCATGCCCCTACTCATGTACCCCCGTCCCCTCCCGCGGTGGGAGGAGGGGTGCCAGGCCCTGGGGACAGGGGGGCAAGGGGCTCAGAGCATCCCCCTGGGGGCTGCCTGCCCTCACTGCTCCCTGCCCGCCCTGGGCATCCTCCTGGGCACAGACCCCGGCCCAGTGGGGCACAGTGGGATGAGGGGAGCAGTGTGTCCCCCGGCCGGGCACAGGCGTCCCGTCTGATCAGCGCTCCAGGGACCGCACCGGTGCCACCTGCTCCCGTGCCCCATCTTTGCCCTGTGCCACCCTGTGCGGGACCCGGGGCCACCTGGGCACGACCGGGCAGGGGTTGGGGACACACTGCCGGGGGCTGGCACCGCACGTGGCATCGCTGCGCAGGTGCCGGGGCCGAGGGCTGCGGCACAGGGAGCGCTCGCCGTGCGGTGGCCCTGGCGCTGTCGGCGGCACTGCCAGGCTCCGGCCCCGGGCCGGAGCCCGGCCCTGGGGGGCCGGCCCGGCCGGCCAACCGGGCGACGGGCCCTGGCCGGCAGCTGGGGGGCCGGCTGGGGGTGGGCTCCGGCGCCAGCCCCTCCCCGGCCGTATAAATCCCAATTCCCCCCGCAGACAGTCATCCCAGCCCCGCTCGGCCGCCGGAGCAGAGCAGCAGCGGGAAAGGCGTCCGGAGGCGGCCGTCGCAGCCGTGCCGGTGGGGGAAGGCTCCCCGCAGCCCGGGGGGTCCCCCCAGCAGGGCCGGGGGCGTGGGTGGGTGCCACGCCATGGCCTTCACCATGCTGCGCCCCGTGGCCGCCCGCGTGCTCTACCCCGACCTCAGCATCCTCTCAGAGGACGAGGAGAACCGGAGCGAGAGCGACACGTCGGACCAGTCGTTCGGCTGCTGCGAGGGCGCCGAGGCTCGCCGCAAGCTGCCACGGAAACCGGGGCCGATGGTGATGGTGAAGCAGAGGCAGGCGGCCAACGCGCGGGAGCGGGACCGGACCCAGAGCGTCAACACAGCCTTCACCGCCCTGCGGACCCTCATCCCCACCGAGCCGGTGGATCGGAAGCTGTCCAAGATTGAGACCCTCCGCCTGGCCTCCAGTTACATCTCCCACCTGGCCAACGTGCTGCTGCTGGGTGAGGGCTGCGAGGACGGGCAGCCCTGCTTCAGTGCCATCTACGGGGCCAAGGGCCCGGAGCAACAGCCCCGCAGCATCTGCACCTTCTGCCTCAGCAACCAGCGGAAAGGGGGGGGGGGGGGGGGGCCCCCCCAGGCTGAGCGGGGCAGGAGGGTCAGCATGTCCCCACGGGATGGGGTCAGCACCCCCTGCCCGGGCTGAGAGGGGCAGGAGGGTCAGCATGTCCCCACGGGATGGGGGGGGGGCAGGAGGGTCAGCACGTCCCCATGGGATTGGGAGGGGGCAGGAGGGTCAGCACGTCCCCATGGGATTGGGAGGGGACAGGAGGGTCAGCACGTCCCCATGGGATTGGAGGGGGGCAGGAGGGTCAGCACGTCCCCATGGGATGGGGGGGGCAGGGGGGTGGCATGTCCCCACAGGATGGGGGGGGGGGCAGGAGGCTCGGCACGTCCCCACAGGATGGGGGGCAGCACCCCCTGCCCAGGCTGAGGGGGGCAGGAGGCTCGGCACGTCCCCACGAGAACCTCAGGCTCTGGCTCCAGCCCCCACCGGAGGTTTTGGCTGCTCCCGGCCAAATCCTGCTCGTAGCCACACGCCCACAGCTCCCGCTCGCGTCAGAGGGCCGGGCTGCTCCCCCACGTCCATCCGGGCCGGGAGGTCTCGGGGGGTTAAACAGTCACCCCAGTGCCGGGGGCACTCGGCCGCCCTGGGGGCGGAATTCAGGGCTGCAGGCTGACCCCATCCCCATCGTCCAGGACCCCGCCAGCCCCCCGGGTGCTGCTGCAGGGCTGCCCCAGGCAGCCCCGGAGCAGGCACCCCACACGGGGGGGCCAGGCAGGGCTCCCCATCCCCTGGCCCCACTCAGGGTCTGCTGGTGGCGCCGGCACGGCTCCCACCCGGGGCGGGGGGCTGAGCTGGGCACCCCTGCCCTGCACTGTCCTGCCTTCCCAACCGCCCCCCCCAGCACCCCGTGGCTTGGGGGGTACCTTTCCCATGGTGAGCCCATTCTGCTGCCCATGCTGGGGTCCTGGGTGCCCCCTGCCCTGGGATAGGCCCTGCAGGCAGCAGGGTGAGGGGCTGTCAGCTTCCCAGCCCCCTGGGCCCCCCAGGCGAGGCCATGGGCAGGGGCTGCTGGACCCGCCACCATCCCCATGAGACCCCCAAGCTGCCTCATGTGCAACCCCGAGCAGCATGGCCATGGGGCACACTCCAGCCCTCGGGACGCTTTCGGTTTCTGCTGCTCCATTTTTAATTGCTTGTCCTGCTCCCGTCCCCCCACTCGTTGCCCAGACTCTGCAGCCTCCCTGGCCCTCCCTGGGGGTCCCCAGCCCCAGTCCTTGGCAGAGCTGCCCCCGCCTGGGACCCTCCACTGGGGCTGAGCTGTGTGCCTGGGCTGCTCCCCGGGGCTGGAGCTGGGGGGCTGGCACGGCATCAGGGGACCCTGGGCCCGGGCCCGGGGGGGCCGGGGGGACCGGCTCTGGGCTCCTGGCTCTGGAGCTGGGCTGCAAAGGGCTGTACTGGACTGTACTGGGCTGGAAACTGTTTGTACTGGGCCATGCTGGGCTGTGCTAGGCTGGAAATGGGTTGGGCTGGGCTGGAAATGGGCTGGGCTGGAAACTGGGCTGTCCTGGGCACTGCTGAGCTGTGCTGGGTTATACTGGGCTGTTCTGGGCTAGACCTGGGTCTGCTGGTCTGTGCTGGGTTATACTGAGTGGTACTGGGCTGAACTTGTGCTGGGAGGTGGGGCTGAGCCTCCTCATCCCCAGCAGGGCCGTGGATTTGTCTGGGGACCATGGGTCTGTCCAGGGGCTGTGGGTCTGTCTGGGGCCATGAGTCTGCCCTGGGGCCGTGGGTCGCCGGGGCGGGTGCCTGAGGCGGGGGTGTCTGTGGCCTGTAGGGGTCTGGGGCGTGGGTGCCCCCCACCAGCAGCCACTCCACAGCCGCCTACCCAGCCGCTCGCCTGTCTGTCTGTCTGTCCTGGGCAGTGCTGAGCCGCCCCAGGAGCGGGGCACTGGCCATTTCAGGGCGGCTCCTCTGTGCAGACCCAACGCGGGGTGGTGGTGGTGGGCAGGAGCGGGGGCACCCCCTGGCCAGGGCACCCCCCCAGCCCCTGCAGCTCTCCCCTCCTCTCTCCGCAGGGCGGCCGGAGGGACCTTGGGAGCAACTGCCTGAAGGTGCGGGGGGTGACCCCCCTGCGAGTGTCACGGAGATGAGCCGGGGTCCGGCAGCACCCGCCTGAGACAGCGCAGAGCCGGCCGGAGCCCGCGCACGCCAGCCCCAGAGACTGGAGCGGGGAGGGAGGGAGCTGCCCACCCAAGGCGGCCGCAGCCAAGCCCAGGGCCGCGGGCTGGGACCGCACCGACACCGGCCCCGGAGCCGGCAGCGGGGCGGGAGGACGCTCCCGTGGCCGAGGCTGCCCACGCGGGGCAGGGCCGGGGAGGGGGGTCCCCGCGCCCCGGGGCTGGACTGGAAGGGGCCCGTGTGCGGCCGGCGTCGAGGCGCTGCGGGGGGGGAACGGTGTCACGGCCCCGCAGGCGCTGGTTGTGCACGTGCAGCCGCTTGGAAAATAAACCTTATTTTTCTGATGGGACGGTGCCTGCCTGCTGCCCCGGCGTGGGGCAACATGGGGTCCCCAAGATGGCCCCAGGTTCCCAGCCCTGTGCCCCAACGCTGCTCTGTGCCACTGGAGCCGGTGTGCCCACGCCAGCTCTCCCTGTGGGTGCTCTTGAGTGGGATCCAGGTGGGGCGAGACCCCCGGGCACATGCTGTCCCCACGTCCCCAGGACCCTGCAAGGGCTACGGGAGCCCCAACGCGGTCTGCGCTGTGCCACGCCGCAGGCTGGGGACAGCATTGCCAGCCCCATGCCGCAGCCGCGAGCACCCAGGCAGTGGGTCAGGGTTGGTGCCGCTGCTTTTGTGCCTTCCTCTCCGCCTGGTACATCGTGACTGCCGCGACTGCCACCGCCACCACGACTGCCACCACCACCACAACTGCCACCACCACTGCACCCCGCAACTGCCACCAATACCATGGCTGGCACCAGCACCATGACTGTCCCTACCACCATGACCATTCCCACCGCTGTGACCGTCCCCCCTGTGACCATCCCCACCACCGTGACTGCCACCACTGCCACGACTGTCACCACCGCTGCGCTGGCCTGGGCCCTGCATGGGAGGGGGCCTGCGTGGGGTCAGGTGGGGACGCGGGGGGTTCCCAGGCTGGGCCCCCCCTAGGACACTGCTCGGGGGGGCCGGGCAGCAGGGAGCGCCGAGCCTGGGAAAGGTGCCGTGCCGGGGCCTGCGGCTCCCAGGGGCCGGCGCATCCCGCGGAGCAGAGGCAGCTGCAGACAGGGGGATGGGGGCTCCTGGGGTGGCCCCCCAGGGCTGTGGGGCCGGAGCTGCCCCATCTCCCCAGGGTGCTGGAGCCAGCGGGGAGCAGGGGGAACACCCTGGGGGCCCCCGGGGGGGGAGGGGAGCCCGGCCCTCGGCCCCTCGCTCGGCCGAGGCGAGCCTGCCCCGGGCTCCCTCCCCCCGGGTTTGATTTATGGAGCTGACAGCGCAGCGCAGCTGTGAGAGCTGGTCCCAGGCAGGGACCAGGGTGGGTGGGAGAGGTTTGTTCTCAGCGTGGCTAATGTGTCCCAGACCCCAATAAACAGCCGTGAGATTCTCCAAACAGCCCGGGACACAGAATCCCTGCCCCGGGTTTATCGGGGGGCAGGGGCAGCGGGGAGGGGGCTGTGCTCTGCAAACAGCCCAACCCGCACATGAAAGGGGACCGGCCCCTTGAAGCGGCAGCTCTGGAGCCCCTGGGGGGCCAGCGGGGGCCGGTGGTCCCAGTGCTGGGGGCACAGTGGGTCCCAGCACTGAGCGCACAGGTCCCAGTGTGTCCCAGCCGCTGGGTCGTGGGTCCCAGTGTGTCCCAGGGCAGAGCACGAGTGTCCCAGCATGTCCACGTGCCAAGGACTAGGGCCCAGCAAGCCCCAACGTAAAGGCCACGGATCCCAGCACGTCCCAGTGCCAGGGACTTGGGCCCCAGCAACCTCCAACATAACAGCCATGGGTCCCAGTATGTCCCAAGGAGCTTGGAGTCCAGCACGTCCCAGCGCTGGGAGTGCGGAGCCCAGCATGTCCCAGCACTGGGACCATGGGTCCCAGCATGTCCCAGTGCCAAGCCCACGGGTCCCAGCATGTGCCGGTGCCAGTCCCGCGGGTCCCAGTACATTCCAGCCCCTCCCAGCACCGCGAGAGGGAAATGGTGACTCAGAGGCGCCGGAGGCTGCCGGGCCAGTGGGAGCTGGGTGCCCCTTTGCCCCGTGCTGGGCAAGCACCGCAGCCACCGCAGCCGATCGCCCGCAGATGCTCCCGGCTCCCCGGCCGCCGCAGCCCCGCACCGAGCCCAGCCGTGCCGCCTCGCTCGCGCTCCCCTCCCATCCTCTCCCCTTCCTGCGCGCAGACACCCTTGGAAAGGCTCTTGGCCGCTTTCTCTGAGACAGGAAGGTGTCCCCGAGTCTCAGGAAGGAAAAACACTCAGTGCTGAACCCACAAAGACCGTCTCCGAGGGGCCAGGGCTGGAGAGGCTCCAGGCCTGACATCACCTGGGAACTGGAACCAGAACCGCAGCTGCACTCCGCGCCTGGTATTTTTTTCTTTAACTTGTGTTTTTAAACTTTCTTTTTATAGATTTTTTTTTTTCCCCTTTCCCTTCTCCATTCCCCTCCCAAATATTTCAGCCTCTCCGCAGTTTAACCTTGCCAGGCCAGCGAAGCTGGAATGCAGCAGGGCTGCACCCACAGCCAGAGCCCGGCGGTGCCGAGAGCCACCGTGCTGGAGGGACCGGGTCCGGCTGGGCAGGAGCTGCCAGGGCTCCAGGCAGGCGGGCAGGGGGCTTGGGCAGGGGCTCGCTCCCTGGTGATGGCAGAGCCAGGACTTCACAGCCCCTGGCACCGCTGTTCACCAGGGCCAGTGGAAAGGGATCTGCAGCCACGCGGGGACCTGGGAGGGTCCGGCCAGGCACGGGGGCATGGAAGGATGGAGCCACCACGGCTGAGGCAGCGGACAGAGCCTGCGGTCGGTGGGCAGCGCTGCTCCCCTGACCCACGGCCCCCGGGATGAGGCAGCAGGGTCAGGCTCTGTCTGAGCCTGAGCCTGAGCCTGTGCCAGCCGAGCAAGCAGAGCCGGCCAGTGATGTGGGACATGAAGGCAGGTTCCAGCCCCACGACCCAGCTCTCCTCAGGCCTTGTCCTTTGGCAACAACACCTTTGGGTGCTGCCTGGCCCTCCCAGGCTCCTCCCGGAGCAGAGGCTCAGGACAAAGACCCCAACATGTCCCGCACCATTACCGGGGCAAAGCTCAGCCGCTCGCTGCCCAGGAAACCCCCCTGATGCAGCAACTGCAGCGATCGACCGAGCATCACGGGTCACCCCCAGCCCTGTCAGACTTTGGGGGCAAAGGACTGTGAAGCGACCCCCAAGGTCTAGATGGCAGCGGGTAGGGACAGGGGGACAGGGGGACAGGGCTCTGCTGCCCAGGTCAGGGTGGGCAGACGACTGGGGAAAGACGGGCAAACCAAGGGCTGGGATGGGATGGGGTGGGATGGGATGGGATGGGATGGGCAGACCAGGAGTCAGTGTGATGGCCCCGGGCTGGGGTGCCAGGCAGTCCCAGCCTCCCCGTGCTGGCAGACACAGACCGCGCTGACCCTGCCAGCACCCTGCCAGAGTCCCTTGGGGAAGGAAGGGGACAGAGGGTCTGCTTGAGACCCCCAGAAAACCCGCCAGCTCCTCGCCACCCCGCCAGGGCCAGTGGTGGCCCTGCAGCCACTGAGTCCCATGCCAACCACTCCACGGGCACCCATGCTGCCAGGCACCCCTGGTGCCACCGCCCCGCTGTGTCCTCCCATGAACCGGACCCCTTGGAGCTGCTCGCCCCACTGGGACCCCGTGCCGGCCACGGTCCCCAGGGACGTGGGCCCTGCCAGCAGGGACAGGGTGTGAAGCCGCGGCATGGGGTGAACGCCAGGTTAATCTCCCGCTGGAGCTTCCCTCTGCAAACAATAAGACAATGCCCGGCCGGGGGCCGCCTGCGTAACCAGCAGTGCGGAGGGGAAGTTGTAATATTTGGATTTAGCACTCAGTAAATTGAGGAAGAAAAAGGAAAAAGTGCTGGGGGTAATCAGAGCAGGGCTGGCCCTGTGCCCTGCCCCATGGCCAGCAGCCCCAGGGGGCTCAGCCCAGCCTGGGGATGGCAGCTGAGCAGGGCCAGTGTCCCTAAGAGCCAATGCGGCCAGGAATGGCTGGGAGAGGGAGATGTCCCCAAGGGACGAGTGGGGGACAGGCATGTCCCCATCACAGGGATGCGCAGCTGAAGGGTCAAGGCTCCAGTGCTCAGCAGGTCTGCAGGCAGCGCTCGCGGCAAACGTGGCATCTCCTGTGACACCAGAAAAGGGATCTGGGCCAGGAGTTTATTTTAATCCAGACCTGCTCACGCTCATGGGAAATAAAATACCATTTCTGCAGCTGGGGTGGCCAGGCAGGAAAGGGCCTCAGGGGGACGATCACCCCCAGCTGACAGCGGTTGGGGTAGCAGGGGGTGACGAGGGGGCTGTCCCCAAGGTGCCGGGGGGGCTGTGCCAGGGCTACGTGGGGAGGAGGGGGCTGAGCCTTCCCCAGCATGAGCCCTGCACCCAAACAGGCACCAGTGGTGGCAAGGGGGCCACATTAGCAGGGCTCTGGTTGGGGGCCGGGGAAGGGCCATGCTACAGGTCACCCCTCCGAAATGTGGCAGGGTTCTGGGCTGCCTTCCCACCCTCTGGTAATCCTGCTCCCCAGCGGGGCAGACCCCTGCCTGGCCTGGCCCTGATGGGGTGAGCAGGGTAGGGGCACACATGGGGAGCCCCGGGTGCCGGTTGGGGGGTGCAGGGTCTGAGCCAGGGGCTTGGGAGGACTCCGTGTCCCCCCTGTGTGCCCTGGGCAGAGGCCTCCCCCCTTTTGGGGACCTCAGGGTGGGGGTCTGGTGCAGAGCTGGCCGACAGGCTGGGACAGGTAGGGGAGAGGTGACCGCTGGGCAGCAGCAGCGGGCAGTGGCACGGGAAGGCCTTCGGCATGCAGCCGCGCGCCGGGAGCCCATTTCCCCACAACAGGGGCCATTATCAGCGGCAAATACTCGGAGTGGTCCCAGGGGGGACCTCCAGCCCTTCCCCTCCACCTACCCCACCGCTCTCCCGCTCCGGCCCACGTCAATGCTGCCGCGAAGGTGTCGGAACAATCGCCTGACAAAGAACTATTTTTAGGGGCCGGGGCTTGGAGCGAGGATACGGCCCGGCCGCTGACAATGGGGGGAAGGGGGCCGGGCTTCCCCCGTGACCACTCGGCAGCAGAAGGACCTGTAAGATTTCCTCGATGACCCAGGCCCGTACAATACAAGGAAAGCGCAAGAGGGAGATACCCCCGCCAAGACGAGCTGCTCCTTTACCTAATGGGAGTGACCCGGGGTGAGGGGCTGTGAGATTCGGGCCAGCGTCCTCCCGCGGGGGAGGCTCCCACACCGGGAGGGAAGCGGGGTGAAGCGTGCCCGTGCTCAGCTTCCATGAGGCCATGGCTGGGGGGAGCCTCGTGGGGGCCGGGCTGGCTCCTGTCTGCTTGTGCCACGCACCCAGGTGCAGAAGGGCGCGGGGGTCCCGGGCCCTGGGGAGGCTCCGGGGGGTGCAGACGCGGCTCAGCACGACCCCCTCTGCCCTCCGGGCTGGCTGACAGCTCCGGGCAGGCTCCAGTGCTTGGCCAGAGCCTGTCTGCAGTGTGGGGCCATGCCCAGTGCATCCCCCCGTGCTGCCCGGAGGGCTCGGTGTGGTTTCAGCGGGGTCAGGCTGCGCCTCCATGCGTTTCCCCCTCTCCGCGGTCTCCCCCGGCTCAGCCCGCGACAGAGGGGCTGGCGCGTCCGCCACTTCGGCCAAGCCCTGGGGTAAAGCCGATCTCCTGGGCTGCGAAAGGCAGCGAGCGAAGGGCACCCTGGAAGAGGTCAGGGCTCAGCCCAGCTTCGGGCCCAACGCTGCGGGGGGATGAGCCCCTTCCACCAGCCCCGCCCGCCCCACGGCCGCCGCGCACAGCCAAGGCCTCCCGCCGGGGCCGCGGGGCGGGGGAGGCCGACACGGGCGGGTCGCGCTGGGCTACAGGCCCCGCCGCCTCGCCTGTCTCCTCTCCTCGCCTCGCCTCGTGGGGCGGCCGGGGGGCCCGAAGCCCCCGCGGGCCCGACCCCACCGCCCGCCCCGCCGCGGACTACAGCCCCCACAATCCCCTGCGCCACGGCGCTCGCTCCTCTGCGCATGCGCGCCCAGCCCCGCGCATACGTCACGCGCCAGCGAGCTGCGGGGTTTCCGCTTCCGGCGCGCCTCGCTCTGGTCCCTGCGGCTGGCGGCCGAGCCTTGTGCCTCCGCCATATTGTCTGTGTGCGGCCGGCGGGCGGGCGGCGAGCGGGCGGCCGCGGCAGGTACCGGCGGGCACCGGCGGCTCCGGCGCCCCTCCGGGGGCCACGCGACGGAGGCGGGTGGAGCGGGCGACGGGGGGGAGGCGCCACCGTGTCTCCCGCGTTCCCCCTACCCCCCCCCCCGCCCCGCTGCGGGCACGGTGTGGGCTGAGGGGCCGGGGCCGCCCCTCATTAGAGCTGGGCCGCGGCGGGGGACCCGGCCCGGCGGCGCTGATGGGGAACGGGCGGCGGCGGAGGGGAACGGGCGGGCCTAGCGCGGCGGGGAGGGCAGGGCCCGCTGCCTTCTGCCCGCGGAGGGGGCCTCCGTGCCCCTGGGTGGGGGAGCAGGGCAGGGCGCTGCGGCGGGGCCGCCGCCGCCGTCCTTAGCCTGGCCCAGGACCAGTTCTGGGGCCGCCCGCTGCCCCCGGCCGCCCAGAAAGGGCAGGGCCCCACGGCAGGGTAGCCTTCCCCTCCCCCCGGCTCCCCCGGATCGCACGTTCGGGTGGTGTAGGTGTTACTTACTTAAAAGGCTCCGTCTTGCTTTCTCCCCGCCCTACCCAAAAATCCAGGGGGCTGCGAGGTTTGGGGGGTGGGGGGGGCGAGGAGAGGCCTGTTCCTTTTTGCCTCCACCCCCAGCCGCGCAGGGGCTCTGTTCTGGGCCTTTCTGGGTGGAGGGGAAGGTGGTTTTCACCGATTTCCCCCCCAGTCGCTCTCCTCTTCTGAAAACTGCGGTGGTCAGTCTCGCCCCTGCTGGAATTTAGTTAATTGTGCCTTGGGGCAAGGGGCTGTGTGGCTGTTGGTAAAATATGCTTTGTAAACGAAAGGGCAGATAAGATTATGAAACCCCATGCGTGTTGTTTGTCAGATTACTTTATTCTTTCTTACCAATGGCTTTGGGTGCAACCAATAAAGTTTGGATTATGAACATTCGGTCATCAGTATATTTTCTGCTGACAGCAGTGGTTGATCTATGCAGAGACTCAGGAGGGTATGTGCCTCACTTCTGCAAGCTAAATTTATGGATCCTGAGCCTGTGTTGTTCAGTGGCGTGGTCCTTCGCGCCAGTGCTGAGCCCCGGTACCTGTGAGAGAGGTCTGTGATGGCACGGGGTGTGCGCTCTTCAAACCTGCCACCCCAGTGGGATCTCAGAGCTGCTCCTGTGCTGATCGCTGGTGCCAGGCTGTGAAACTGGGTGCTGCGCGCGTCTCTTTGGAGGTGGCTGTGCTGTGTGCTCACCTGGCTCATGCAAGCTTTGTCCTTGGCTCAATCCGTAAATGGCAGGGGAAGAGCAGCACGTTCTGCCCCTGAGGGTTGGCACCCATCGGGGGTGACTGGGGCCAACATCGTCTTTTTAGAAGGAAGCACATGGAGACAGCAGCCTTTCTGCTTGGGGGCAGGTAGCAATTTAGTTTGCTCTTTGAACACTCTCTCTTTTCAAAAAACATAATAGTTGCTCAAAATATTCAGGCTCAAACAGAGTTGATGTTCACACTGTATTGCCAGTCAACCTGGGCATTGGATCTCACTTTGTCAGCGTGGATTCCAGGTGTAGCATAGGTAGGTGCAGAGAAGTCGCTAGTCCTGTGCGTTGTTCATGTCAGCGTGATGTAGGAAAGGGCAAAGCTTGTGCTAGGAGAGGGGAGACTGTGCTTGGGAAGACTTTAGGCAGGATTTGGGGAAAGTGTGAAGTTTGATCATCTCCTAAATTAGTTCTATAATTGGGACGAGGGTAGTGTTCCAGTTCTTACAGCACAATGCCATGCCTGGGTAAAACTTGCCCACAGTGGTCTGTGCTCTGTGGAGACACACACTGTGTCTACAACTGGAAAAAGAAAACTGGAATAGGATGCAGCAAAAGAGTGTGCTCCCGTGTACAGGGCAGTCTGCTTTCTGCCCTCAGGAGAAGATCCGCCTGCCTCTTGGGGCTGGAAGTCTGGCTCTTCGGATGCCTCCTGGCAGAGAAGGTTTTACTGTAAAGGTCCAGACCTTTGCTTCAGTATGAAGTACGTAGACCTTTGGCGGTCCTTCCCTTTCCTCTTGGCAATGGAGAGAGAGTTCCTTTTTTTCACCTTTCTCTGTTACCTGGTAATGTAATTTCTAGTATTTATGCATTGTTAGTGAAATCTTGCTGTCTTCTAGTTCCCAGTGTGGGCAGTAGCAGTGAGTTCAGTGTACACGTCCTGCACCTCAGACCGGTGAGTTTGCTGAGTCGGATGCTGCCCGTGAGGAGTTGAAACAAGGTTTGAGGGCAGGTACCATCACCTCGGCCTTGGCTGTAGCTAGGGAGGGGAAGCTAATGTAGCCAAGTAGCCAGGTAACGTGCTGTGGTGGGGATAAGCCACAGAATGTGGAAAAATGTGGTGAGAGAATTGGATGCTGGAAGAGAAAGCAGATACTTCCATGTGGGAGATTCAGAACAGGTTCTCTGGGTTTGGCAGGGCATATGGGTTCATGGACTGAGGAGAAATGGGTTCTGTTGGGAATATGGCTCTTTGGAAGAGGGATAGTAAAATTGGCAGTAGGTTCTAGCAAATGTGGAGGAAATTGGATCATGGAATGTTTCGTGATGTTAAGTGGCGTTTAGTTTTGTGCAGGGGCGGTTAATGCTACTTGTTTACTTGAAAAAAGCTGATGAAACATGAGAATGAAGATGCAAACCTGTGAGCGGGGATTACTGGGGAAAGATGTGGTAAAATGCTGTTTCCTGAAGGTGAGGTGCAGAAAGACTTTCATATTTCAGATTTGGGGCATTTTCAAGTGGTGCAGCTTAGCTAAATAGACATGAAATGGGGTCATGGTAGGAATCTGGGGAAGACCGGTGGTTATAGATTTGTGGAGTTGTAGAGAAAGAAACTTTCTAATGTGACAAAAGGGATGGGGACGTAATTTTTCCCAATTTTATTACATGGTGAGTGTCCTTATACCTTCTACTTGAATTCTTTTTCTGCATTTTCTCCTTACAGAACTAATCTTCTCTTTTTGTCTTTCCTCTTGTCCTCTGAGGAATAAGGGAAAGGAAGACAGGAGAAGCAAATGGGTGACATTGTGGTGGTGTGATTAATTTCATGTCACATTTCTGAAGAGGCAGGGATTTATTTCTGGGTTACCAAACCTGTCACCTCCGCTCTTCCTCCATTATTGAATTGTTTACATTAAGGTATCTGGTTTATAAGTTGTCTGGGAGAGATTGATGCCATCTTAGATTTTATTGTCCCGAAAGGGTCTTGAGAGAATAAACCCCACAGATTTTAAGATCAGGAAGGGCTGCTGTGGCTTAGTCTGACTATGAACATTATCTGATTTTGACTGCAAGACAACCCTTGGATGATTTTTCTGAGCTTGGATATCTCCTTCCAGGGGCTTCCAAGAGCTGACTTTCCTGGAATTTACAGAACCTAATTGGAGAAAAGGAATTCTCCTTTGGATCCAGAAAAACTGCTTTGAAGAGGAGACTGCAGCTTTCTGAGTTGGCGTTAGTGGTCTTGCTGAAAGCAGAGTCGTTTTACGAGCTGGTTTTTGGACCCCGTTTGCCATCAAGGTGCCAGAGCTATCTGTCAGGAGGAAAGGTTGATAAGAAATGGGATTGTTGATGTGGTCACAGGATCAGTGGTTCATGCATATCTTCTCTTGCTCAGGCGCCAGCAATAGAGGAGACGCAACGGGAGCCTGACACAAGTCTTACCTGCTCTTTGTTCAGACTGTTCTGGACAGTTTTATTCAAACAAATGATTTTATTATCCATGTCGTGCTGCTGCTTTGGGGAGCTGAAGAGCAGAAGGGAGAACTTGGTGTTCTTTGGGGACTCAAGACAATGCCACCACAGAGTCATGGTTGTTCAGTAATTTCAATTTTCCACAGAATTTATTTCTGTCTTTCTTATGACCGACTTCCAATTTTTAAGGAATATTACTGTTTGCAGGGAGGCACTTTCAAAAGCAGGCTGGCCAGCTGCTTAACCTAATGGCTGGATTATATTATGGCAATTTGCTTGAAGCGAACGGTGAATAAAGTGTGTACTAGGTGGAAATGGAAAATAATTTGGGGCCAAGGTGGAATTTGGCTGCAGGTTGCCAACTGGATGCTCGTGTCTTTGAGAGTTAACAGCAGTCCTAGAAAAATGCAGTTATTCTGTCTGGTTTTGCAGAGAAGTAGGCCTCTGCCCTTGTACCTTCTGGAACAACCAAAGGGTAAAGTAGTATGGGTTTTAATTAAGCTCAAGTGTAGGGAGAGCCCAGCGTGTTCTGCAGTGTTAACACCAAATTACATGCCAGAACTTGCTTTCACTGGGTGGGTGAGGTCTCTCCATGTCGTGAAGAAGTGCCCCCAAAGGCCTCCTGTGTGTCCGGGGAGGTGAAACAGTGCCTCTCCTGTGTGCTGGCCAAAGCCCTTGGAGGAGGCAGTTTCTCAGCACATCTTTGCATACGTGTGCATGAGTTGTCAGTAAATCTTTATTTTTAGTGTTCTGAAAATGGATGAGCGTGGATGCGCACAACAAATTAATTTCCAGTACAGAACAGCAAGAGCTCCTGCAACGTTCCTTCTCTTATAAGTTTTCTTGCAGATTCCTCTGTCACCAGTGTGCAGTTCCAGCCTTGCCTTTTGCAGATTAAGCAGCACTTTGATCGAACTCCAGAAGGAAAAGGAGGGCTTTTTGGAAGGTGTGCAGCATCCGGATTCGTGTCAACTCCGCTTATAAACTAAAAGTTACAAGTTTTGGTGGTTTAGAACGTATGGCATCCAAGCATATATCCAACGTATGCATCTTACCAGGCATATAAATGTATACTTGTCCTAAGCCGTGACTTCATGCTGCACAGTGGCTTTACTGGGTGATTGCAAGGTGTGGAGAAAGATGCTGCAGAGATGGACAAACTTGTCCTTGTATGAGGCCACCAGTGGCGTGGGCTCAGCATTCGTGTCCGTGCTGGGTTGCACTGCGTGCTGAATCCTGTGGTCACCAGGCTTCAATTAACCTCCAAAACACTGACGTGAAATATTAAAATCTCAGTCAATAAGTTTATGTCACCTGCAATGTCTGGATGTAGCTGGATGCACCCAGCTCTCGGTGTGTTGTCTTGGGGTACCCAGTGCGTAATAGATACTGATTTCTGGAATTTAATAGCTGGGTTTTTCCATTTGATTTTTGGAACGGTTGTAGCTAGGTTCGTCTTGTGTTAATAATGATGAATTTTTAGAGAATTATGTTAGAACTTCTACTTTCTGGCAGGGTTTGCAACCGGGTGTCTCTTGCTGAGCCTTCTGGGTGCCAACTGAACAGTGAAGATGGTTTGCAGTGGGTTGCCTGCTCGATGGGAACAGCTGATGGCGGGGATTTCCTGAAGAAATAGTTACATGCAGTGTACATTGGTTTATCCTTTGGCTCTGGTAACTGTTCCTGCCTCTAGGAATTGCAGGATCAGATCAATTTAAAATGCATCTCTTTTACAGATGGTAGGTACAGTTCAGTTGTCTGAGTTCAAGCTGAATCGCTGTCTGTGCGTGAACCATAGGAGTCAAATCGGCCTGAACGATTGGCCTGTCAGTACTCTGCGTACTAATTAATGAGAACAACTGTGTCACTTAGCAGTAATTAGGAAGGTAGGACTTTCCAGAGGATGCTGCCAGTTGACCTGATGTCAGCTGTGAAGAGCCTGTAGTGGTGCTGAAGCATTGCCCTTTGTGAGCCTTCAGGAAGAGTTGCCTGGTGTTGCTGGGATCTCGGAAACAGTAGTTTTGGTAATTGACTGCTTGGAAAATACTGTCCAGAGCTCCAGCAGTAGGAGCTTGGGTTTAGTAACTCTCTGAGAAGAAGAAGAATCACTTTGCATTGGAGTCATTGCACGTGCTCTTGCTTTGGCTTTAGGTCAGACCTAAAGAGATTTGCCTCCAAAAAAACCCCTTCACCTTTCCTGCGCTCCCTGCTCGGCCTGAACTGGTGGAGCAGGGCAGGGAGGAGATGCCAGCAGAAAAGTGGTGTCATGGGTTTCAGTTTGGCATGTGTGTGTGCTGATAGGTTGGTTTGGCCATTCGTTCCTGGTTACAGTTGTAGCTGGTTTTATTTGATGGTGTGAGGAGTCTTCAGCGCTGGCAGTAACGGTATCCGCTGTGATTGTGGGAGTCTGGGAATGGTGGCAGGAGAAGCCGCAGGCGTGGGAAAGCAGCAGAGCCTGCACTCGGCTGCTGTGGCTTCCATGCCTTCCTGGTGCCGCTGCCCGCTGCAGCTACACAGCCTCATCCAACATTAGCCTTGGCATTTTGCGTTAGGAAAAGCTTTCCCTTTGCTGTGTGTGCTGTGACTAGCTTAGCTCTGAATATATGAGGGAGAGTCCATGATTTTGGGGGAGAAGTGGGAAGAGAAGAGCTTTCAGATTTGACTGTTCTGTATAAAATCCCTTAGGAGGTGGCGTGAGGAGCGTTCCCATCACTGGCAGCTTCCTGCTGCTGGAGAAAATCCTGTCTACTCTGCCGCAGGTACGCGTGCTGTTGCCACCACCGACGTTTCACAAAGGACAGTTGTCCATCTAGGCTGAGATGCTGGAGACCCATAGAAGTGTAAGCCTGGCTAAAATTTAGCTGTTACAGGTCTGAACAAAAATAAAGACTGGGACAGAACTTTTTCTAGGAGAGCATGTGGGCGCCAGTGATACTGCCAGGGCAACCTGGAGAGCGTCAGACAGGGTAGGCTCTGCCTTCTCCGTTTGTGAAGTGGGAGAGTTAAGTTTTCCCCAAGACTGTGGAGGTTGTTATAAAATATGGAGGTACAGTACAACCGTACCATGGTCGGTCTTGTGACTTCTGCATGGATGGTGATCCTCATTACAAGGGATGACCTCTTCATTGGCAGGAACTGCAAGGAATTTGGGGGAGGAATCGGTGAAGCTGATGAAGGAAGAACCAGTCTCAATTTTAGGACATGGCTGTTGCAGAATTACTCCAAGATGTTTCTTCCAGTTTAACTAAACCTGTCAACTGTTTTCCCTAGTGACTGGTTGTGTCTTACTTTGAAATGTTTCTTTTTTAAGAGAATGTTTGAGGTCGTTAAATATGCTTGTTATATGTTATGATTTGACACAACCAGCTATTTAAAAGAAATCTGGAAAGTAATTTTGGTGGAAAAATGTAGTTAGAGTGGATTGTGCTGTTCCAAAAAAATACCAAGAGAAAAGTTTGATTTCAAACCTAAGCTTTTTTTAACTCAATTACATTTTAAAATCTGCTTTTCTATTGATGTCATCGCTTTAGAAGGTAAATGGTCTTCAGGAAAGGATGTAAAATGTCAGTTCTGTTAATCGAGATTTGTTTCTATTTCAGCTGTAAAATCATACAAAAATATAGGTTGCGAGGGACTTCTGGAGGTCATCCATTCCGTACTGGTATTGCTGCAGCTCCACCATCATGAAAATACGCAAATCAGATTTCTTTTGTGAGATAGAACATATTTTTTATAAAGTTGGTTACTATTATGTTGTCTTCTAAAGGTAAGCTGGGTTTTGATGAATGCTGGCTGCTGGTAGGCTGTACTGTAGTATTTAAGCATGTCTTGATTTTTTAATTTCAGTGGCATTTATCCAGTAGGAGATGTTTTCCAAACACTGATGAAGTGAGTGCTCCTTCTCTGGGAGGCTTAAAGGCAAGGGATAAATGGGCTATGTGGAGGAAGTCATAACCATTTTTTCTGATAATTGTAATGCTTCCTCTCACTAATAAAGCACATTATGCACTCATGGTTTCAGTGGCTGGGGTTGAGCCATTTACTATGAAAGGTAATGTCTCACTTGCAGTTGTGGATAAAAGAGAGGAACAACCTTTTGAATCGAGGCTACTGACTGTAATTCTGCTCTTCTCAGCTGATGGAGGGCTTTTCCTTTTTCAAAATGAACCGGCTGCTGTCTGCCTTGGCCTGTTTACAGTCTTAGTCTGTCACAATCGCGGCTGGTAATGAGCTTACATGGGGAAAGTAGAAGTGAGAGGAAAGTGTCTAGACGTGTTTGACCAAGCTGCGTGTCTCGCTTTCTCCTTGAGAAGAAGATGAGGTTGTCTGGGATGGTCTACGTGGAATTGATAAGGTAATGGAAATATTTCCTCGGTGTTTGAGTTTGGCTTGGTGCAATTCAGGGCCTTTCTTATTCCTTTGGGACTGCTCTCTGCTAACTGAATCTGAGTTCAGGTGAGTCATTGGTAATGGTCATGTTTATGTGGTGGTGAATGTAGCTCACTGAGTTCACTCTGTCTGGATGAACTTGGAACTACGCAGCGATGTACTGCTCCCACTGAGGGCAGGTTAGCAGCAAACCCCAGGGAAGCCGGTGTCAAGCGGTGCTCGTGTTCTTGGGTGCATTATTTATACTCCAAACCTTATCCGCAAAGGTCATCTCTTGGATAGCACTTGCAGGTTCCATGGGACACCAGTTTTCTGGGAAGCTCTTGGCTTCCAGCTAACTGGGAGTCTGTTATGTATGCTGTGTCATACTGGTGCAACTTCTTAGGTTTAAGGTTCTGAGTAACCCTGTGCTTCAGAGAAGCTCCGTGCCAAAAGCATTTCCATCTAAAGGGGGGGGGGGGAAAAACCCCAAAGATTGTAGTGTCTCAGTTATTCTTGTCTACAAAAAAAAAGGTGAATTTTTCCTAGAGGCTAAGTAAGGTGTGTTTCTCAAACTAATTTGCATTGATTTCTTAGCTGTGTTTTGTTGCTACTTGCTGTAAGTGGATGCACCTGGAAGGACAGAGGGTCGAGGAAATTCCTATGCTAATTGAGTATAGGTGCTGTAAGTACAGATACTTCACAAGAATTCAAGTCCTCCCTGGGGGCAGGGGTTGCTGTTGGGATTAGAGTGCATTGTAAGGATGATAAAATCCCTTTTTTTAAAAAGGAAGATGGTTGTAACCGTGCTTTAAATTAAAATGTTTCAAAAATCAAATTAAAAGTAAACATTTTTACGGTTTCGGTGAACTTTTGGCGCAAAAAGTCTAGCTTACCAAGCTGCTCGGACAATAGGCTACTGTTGGAGTTATTCAAACTTTTAAGAAGCGATCTCTTAATTAATAGACCTTCCAATTAAAACATTCCTATAAGATGGCAGCACAATTGTTCCTGGCTCTTGACTGGGGCTCTCGGGCACTCCTGCGGCGTAATTATCAGTAGTATATGCAGTGCTCTATTTGGCTGTGTTCTTGTGACTTTAGGGTTTTTTGTACACAGGATGAACAGGGTCCTGTGGGGTGTTCTTGGTGAGGATGCTGTGGAAATGATTAGCTAATCAGCAGTTTGCTAATACTTAAATGGCTTTTTTAAGGGCAGGCCTAGGTGGGAAAACCAGGCACTGACGTTTTTTCATGTTGCTTATTTGGTATAGCTGCCATGTGAGTGCTGTTCAGTAATGTCTTCCCAAGGGGTGTCACCAGAAGAGCTGTTTTCTGGCCTTGCACAGGCAAGCCTTAGCGTTGAACAGTGTGTGTCAGACGGCGACCAGAAGCTTTGTCTTCCTCGCTGTGATCTCTGGTATATTCCCAAAAGGTTATGTTTCCTAGTTAAGCACATCTCTACCAGAGAAATTAAAATTTTCAGAGATGCGTTGTGGTTTTTAGAGATGCTCAAGACTGCACGGGACATGGCAACCTGATCTAGTTAGATCTGCTTTGACTAGATTGCTTTTATCAGTCTCTCCCAATACACATTATCCTATGATTCTGTCATTAATGCAGGGATTAATAAATAACATGTTCTGTTTGGATTCTGACTGCAGAAATAGAACTCATCTTCTATAACAAGCTCAGGACACTCATCTCGTCTGGGTGTAATCGCTGCTCGTACCGTAGATTTTCTGCCTTAAAACGGCAAGCTAAACTGACATACCTGTCCCCATTATTTGTCCCTATTTGTGTCAGTCCCTTCTGTCAAAGGGCTTGGATCCACTGCAGGATTATCCTTCTCTAGAGGCAGTGAAAGCAAAATCTATACCAATTCCATAGCAGTTTTGAGCAGAGAGTGAGAAGCTTTCAGGCTGGGTAAGTTTGAATATGTGCAGAACTTTGCTTTAAAACCAAACGGTCTGTGTAGACTCTCTCCTTTTCCTGCATGAAGAACAGTAGACAATAATACCTACCTCCATAAATAGGCATTGTGTGCCATTCTTAGAAGCTACAGTCCAATGATTTCCTGAAAAAGCCCTTCTCTGAGCAGTCCCTTACAGCATACAGCTTGTGCTAAGCTAGAGCTACGTGACAAAAAATACCCACTGTGAAATCTGATCTTTGGATAATGTGATTGATTTTCTTTTTTATTATTTTCTTTTTCCTTGCTGAAACTGATCTTGCTAAGCTGGGATGAGGTGGAGCAGTCACGTGTTCTTTATTGATACGGAGTTGTGCTTGAAAATTAAAATTGCCAAGTCATCTTAGACACATACAGGTTTGGTTAATTCCCACACAAGGAGTACTGGGCAGAAGAAATTGGTGCGTGTCCTGCCAGAAGCACGTGGAATGAGGAGAAAATAAAAACACAGTGATTAAACTTTGAAATCTAATGAATTTCACTGCACTAAACGTGTTCTAGTAAACTTGCATGCTCTCTTAATGCCTGAATAAGTTTTTGGAATATACATCTAATTTCTGAGTGTCTGAGTCATGCCACATAAATGGTTTGAGGTCTTAGATGATTGCTGCCTAATCTTCTGAAAGTGTATTTTGTTAGAGGACTAACATTTTGTCCAGGAATAGATTTTTTTTTTAAGTTTTTTTTTTTTAGTAATACTTATTATTTATCTGTTAGCTGAACACCTGGCTGAAGTGCCCCGTGCTTCCTTTATTGGGCCAAGGCCTCAGTCACACCTCTGTTGTGGACTTTGGAACAGTGCTGTGTCCCTTTTTAACCTTGGGGCTGGATTACTGCAACCCTGTCTACCTGGAGCTGCCTTCCACACCGTTTGCATGTCACTAGGTCAGAAATAACCCGCGCTGCCAAGGCCCATAGCACCTGAGGAGGCTTAGTCCATGCCGGAAAGAGACCTCGCTTACCTTTCTGCCTCCCTTTCTGCAGAACCAGCTGCTGCTCAGGTGGTGTGACACGGTGAAGGACATCAGACCTGTGTCCCCCAGGTCCCCTCTCCTCTGGCCGCCTTGGTTTGTCATGAAGTCTTCCAAGCATCCTGGAGCCATTTAATCCCTGAATGGTTCATAATGACTGGCCTCTATGAGATCTTCCCGACATCCTTTCTTGTCTCACTGCTCATTGGGGATGTACTTTTCCTCATGACAGTCTAATTAGTGTGGATGTAGCTTAGCACTATTAATGTCCCACATCTGGAGAATGCTTTTGTCTCTGCTAGGGCTTAACTGTGTTGTACAGCGTGGTGCTGCTTTTTTAAGTAATCCCAGAGATGAGACCCGGTGGCTGCCTGCTCTGTAAGGCTCGCTCACTGTCAGGTGGGCACAGGCTTATATGTAGAAGGTATCTGTTGTGAGATGGTGGGATGAGATGTCTGTGCAGCAGGGCATGAGCAGAGTAGCAAAAGCCTTCTTCAGAATATTGTAGGAATGGGAAAAATGTTGTGCTATGAACATCCCCAGCATGATGTTCAGACTTCAGCAGTCTTACCTTTGGATGACTTTTCGGTCCTGATGCTGCTTTCAGGTGAATACGTCTTAGTTTGTATGTTGTGGGGAAAGCAGCATGGGCGTTTCTCTTGAAATGCCATTAAGCTGTTTTATACAAGTCTGTTCAGTAATATTTGGGTGGGAGAGTGCTTAAAACTGAGAAGATCCGTGCTGGATCTTCTGGATTTCGTGTCTGGATTTCTCTGCTCTCCTCCAGAAACCTGCTCCTGAGCTGACCAGCCTTGCTTTGTACATAAGTGCTTCGGTTAGTGCCTGTGTTTTCCAGTGGACCAAAAGGGCGGAGTAGTGGTGGATCAGTTCAGGTTTGGTTTTTTCCGCAGAATGAATCAACGTAGCCACAAAAACCTTTGTGTGCGAGCACATGGAAGGCTTCGATCCTTTTAAGAATTGCAAGTAAATCCCAAAGTTCTGGTTTAAATGAAAATCGGTGTTTCTAGAAGTTGAAGCTTCAGAAAGTGCTTAATTTAGGTTGCACGGGTCACGTCGTTGATCTGTCAGCTCTGTTTGCAGCATCGTTTGTTGGTGCGTTGCAAGAGGTGATAGTTGTGCAGCCTCAAGTGAAGGAAGTGTTTTGGGTACGTGGGGTGGCACAAGACTTCTTCCTGAATGGGGGAGAGATTGCGGCCGATGGCTGTTGCTTTCGTGCTGGAGCTGAAAGGGAAGAGTCTGTCTGCAGACACAGAGCACGTTGCCTTTCTTTCCTCTGGAAAGTTAATCTTTGCACCCGTAAGTTGGACACTACATCCTGAAAGTTACAAAGAGGAGGGGGGCGTTACTTCTGCTAGCAGGGCCAAGTGGTCCCATCCTGTGTGAGGGAGAGCAGATAAATTGTTTTCAAGCTCTGACAAATGATCCCAGTCCTGTGGCTGGGCTCCAGCCTCTCCTTCTCAGCGGCTTTTAATGATTAACTTAAATATTTTTATAGCGATTTTAACCTCTTGTTTGTTTTCTCTCTGCAGGTGGACGAATCTGAGGCCTTTATCCTCTGTCCAGCTTTGTAGTCTGGGTAGCCTCTGATTTCAGACATCTCATCATTTCCGCCTGCCAACCTGTCTGATATGTCGGGACCCGTGCCGAGCAGGGCCAGAGTTTACACGGATGTGAACACACACAGACCCCGGGAGTACTGGGACTATGAGTCGCATGTTGTTGAGTGGGGGTAAGTCTCCGGGCTGCCTATAGGTGTCCCTGGGCTGGGATCGATCCCTGTAGGATCTGGCATAGTGGTGCACAGGGAGTTCAGGCACCTGTGCTGCGTTCGGTGTTCTCACGCTCCCTGTCAGATGTCTAGCGTGCGCGGCAGTGTTGGGATCACAGCTTTTCTTGGGAATTGCAGAAACAGCAGAATAACCTCTTGTGTGTCTGAAAGTGTTTCTTGTCAAATTTTTAAATCCCCAGCAGTGCAAGAATGTTGCAAGCAGCTCCCTTAGGATTTGTTTTGAAGACTTTTTGCCAGGTAGTCAGGAAACTTGTCCTTTCAGAGGGCAGAAAATCTTGGTCTGAAACAGTCTGACCAGCCCTGGGTGTGGGGCGGAAAAGAAGGGGGCAAAAAGAGACATCTGATGTTGCTTCTGACATGCATGAGTGAAGACACTCAGCAGACTTAAATAGGTACATGCTATTTTGTGCCTTGTTGCTCAGCTCTCTGCCAGTGACTGGAAAAGACATGTCTGCTGCTTTTTGAAGGAAGGGGGTGTCTAAATTGAGCTCGTGACTGAATCGTCCAAGAATCAGACAGCAGTAATGCCAGCTTCATAGCACTGCGTTCCTGCTTTTGTATAGCAGGGCCCAGACTAAGTTCTGCCCTCAGTTTCATTGCAGTCCCCGGTTTCTGAAATATACAGTCTCTTCTGAGCGTAAGTGAAAATGTGGCTTCCAAATGTAGAGACACCAGTGTGGAATGCGTAGTTTGGCGTATGTTACCTACCACAGAAGAAATAAGTTCTGGATTGAATCTAGCTCAGGCGAGTAGAAGCTCCCTGTCTCTCTCCTAATTCTTATCATCGCATTCAGGAGATGTAAGGCAATAGTTAATCCACCTTGTCTGGGAGGTGAGGCAGTGATGTAGTGCTAAGGAGCGGCTTGTAAATTGTGGTGGAAATGACTGAGCTCTTTGGAACTCTTAACTTTTTATCTCCGCAGGAATCAAGATGACTACCAGCTAGTTCGAAAATTAGGCCGAGGCAAATACAGTGAAGTATTTGAAGCCATCAACATTACAAATAATGAAAAAGTAGTTGTTAAAATTCTCAAGGTGAGCTGGGGATCGGGCAAAAGATAAAAACTGTCTTGAGGTGATGAGGAGGCCAGAAAGCACAGCATTTGGTCTAAAACGTTCAATGTTCTAAAACTGAAATCCTTAAAGCCTGGCTTTGCAGTCATTCAGTGAGAGAGGCCATCATTTTGAGCCTCCTAATAGGTCAGATCTCTGTAAGGAATTAGCCTCTATCTTAAAGAAGTCCTGATGTGCAACACATCTTTACTTGGAGCTAAGCAACACTTCAACAGCTGACGTGAAAATTCTCACCTCCTCCAACTACTAGTGCCCTGGCTTGCTGTCATGTGCATAGAGGCTTATGAGCTAATGGGATCATCGTCCTGTAAAGCCACTGATTAGATTTAGGGACCACTAACCATAAAATTTTAATTTCTGCTCTGCCTGTTCCATTGCCCATGTAATATTATTCGAGACTGAGTAAGGGACTCCTGGATGCTGGTTATTCCACAGCCTTGATTGATGAAATCCCTTCATTTAGCGGCTCTTGGATAGCTCGTGGACTTCTCATAGTTACACATTTACCACATGCCAGTTAAGAAGTTTTGGACTGTCAGAACATGGTCAGACAGCGTTACAAAAAATATGCCATCTTCCTAACCCTCATTCAGAATGTTTGCAGTTGTCAGGGTTGTGTGGTTAGAAAGGAGACCGCAGATATTTCGGCCCTTACTGGAACAATGCACAGTCAGGTGACAACAAAATCCAGCTGTTTGAACTTAACTTGCAAAGGCTCCAATGTATTTTGCTGACTTGCAGTCACCTATCTCGGTCATCTGGTTGTTGAGCTGTCTATTAGCCTCACTTTACTGGAGTCTTACACTTTGGGTTTTTATTCTCCAGCCTGTTAAAAAGAAGAAAATCAAGCGTGAAATCAAGATCTTGGAGAACTTGCGAGGCGGTCCCAATATAATCACTCTTGCAGATATAGTAAAAGATCCTGTGGTGAGTACAGGAGGAACTTTAAGGGTACGCTGGGGTTATGGGTGAAGTTGCTGTGTTTGACTTCAGCTCTGATCTGCCTTTTTGTTTCCCCCTGCTCTTAAATCCTGCTTTTGAATTGCTTAATCAGATCAGCTCTTAATCTGATTAACTTGTTTTAGAGGGCCCTTCCCCCACAGGTCCCTTCAGCCCCTCACTCTGTAAGGATGAGATACCAGTGAACTGAGACAAGTTAATTCATTCTAGAAACAGTGCTGCCAGGGGCTGCAGGCTTTGGCTCTGCTTTCTCTGTCTGAGGGGAATCATAAGTACATCTGAGGCCGAGGGGCTCCTAGCAGTTCTAGGAGTAAAAATTGTTTAATTCATTATCCTAAATGAAAACATCTCAACTTAACATGCCTGAACACTTTTCTTTCTGTTTTAGTCTCGGACACCTGCTTTGGTTTTTGAACACGTAAACAACACAGACTTTAAGGTACAGTGTGGGATGTGAACTTCTAATCTTTTCCATTTGAAAGCCGCTTTTAATGTTTTTCTGGGGAAAGGCAAGTATGTAAGGGTAGGCAGGTTGTTTAATAATTTCCTTCCAGCATAGTAACTGTCTTTAAAGGTAAATACACTTGGGACAGGAGTTTGTAATTAGTCCTTTAGTATCATTTTGCCACAGAAGTTACGAGATGAGAATCCAGATTCCAAGTGGTATTCTAACCTTCGGAGCAAATAAATCTGTTGCCTTGTAGACCATCGGTGCCTGTCTTTTTGAAACACTTTGGTTTTATGTTCAGTGTGAAACTATTTATTGGAACCACTTTAAATGTGGACAGCTGTTTCTGTGGCTTTCCATACCTCTGGGAAAGGGGATTTAAGTGTTTCTTTGTCCCCTTCCCTGCTGACCTGCCTCAGGAGAAGAGTGGCTGTGCAGTGCCATCTGGAACAGCTGCCTAATGTCGCAGAGCACCCTTGGCCTGTTTGACACCCAGTCTGCAGGCATAATGCATCGTGCTGGTGCCACCCGAGGGAGTTAGTGACGGGAACCAGAATGCCCTGTCTGAGCAGAGCTGGAAGTAAACTATGTGATTTGTATGGGGAGAGGAACAGGCTGATGAGTCGGGTGTGGGATCAGAGTAACTTTGGAAACTTTCACCATTCCTTCAAATGGCTTTGGAGAACCGGAGCAGCAGAGAAGGGGGCTGGGTTGTTCTGGATTGGCAGGGATGTGATGTTTTTATTGGGCGTTGAACACTGATACGATGTGTTTGTGTCCCACAGCAATTATACCAGACATTAACAGATTATGATATTCGATTCTACATGTATGAGATTTTGAAGGTAAGTTGGTGTTTTGCTGATTTTATCGGTTTATTTCTAGGATTTGCACCCAACTAGTCCTATAGAGATAGTTACCGTGTCACTAAGGGGGGCATGGGAGGGAAGAGAAAGCCTATGGTAGAATTGGATAGAAAAATATATATCAAGTCAGTATCAATTGTTCAGCTTTGTTTCTGTAACAAATTCTAGTCCTTTTTTTTTTTGAGGATAGTGGAGCCTTTGGGTACACCGAGATAACTTAAGATCCTAAATCAAAAGTACATGTAGCCTCTGAAAACAGAAAATTGTAAGCTGTTACTGGTTGGCTTTGTACCCAAATGTAATGCAAGTCAAATGTATTTGTCCTTTCTTCTGAAACAAGTATTTTCTCCTTGGGAGTCTGGAGAAGGGAAGGCTTGTTTGTTCAGTAGTGGCTAGTAACTCTGCTCTTAGGGACTCTGAAATTCCATTTTTATGAGGAAGTACATGAGGTGAAGTCAAAACACTTCTGTTGCTGGGACCTCCCTTTGAGAGGGGGCTCTAGAGGCGTTTTCTGTGGGCCAGGACGTAACACTGGGCAGCAAAGCCTTGTCGTCTCCTTAGACTTGATATATGTGGAAAGACTTCCGAACATGATTGAACCGGAAAGGTTCTTGTGGCTCCAGCTTCTGTTTCTTTGTATGTTGCCTACAGGCTCTAGATTACTGCCATAGCATGGGAATCATGCACAGAGATGTCAAACCTCACAATGTCATGATTGACCACGAGCACAGAAAGGTAATAACGTGGGGCTGGCTGGAGGGCTGCGAGAGGTCCTGCTTTTCTCTTGGCCAACTGGAATCGCTTTTGGGTACTCGTGTGTAGTGGTACTAGCAGACATCTTCAAGGGGGGGGCTGCACTACTCCACTACGTGGAGAAATGTAAAATGAAATTCTATACACTGCTTTTCTCAAGTTTTTGAGTTACATGTAACCCATAAACAGGGCTGGTAAGGATAGGTATTTTATTTAGACCAGTTGGTGATCATGGGGGTGGGGAGAATGTCTAAACAGATACTCTGATCAACTTCAAATTAATTGGAAATAGAAGACTTGTAAATGAAGCTTCAAACTTAACTCTCCTGTAGCGTGGTTCAGCCAATGGAGAACTGGAGCATCCCCTCAGCCTTTTTTCTTTGTTTTCTGCCATTTCTAGCTTAGACTAATAGACTGGGGCTTGGCTGAATTCTATCACCCTGGCCAAGAGTACAATGTCAGAGTGGCTTCCAGATATTTCAAAGGACCTGAACTCCTTGTAGATTATCAGGTAAGAATTACCAGGATTTATCACTGACTTTTGTATGGAAAGGCTGTGCCATTGCAAGGTAGCAAACCAGAAATTCAGGTTTCTAGAGACCTGAAGCTAAAGGCAGTCCATTCTGAAATGTATCGCAGAAGGCAGTGGCTATAAAGCCACTGAATTAAAGAAACTAATCAGTAGTCTCAGGAGCTGAGGAAGAGACGCAGAACTGTACTCATGGATCTTGGAATACAAATGTTGAATTATTTTATTTTTTCTTTAGCAAGGCTGCTTTTGCAGTAAGGTACAGGAATGAAACAAAGTCCTTGTGGGAATACCTAGTACTGCATGAACTTCTAAATTAGGCTGAAAAAAAATCCCCGTATCTGATGGCAGTTTGCATTATGGAAATGCTGTGGGCTGGAATGAGCAGTGGTACTGGTGACTTTCAGATCGTGCCGGTGCTCAGTGAAGGCGCTTCCTCATCTGCCCATGTACCTTGTGGAGCCCACTCCGTTTGTTGCTTGTGATGCTTCCCTTCTCAGCCTGTGTTTCTCAGTGATGCATAACAGTGAAGTCTGCAGTGAAAACAGAAAAAGGCACTGGTCTTTAATCTCTTTATGGGCAAGGTTGGAAATAGGATACCTGCTGTTCTGCTAATTGCTGTATCCCAGTTTGAGTAACTGGAACACTGAGCTGAACAGTGGTCTAATGATGAAGGTGCATGAAGATATTTCAGTCTGTTCCCAGTGTAATGTGGCCGCATTTGTATCGCTGGAGGGAGGGGGGACCCTGTTAGGGTTGGGAGTCTGCTCGGCTTAATTCATGAGAAATTTAACTGTCCTTCTGGTTTTGTACAGATGTATGATTACAGTCTGGATATGTGGAGCTTGGGTTGCATGTTGGCTAGTATGATATTCCGAAAGGAGCCATTTTTCCATGGCCATGACAACTACGATCAGGTGAGAGCTGGTCACGTACAATCTCTGTTCTCTTAGCATAACGGTTTCCTGCTTACACTTCTATTGAGGGATCTGAAGAAGAATTTAAGCATTTCTCTGATGGCTTCTTTGCTCATTCTGAAGCCACGTTCCTTTTCTCAAGTGTGCGAGATTATCTAACCAATTAAATAGAAATAGATTTATAGCGTTTTGTCTTTATGAGCTCTTCAGTGGATATCTGGAAAAAGTTCTAACAATAGTTCTATAAAGGCTGGTGTGTTCTGGTACGTGGATCGGCTGTTCCTGAGGTTATGTTATGTGGAAAGCCCCTGACGCTGTCCACCCTCCCTCCCCTTTCTATAGAAACGGAATTTGTTACGGTTTTATATAGATTCTGAAATCTTTGATGTGTTGCCTTTAGGCCAACATTTTTATACTTTAACAAGTGCTCTGCATCTGAACTGATGTGCAGACGTTCAAGAACAGTGATCTTCTGTTCTCAAACCTTCAGCCTGGAACCCTCTGGGGTGGTGCTTCACCCTTTGCACGCAAGTCAGAGTTTCTGCTTTTTTGACCAGTTATTCTTCCCTTCCCACCCTGTTGGTTTTGAAAATTTTCTTGCTACAAAAGGAGTTAGTGTTGCAAGATCTCAAGTTTTAGTGGTGCTAGGGTCTGCCTTGGGTTTTGAAGTTCCCCCTGTGAGCAGAGGCGTGTTCATGATATGAACATGTGATTGTACGTGGCCGGGGAAGTCAGAGCCACGGGGTGACCCTGTGGCTGCTGGTTCTGACCACTGAGGTAAAGTTCAAGGTCCCAAGGGAATGTGCTGCTGTATCTTCACACTGGCTCTGGCGTTATCATACCCTTGCAGTAGTGACTTATTTTTCTGTTTGTCCCCAGCTGGTGAGGATAGCCAAGGTGCTGGGAACAGAAGATCTGTATGACTACATTGACAAATACAACATTGAATTGGATCCGCGTTTCAATGACATCTTGGGCAGGTGAGCCAAGGTCCAGAGTAGCTCATAAGCTCTTGGTCGACCCGGACAGCTTTTGTCAACAGACCTTGATGTAAAGGAAAACTTATGCTTATGGGAGAAATCAGAACCAGGATTCTTGAGAACTGTCACTTTGTGCCTTTGATCCCTTTTGCCGGTGTTTCCCATGGTCCTTTCTCTGCAGATGGACTTGAGGAAAGGTTTCTAAATGTCATCTAGGCAATAAACGAACTGCCGGAGCATAAAGCATGAAGGGCAAATGCTTTCTCCGCTATTCTGGGGAAAAAAAACAAAACGGTGTTTCACAGAATTACAGTGCAGAAAATCAGGTGCTGCTTCAGAGGGCATTTACATGGTTTTCCCCTCATAAGAATTATTTTGGGTGACACGTACCAAAACTACAAGGAAGTTGTAATGTTGGGGGCATACCAAAAGAGCAGAAGCTGAGGTTTTATGCCTGTAAATCCAGTCTGAGTTTGAGTCCTCATGCTGTCCTGGGCTGTGGCGGCTGTGCCGCCCCGTGGAGGCACAGTGTACTGCTGCTTCGTGCTCTGGTGCAGCTTGACCCGGTCGCTGCCACACGAAGCAGCGGCCTCTCTCGGAGACAGATGTCTGTCACAGTTCTTGCTCTTCAAAAAAAGTGAATTTTGCCATTGCTGTCCTCTGCCTAGCCTGACCTGGGTATCTTTTTCTGCAGACACTCCCGTAAGCGATGGGAGCGCTTTGTTCACAGTGAGAACCAACACCTGGTGAGTCCAGAAGCTCTGGATTTCTTAGACAAGCTGTTGCGATATGATCACCAGTCACGACTCACAGCGAGAGAAGCCATGGAACATCCCTACTTCTGTAAGTATCAGCTGCTGTCATCATCTGCTGTCCAAAGAGTTCTTCCCCTGCCTCTGGGAAATCTCCGTTCCAGTAGGTTGTGCAGATAGGAGCTAAGAACGGCAACATAATAAGCCTGGTCTTTGCAAATAATTGCTCTGGAACTGAGGCTGCTTGTCTCTCTGGTGGATAAAGTAGGCCACCGCCACCTACACCAGCTGAGGAAACAAAGCGCTCTATGCCCCCGTCAGGCCAGTGAATCAGCAGCACTGGGTTAAAGAAGCTTTGGTGCTAAACCTGTGCTAATTCCAGCAAGCGTCTGGGTACACGGATTCCTGTGTTTTGGTAAAACCAGATAACTGGTTTGTTGAGAAATGGGCCCTTTGAACTCCTTCTGTTACTAAATGTGTACCTCGGGGAATGGTGTGTTCAGGTCTTGCTTTTGCAAGCGAAAATGTAACTTTCACTAGTAAATGCTTTTAAACACTTGCTGCTTTTCACAAATCTTCTGATATTTAGCTTTTTGAAACAGCTGTTTTCACAAATCTTCTGATATTTAGCTTTTTGAAGCAGCTGCAACAATGCAAAATACGAGTATTTACTGAGTTATGTTCTTTTTTTTTTTCCTTGCTGCTGAACAGACTTGTGTGATGAGCAGTATAGACCCGTGTTATGCCTCTGGCAAGCCTTCAAGTGAAATGTTTTGCACGTATGAGCACTAGTAAAGCTGAAAGCTGGGAACATGAGAATGGGACAGACAGCTAAATTAACTTGCGCCCAGGTTGTACTGAACTTAGCATGAGGAAGGGCAAAATTTGGAATCCCCTTGTCTGATGCTGTAGGCTTGGGAGGCAGAAAGGGGTTGTCTCTGTTCAGATGGTAGCATTACTTACCCACAGCGGAAAATAAAGTTAGCCAGTAAATTGGGGACATCTTACAGAAGACAGCAAGCTCCAGTGACACTCATTACAACTCACTGGCTGCTGTGGGATGCGTACGACATAGGATTGTAATTTGTGATAATCTTTCTGCTCGCTGCACCCAGTTTCTGGGTTTGGCCTTATGCAGTTGCTTAGCACAGAGAGGAGATTAACTTCACCTTCACTTCCTTCAGCGTTTGCTGTCAAGCAGTCCTGCTGAACTCCAAAGGGCGTCATTTCAGGTGACTTTGCACAGATTACGTTGCCTCGGTACCTTCTTGGGTGCTTCCCATGGGAGTTGGTGGGAACTTCTGTGTTCCGGTAGATGATGGTTGATCCTCCTTGACGTAGGCAGCTTGGCAGGACTGGCTGAGCACTGAGGTCACGGGCAATCGGTGCGCTTCGGCTGGCAACAAGGCAGCTAAGGGCAGTGTGCTCTTCCTAGATCCCATCGTGAAAGACCAAGCTCGGATGGGCTCATCCAACATGCCGGGTGGCAGCACTCCTGTCAGCAGTGCGAGTATGATGTCAGGTCAGTTCTGCTCTTGACTATTCTTGGTGCGTGGCATTTTAAAGCATTTATAGGCGCTGCGTGGACACAAGGATCCAGGAGGGTGAGTTCTGCGGGTGGGACGTTATCTCCTGGGACCGATGACAAGGGCGAGGAGGGCTACGACGAAGCGGGGCGGAGAGTGTGATAAATAAGGCCTCGTTGCAGCCTGACTTGCTTTTCTGGTCTCATTTTAAAAAAGTGCTTTGCAGTTGGAATTTTCGGCAGCGGTCTGAAGGACAGTGGTCCTGCCGTACAGCTGCCTGGCAATGACACTTGTGTGTATACAAATCCGCTGCTTTTTTCAGAGACTGCAGAGAACGGTGACAGATCTTTAGTCTCTACTTACTTTAGCAGCTCTGAAAATGTTAACAGACCGGTGGCAAACTGACCCGCAAGGCAGCTGAGCTGCCCTGGATAGCGATGCACTGGTCTCACTCTAACTCCTGCTTACCTGTCTGTCTTCCAGGGATTTCTTCAGTGCCAACACCTTCACCCCTTGGACCTCTAGCAGGCTCACCCGTCATTTCTGCCACCACCACTCTGGGGATGCCCGTTCCAGCTGCGGCAGGCGCTCAGCAGTAGTGATGGGCTCTGTCTCCTGCTGCCTGAGCTGAGTCAGGTGGGGAAGAGGTTTCCCCCTCCACCTCTCCTCAGGACGCAGCTCGTGCCTGGCAGGGGAAGGGAGGGGACGAACGCTTTGGAGGCACCGTGTCTGAACTGTTGCTTGTGGATTTATAGTAGTTCAGTCATTATATACAAAATTATTATAGGCTGATTTTTCTTTTTTTACTTGAACTTTTCGTAACTCAGGGGATTCCCTGAAAATACCTACAGATGGAATATTTCTCGGACAGTTCCCCCCTGGCCCCCCACCCCACCCCCAAAAAAAAGTACTCTTCATTTAAGAACAAAGATGAATCAACAGCATTTCCAAGCTCTTGCATCCTGCTGGAAATCTCTTCTCTTCATGTTCCCACCATTACTCCTCCACGAGCCTACACCCTGGGGGATTGTGCTGTTTTCCAGAGACTACCAAACCAAGTCTTCGTGAGGCAGGGGAGGGGGATTCTTAAAATTCCTCTCACTTAAACCCCATGTCCTGCATATGACTCAGCCGGGGTACGCTGAGGAGACAGTTCCAGTATGGAGAGGTGGTGTAAGCTTAAAAGAAGTAAGTGCAGATGATGTCTGAAACCCTAATTGGATTGAATCATGTCTCCTTGGGAGCCAACCAGAACGCCAACTCACCCCCTTGCATGTAATTTTAGTCTTCAAAGATGAAGTTACTGATCCAGTTGGAGTCCTTGCCACCTCCTGAGAAAGGTGCTCTGTAGAGCAAGCCGTACTCTAACCAGCCCCTTTCTCATGGAGGCATCTTCCTGCCATTGCTTGGCTTGGATCTCTGGAATTAGTTTGTTATTGGGTATATTGTTTTTAAATTGTTTATAATAGGTTTCAAGCTGGTGGCTACTTAAAGCTGGAAAAATCAGACTGCGCCAAGTCCGATATCACATCTTCACCCGCCATCCCCTCCCTCACGTGCCATGTGGTGAGAATACCAGTTACCTCACAGTCTTGTAAATATGCACTGAGAGGAAGGAGCAAGCAGACGTTAACTTAAACTGAAATGGTAGATCAGTAATTGTGGACAAATATTATCATTGACAACGGAAAAGCACCCTTGTTACAGCCCTGCTACCCCTTGCTGTGTATATATACTTTGTCCTTCATATGTGAAAGATCCAGTGTTGGAATTCTTTGGTGTAAATAAACATTTGGTTTTATTTATCGAGGTTAGATTGAAGTTCCCTGTGTAGAGGCCTCCCTGGGGTGGGGGTACGCTTTGACCCAGGAGTGGCCAACAGCCCCGTGCGTGGGTGAGCAGTGCAGAGAGGCCTCACGCAAAGATCACAAGCCAAAGTATCTCCTGGGAGAAGGCTCTTTTGCCATAAAACCAAAAAAACCACCTTCTTTTCTGTCTTGGCCCTGATGGAGGGGAAGTGGAGACGCTGAACCAATTCTTAGTTTTGTGTGTCTGTTGCCAGTCGTTGGGAGTTCAATCACTTGTTTTCAGTCACCAAATGCTGGTGGGGCTGGGGCAGCTGTGAGCACAACGGCACCCGTCCCTCTCCCACCTCCCACCCCAAAGCCAGCGCAGCGGGTGCTGGGTGTTCTGCCCTTTCCTTGGCGCCCGGCTCCTTCCTGTCCTCTGAGCACCCACCCCTTGTTTGCTTTTCTTTGCAGGGGGTGATGTTTTGTGTTATTTCAGTTAATTTTGCAGGGTAGGGTGGAGCATGGGGCCAGGTTAAACCGACCGATGAGAATCGCGGGCAGGGGGGCATGAGGCTTTTCACGTGCACCGGGGTAGCTTTCTCCTCTGTGACCTCATCCAGCAGAAATACATTGTACTTAAACTTTTATAGCCTAGAATGATGTGGACATTGGACCGAGTTGGCCGTTGCCTTGATGTGCGGTGACCTGCGAGCGCCCACTGTGCTCTGGGCGCCTCGTGGGGACATTCAGAGGGGATTCTTGAGGGGTATTTTTTTATGGGGTGGGCGCGCTGGGAAGAAGCTCTGGGGGTGTTTTAGGGCCTTTTTTGGTTTGGGTTTGGGGTGGTTTTTTTTTTAAATAAAAACCTTGAAACCCGGGGCTCTGGGGTCAAACGTCTGCTGCGCGTTCCCCTCTGCGCATGCGCACCGCCCCTGCGCCCCATTGACCACGTGATGCGCCCCGTTGACCACGTGATCCGCCCCTCAAGGAGCTGCGCCTGCGCATTGAGGCGCCGTGACGTGTCGCCCGCGCGCCGGTGGCGGAGGGGCGGGGGGAGCGGGCGGGGGCGGGACGGGACCGGACGGCGCGGGGAGCGCGGAGCCCCAGCCCGGCCCGGTCCGGTCTCCGGCCCGGTATGCGCCGCAGCGCCTGGGAACATGGCCCGGCGGAGCCCGCCGCGCAACGGTGTCGGCGGCCACGGTACGGGCGGGCCGGGCCGGCGGGCGGGCCCCCGGGGCCCCGGGCCGGGGGGGGGGGGCCCGGGGCGCGGTTTGGCCGCTGCCTGAACTTGGAGGCCGGGCCCTGGAGCTCTCCGGGCTTCGCTTTTCCAGGCCGCCCGTCACGGCGGTAACGGCGGGGGGACGCGGGGGCTCTGCAGCCGCGCCGGGGCTGGCCCGGCCTCGCCAAGCGCTCGGCGAGCCCCGGTGCCCGGGCGTTGCTTCAGCCATTGGGAACGCGGGGCTGGGTCCCCCTTGGGAACCGCGGGGCCCGGCCCGGCCTCCGCAGGCGAGGGGGCAGCGAGAGCGGTGCCGGGCGCTGGGTTGAGCCGTGGAGGTAAATAAAGAACCGCTCCCGGCCGGCCCGGTGGGCCTTCCGTGGCGGCATGGTTTGGGTCACGGGGTGATGACCCCCACGCTCCGAGCGTGCGTTCCTGTCGCTCCTTCAAAGTGCGGCCGACGCCGCGAGTCAAGGTTTTGCAGGTGCAGAAGAAAGGTGTCGAAATGCAGTTCTTCTGCAGTGCTTGCAGCTGCCCTCCCCCCCCCGTACATTTGAACATCGTAAATATGGGGGTATTGCCAGTAAACCTCGGAAGAGGAGCCCACAATGCCTGCTCCTTCCCTCGCACTGCTCCTTGAGTTCTTTGTGCGTGAACGGGACTTTCTTCCCCCATGGGCTTTGTCTCCTCCTTCCCAAGGCTTCGGTATGTGACAGCCCAGTGCCTGTGTGTGGCCGGGGATGGGGAACGGCCAGCTGAGCGGGGCCGGTTCCTGTTTGTGTGCAAATAACTTTGCTTGCACAAGGGGCAGGAAAGGAAATAAAAGGCAATTGTGGTCGCTGGGTGAGCATTAGAAGCTTTAACGTTACCAGGAAGTTTGGAGGGGGGTTGGAGATGTGTCGTAGGCTGTTACGGTTTGTTTTCATCCAAAAAGTGTTTTAAAATGGTACTTTGAGAAGGGACAGCATCCATCGCTTGACCTGCTTGGCGTCCGTGTGTCTGAGCAGCCTGCCGTCCCGCCGTCTCCCGTTCAGACACCGCAGAACGCAGTGCTTCCAGCCAGGCTCTCGCACGCAGCTCCCTGGGAGCAGGGAGAGGGCCGGGGCAGCGCCGAGATGCCGGAGGTGCCACGTGGGCAGAGGAACGTGCTCCCCGAGCCGCTGCCGGGAGGGTGGGGCCTTGAGAAACAGCTGTTTCTCCATCGGGATCCTTTTAATTCCTCCCACTCACCCTAAATCCTATTCAGACACGTCCCTTATCAAATGAATCCTGTTTGGATCCCAAGAGCAGTGTTAGCTGGATCTGTCTGAAAAAGCCTTTAAGCAAGGGCAGCGTTTGCGGCCTCACCCTGCGCTCCAGCCCCACGGCTGCTCAGCAAAGCCTCCCCAGTGGGAACTCCTCCGGTGTGGGATATCGGGTGGCCCTCAGCTGCCCGTCTCCTTCCTCACGTGAGGCAGCGGTGACAAATACCACGATGCAGTGTGAAATGGTGTCCCTTCTCAGCTCCCCGGGAAGTGCTCTCCTGTCCTGTAAGTGCATTTAACCCATCTGAAACCAGAGCACCGTATGCTTTTGTGTGTTATTCCCTTCCCTGCCTGCCCCCAGGTTCGTGTGATCCACAAAACTGATATTTATTTAATGCTGGCTGACCTGCGCGTGTGCGAATAGCTGACAAGTTTGTGTCTATTGGGAGAGAAGCCGGTAGGATTCGTTAACTCTGGTGTAATTAGGTCCTTTCTCGTGACTGTTGCTGTCAGTGGAAGCACTCAGGCTTCTCCCTAGGACGGCTGCATCCAGGAGCCGCTGTCTAGCTGGGAGTCGGTAGGAACACAAAGTCCTGGCCTTAGGAAACACTTGACACCTGAGCTGGTGGCTGCGTCAGAGAGCAAATAGTTGCAGGATGGCTTTGTGCGGCTGTCGTGGTCCTGAACAGAGCCACGATCTGTGGGGGAGTGTGGGAGCCGAGGGCCAGGGATCCGCTCGGTAGCAGTGGCAGCTCAGGACGAGCAGCGGTTGCCCCCCAGGGTGGGACCAGCAGGGCCGATAGGGAAGCGGTGGGGGTGCCCTGTAAGCTGTGAGGTGCCCCCGGTGCTGAGCCTGTGGAGACAGGGACAGTCAGCTGGTGTGTCACCCGCCAGGGTCATCCCTAGCCTGTCCTGGCAGGGTGTGTGCCAACTGTCCCACGTCACCTCCCTTGCTGTGAGTGTGACATCGCTGTGAGTGGATTTCACCCCACCACCACCCCGATCCGAGTTGCTGCCCACGCCTGTGCTGGCGTTGCCTATCAGCTTGCCTCTTTGTGGTCTTCTTACAGACTTTGATGCTAAGAAGAAAAGAAAAGTCGCAGAAATTTATCAGGCTCTGAACAGCGACCCCATCGACGTGGCCGCGCTCAGGCGGATGGCGATCAGCGAGGGGGGGCTCTTGACGGATGAGATTCGTTGCAAAGTGTGGCCGAAGCTGCTAAGCGTTAATACGGACGACCTGCCCCCTCTTCCAGGTACGGAACAGCCTGGACTTGGGTGCTTTGGAAGAATGGCTCGGTGATCTCTGTGCACGCCAGAGGAAGGATCGCAGAGGCCGAAGCACGTCCTTCTGCCCTGCCTTTCCCCTGTGTACACTGGTGCCTTTCCCACCAAGCTCATGTGCAAAGGGGATTTGCGCTGCAGCATGAACGCTGTAGTTTCGCGCACTGTGCTGTATGTAAATGGCAGTTTTGGGAATCGCTGGACTTCCTAAAAACATTTCCATTGTGCTGGGAGGGTGTTGTTATCTTTAGTGACAGTGATGGAAATCAGGTGGTGTGCCCCAGGGCAGTGAGCTGGCGTGTGTAAGTTCATCTGCAGCAGAAAGTACCAAACTTAATTTTTGTCATTCCCATGGAAAGCTGGCTGTGCTGAGCCCGGGCTCGGCCAAAATACTTCCAAGGTGTCTCTCTTCCAGGAGTAAATGAAGCAGTTTGCTGCATGAAGCGTGTGTGATGTTTGGTCAGAGCAGAAACAGGGAAAATGACCTTCCTGATGAGGTGTCTGCATGGTTTTTAAACCCTAGCAATGCAGAAGCTCCAAGTCCTGAAGCTTTTACAGTCACTGTTCCCAGGGCAGCTTTTGTTGTTGCTCCTGAATCTGTGGCCTTTCAGAAGTGTGCCTCCCCCCATGTCAGTCAAGAGCCCGAGTATGTTAGGTGATCAGAGCTGCTGGAAGACAACACTTCATTTCACATGACCACGTAGATAGTTCCGTGTGCCAGCAAATTCTTTTCTCTTCTGTTTTAACTATCTTAGCTACCTGGTGCGGGTTATCTTCTGAATTATTTAATAAACTATTCCTTGTGGTCTCCACATTATATCATGCCTTGCTGCTGCCTGGTACACTTTGAATTGCACAGCAAAATTCTGGAGCAAAGATGTTTCCAGGAGTGCTGGGAGTGGTGTCAGTTTAAGCATTTTAACGTTGTGTTGTTTAAAGAAATAATAGTCTTGCTTCCTCGCACTGAGCTGCCATTAGTGTCAACGTGCGCGGCAGTGCAAGTGAGGGGACAGGGCTGGCGTGTGATGTACAGAAAAGGGGACATACGATGGGGTGGTGTGTCTGTGTGTGCAGCCTCAGCCTCCTGCCTTCAGCAGGGCTTCTCCCAGCTGCCTCGCCCAGCTCTCCCAGCACCTCTGCACTACTCGGTGTTAATCATATTCCTCTTTTTCTCAGCAGGAAAGGAGCTGCGAGAGGACAATAAAGATTACCAGCAAGTGTTACTGGACGTGCAGCGATCCCTGCGCCGTTTCCCGCCAGGTGAGAGGGGATTCTCCCTTGCTGCTCTGTGGGGGGCTCCTCCTGGCTCAGACCTTACCTGGGGGGTTGCAGCAGGTGATGCTCCATTGCTCCGAGAGCCTGACTTTCTAGAAAGCCTTTTCCTTGTCAGCTTACAGCAGCTTCTGGATGGAGTGGAGCCATTCCACAGCTATCAGTTTCCTTCAGCTGCCCGTGCTACAGCTGGTTTTTGATGTGGCTCTTCCAAGGTTATGCTTCCCTCTGCCCCGCCGAGCCCCTCTGCCAACAGGCTGGTACCATCCAACAGTTGCAGCGCAGAGAGGCCCGGATCCTGCGTGCCCCTCAGCCATTGTGAACGGGGTGAGACCAGGCTAGACGAGCGCTTAAGAAATGTACCTTTTGCTCCAGTTTATTTTAGACCATGATCTAGCTCAGAGGCGTGGAAGGCAGGTTTGTCGGTGGTTAGAACAGTTTCTGCTGCAAAACAGTCTCAAATCGGGTTCATGCACCCAATTTAAGAGAGCTGTGAACCTTTCGAAGCAAAACGTTTTTGCAGTTGTTTAGCTCTGATGGGTGGCTGGTGCCTTGTTGTGCTATTTATAAAACATTTCATCCAGCAGCTATCTAACTCTGCAGAGCAGTCGTTATTTCTGGCCAGAATCTGCTTCCCCCTTCTGCCGCTTTTATTTTGTGTAAACAGTTGCTTCACTCTGATTCTCTTTCGAGTGCGGATACTGTCTGCAAGCCTGACTCCTGAAGGGTCTGCTAGTACAGATTTTTTTTGCCCTTGAATGGCAGCCTCCTGCCTATTTTTAGACACATTAAAGAAGCGGGGGAAAAGGAGAACTTTGTCATTGCAGGATCTCTGCTGGGACTTTCTGCTTGGCCTTTGGGCATTTTATCTGTTGATAAAGACTGCCAGAAACTGGCTGCAGCTGTGCACAGCAGAAGCAGTGTTTTTCCTGTGACATCCTGTCCCTAAACACATGTTGTTAGCAGGGGACCGCTATAAAGTTGTGGCGATGGAGGCCTTGCAGTCTGATGCAGTTGGCGCAGTTTCTGTGAAAACGGGACCTGTTTTAATTTTTTCTAGAGCCACTGGGAAATTAAAAATGATTAAAATGTCCTTAGCAGTGCTGGATGCACAGCACAATTCGCTCTTTGCAGAGCCATACAAACCTCAGTAAACCCTGCTCCTGTCCTCCTCGGTGACTTCTTCGCAGGTAGGGGCACTGCAGCTCCGAAGATTAAACACCCTAACAACTGGCCGGCTTCCCCTGGGCCCTCAGAGATTTGGGGAGCAGGATTAGGGCTAGCGATAGTTTTTCTGCTAGTTTTGCCTCCCTCCCCTTCGCACCACGTCCCTTGGGATCAGGCGGGTTGGTAAATGCACAGCTCCTCTCCTTGCGTACCGCAGCCGCGCTCGCTCCCACGGCAGGCGCCAGTGGGTGACACAGCTCGTCCCACCGCCACGTGGTGCTGTCCCCACAGGGATGCCGGATGACCAGAGGGAAGGGTTGCAGGAGGAGCTCATCGATATTATCCTCCACGTCCTCAAGCGCAACCCCCAGCTTCACTACTACCAGGGCTACCATGACATCGTGGTCACCTTCCTCCTGGTGGTGGGGGACAGACTGGCCACGGCTCTGGTGGAAAAGCTCTCGACGCATCATCTCAGGTACTCGTCGGGCTTGGCTGTGTGTCCTCAAACTGTGGGGACTCCTGTGCCTGCGGGGAAGCCTGTGCAGATGGGGCTGGCCCATCCTGGAGCCGGGGAGCCTGGAAGGCAGAGCCTTGGGTTAAGGCCGGCTGGCTCTCACGTCCCTACCCAGAGGGGTGCTGTGAGAGAGCAGCGTGACCACACGATAGCACATGGCTTTGCAGGGAGTTGTGCCCTGGGGAAGGGATAATTGAAGGCTGTCAGATTAATTTGTAACATCTCTTGAAGTTGAAAAAGCCAACGCATGTGCATTATTCATAGTTCTCTGGCCTTCTCTGCTGTCAGGGCCTCTCTGGCTCCTGGGGGCTGGCTCAGCACAGCGCCTCCCACTCAGCCCTGGGCAGTGTGGTCTGCACCGCCAGTGTCCTGAGCCCCAAGTCAAGTGACTCTCCTGTTGTGCACTGAAATGAGAACAAGCCTTCAGCTGGGGAGTGGTTTGGAGGGATTCTCCTAGGCAGGGAGTTAGGTTTTGGGTGCTGGAATGGCTTTACGGTTCGCACATGCACTGCAGCAAAGTAAGAAGTGTCAGCTGACACCAGCGTGATTGTCTGGGGCTGGGTTTTCTGGGCAGATCAGCCCTGAGTGTCCCAGACAAGTAAGAAGGAGGCTGTCCCAAATAGACAGAATTCTTGGGGGCTGGGGGCCACCCTGCCAGCAAAGCTGTTTATTGAAAGTGTGTTTATTTACCTTCTGGCTGCCTCCCTGGAGGAGAGCTCACTGATGTCATTGCTTGACAGAACTTCTTTTAAATCTTTCCTCAGGGATTTTATGGACCCAACGATGGATAATACCAAGCACATTTTAAATTACCTGATGCCCATCATAGACCAGGTGAACCCTGAGGTGCACGATTTCATGCAGAGGTATGCAGACGTTCCGTCGGAGCCTCCTAGCTCTGCCCTGCTGGTCTCGCGTTACTGTTCGTGGGGCCCTTTGCACCAGCAAGGCCCCAGCACCACAGTGGCTTCCTCAGAGTCAGCTCAACAGCTGACCCACAGCTAACGGTGACAGTCCAAAGCCCTGTGGCACTCTGCTTCCAAGCAGATCCAAACCTATGCTGCCTGTTTTGAGGGGTTTTACATGGTGCCATCTTCACCCCAGTGGTTTGCAGTCCATATTGGAAAGGCTGGGGGGTTGCAGACGGTGTCATACAAAGCTGCCACAACTGCTTCGTGTCCCCAGTTTTGTGGCTGGTGTCACCTTGCTGTAGTTTGGTGCTAGTTCTGGGGATAATTCTCAGGTTGTGCAATAGGGACGCACAAGTTTAGTCTGGGCAGAAGAAAGCAGAAGTGGGAAGGTAAGTGGCAAAGTTCAGTCCAGAGCCTTTTTCTGGGCAAGTGTCTCTGTTATGTTTCATGGCCAGGATGGTTTTGGGTGCCAAGCTTGATTAGGAACTCCCAGAAGTTAGTAAGCCTTTAGGGTGGAAAGGAATTGGAACAGTTGACTGTGCTGCAGGACTTGGTGTCCTTGGCTCAGCGAGCCAGTGGCGTGGCACGTCACACCTTCAGGATCTCCTGAAAGCAGAGTGTTTGGGCCTCTACTGTGGACCCCACTGGATGTAAGACGAGTAGTGGCAGGACTTCGCCTTGGGGTAGTATCAGAGGTACAGTTGGTGGATCTGGACCAAGCTCTAAACGCTCTGCTGATGGCCAGGCCTATCTCCCCTCCCGGGCGCGGAGGTACAGCGTGGGGTTCACCCGGCAGCGTTGCAGCGCTGTTTCCAAGCTGCTGGTAGCAGCTGACCTAACCACTTTCTCCCTGTGCAGTGCCGAGGTGGGAACCATCTTTGCTCTCAGCTGGCTGATCACCTGGTTTGGGCACGTTTTGTCCGACTTCAGGCACGTCGTGCGATTATATGACTTCTTCCTGGCTTGCCATCCACTGATGCCCATTTATTTTGCAGCTGTGGTAGGTATCGGCTGGAAGGGTAGGGGATTAACTGAGCCATTGCAAGGTTCTGGTAGTTTGGGGCTGCAGAGCAGGGCTGGCAAACCCAGTGGTGCTGCTGTCCTCAGCTGCACCCACTCTGCAGGGGCCCTCCAAGGCCAGTGATGTCCTTGGTGGTGGTGGAGGGCAGGTGGGATTCGGGGGAGCCAGGGGGTGTCCAGATGTGCAACCTGTCCCGGTTCAGTGCCGTGGAGGCGCCACGACCTGGTGTTTTTTGTTGCTTTTGTTGTGCTGGCCCTGCTGCTGGGCACTTGCTCGGGTGCTGGGGAGCCTGCCTGGCTGGGGGCAGCCCTGTGCCTTGTGTCCATCTGCCCTTTCTCCCACGGGGGATCCAGACAAACCTCTGTTTGAGGGCAAGTCATGGAGTCAAGCCCTGCTGAGGTTCTGCCCATGTCTCTGACCTGCCAGTAACAGAATCTGCTCAGAAGCCAGACGGAACTACCCAGAAAGGGGCTTTCCACAGCCTCAGAGTCTCAGGAAGGGTTTGGCATTTCTCTTCCCAGACAGGGAATGCTTCCCTGCAGTGTGTCCACTTGAGGAAGGGCAGGTCTTTCAGCTGAAAGCAAAATGTTTTTCTCTGCTGGCTCTGAAGTGAGTGCCAGCAAGTGAGAAGGAGTCATCCCCGTTTCCCCGGCTGTCCTCAGTGCTCTTGTTCCTCTCTGCAGATCGTGCTGTACCGGGAGCAGGAAGTTCTGGACTGCGAGTGCGACATGGCCTCTGTCCACCACCTCCTGTCCCAGATCCCACAGGACCTTCCTTACGAGACTCTGATCAGCAGAGCTGGGGACCTTTTCGTCCAGTTCCCTCCATCCGAACTTGCCAGGGAGGCAGCTCAGCAGCAGGTTGAACGGTGAGTGCAGGGCAGCTCACATGCCTGCGTGTTCTGTACATCCCCGTGCCTTGCTTCCTCGGGAAGATCTTCCTCACGGGCAGGAGGCTGGTCCCGAAGGCGAGCTGGGGCCGCTCCTTGACCTGTTTCTTCTCTTGCAGAACTGCAGCTTCCACTTTTAAGGACTTTGAGTTGGCGTCAGTGCAGCAGAGACCAGACACTGTGTTGAGGCAGCGCTTCAGGGAGCGGCTCCGAGGGGAGGAGCGGACAAAATCCATCTTGACAAAGCCAAGGACCAACCGCTTTGTCAAGCTGGCGGTGATGGGGCTGACAGTCGCGCTGGGAGCAGCTGCCCTGGCCGTGGTGAAGAGTGCGCTGGAGTGGGCACCCAAGTTTGAACTGCAGATTTTCCCCTGAAGCCAGAGGAAGGGCCTTCCCTGTCACCATGCCCTTCCCTGGCGGGAAGAGGTGATGTTTGATGAAAGGACGTGTCCGGAAACGACCTGTCTGAAGATTATTTTCTGTTCTTGCTGCGTCCAGTGACGCTTTTGGCCTTTGTGACAGAGACTGATGGGAGCCAGCCCAGCGGGATTGTTCCCCACACCGACGCTCACCTTGTTCTCTCCTCCCCACGCAGATGGGCACTGCCGCTGTCTCACGAGGGACCGAGGTACGGATGAGTCGGGCCCTTCAGGCTGCACACAGGTGACTGTACGAGCAGAGAGCCGTGTGTGGGCTGTGCCAAACACTCCCGCGTTCTCTGTTGGGGTTAATTAGTGGGACTGAGGGCAGATCCTCGACTGGAGGAGAGTGTCACGGCAGGGTTTGGCCCGAGTGCGTGTATGTGTGGGGGCGAGGGGCTGTTACACTCCTGAGGGGCAGGGCAGCCCTCTGGCTCTGCATCACTCCTGTCTGCAGGCTGCCAGCACACCCCGCTGTCTGTGTTCAGCCTCGCTGGTGGGCTGACCCGTCCCTGCCCTATAGGCAACCTCTGGGTTAGAGCTGAGCCTTTCACAAGCCCCTGTCAGCGCCTGCCGTGAGGTTCTCCCCGGTGTGTAACGCTCCCTGGCTCTTCCTGCTTCCTCATCTTTGCAGCCTGATCTGTTTACAGGAGAGAAGGGCAGGGGACAGGAGCAGATCCACGGGACTACCAGAGGGAGCTTAGCTCTCTGGCACTGGGGCTCCTTCACTGGCAGTAGCGCAGTCGTGTCTTGGGTCAGCAAGGTGAGAGGCGAGTGTGGCTCACCCTGCTCGAGGTATGTGCTGTCATGTGCCAGGTCGCATCACCACAGGTCTTAGTGGCACCAGAAACACCCGTTCCAGATTTTTTTTTTTACAGCTCTGGAAGCAGGCTCTATCACAGAGAAAGGTTTTTTCCACCTTGTGAAACACTTTGCATGGGACAGAAGTCATTGTGGTGGGAAATCTGTCATAAATCTCCCCCACAAGCTGAGGAGACTTCAGCGTCGCCCCTCGGAATAACACAAGTGAGAGACTTTCCCGGAAAGGCCACCCCTGTTCCCTGTGTAGCTCCTGTCTCCCCACCCAGTCCCGTTAACGGTCCCAGCGCTCCCTGCCCTCCAAGCTAAGCAGCAAATCCTTCTAGACAACTCGGTGTCCCACTGAGACGAAGCCAATAGACACTGTATGCCTCTACCTCTCCCCTGAGCTGCTAAACCTCCCGCAAGTGCCCTTACCTGCCCCTTACGGCTCCCACCCAGCTCCCCCGCTGTCGCTGTCTTGTGCCCAAAGCCATCTGTGCCGTGCCCAGGGGCTGCACACCTGAAAATTAGGTGTTGGTTGGAGAGTTACGGATTTTGGGATAGAGAAGAAAACTCGTGCCCTGCAAGGCTCGGCACCCTCCTGTCCCAGCCCCCTGCCTGTCGGTTCATAACCTCCGCTGGGCCGGTTCTGGTTTGCCCTCTGGACCCTCGCTCTCGGAGGGGCCGTGCCTTTCTGACCGTCAGGCTGGCCGGAGGGCGTGCGGGCAGTTGTCACGCCTGACCCGTGTTTCTGTAAAGCTCTGAGCGGAGGAGTTTCCTTTGCCTCTGCGGGCTGAAAGCCAGAGCGTGTGAGTCTGGGGGCAGTGAGAGCTGTTCCCCCTGCTCCTCGCTGGTGCCAGGCCTGTCCACACCGCTGCTGGAGCCGGGGGCTGCTCACGGGAGCCGGGGGCTGCTCACGGGAGCCGGGGGCTGCTCACGGGTCCTCTCTCCCTGTGCCAGGGAAGGCAGAAGCTGTTTCTGGCCCTCGGCACGGCCCCGGGACAGCAGCGGGGCAGAGGGCTGGGTGATTTAGCACTTTAGAAACTCGTGGTGTAGGAGAGTTGGTGGTGACCTGGGGGTGCTGCCAGAGGTCCCTCCTGCCCCAAAGGAGGGGCTGGCTGGAGCCCCCCCCCGGGGGAAGCCCCTACAGCCCCCCCATTCTCCGGCCATGATGCACTTTAGTTCTGGTGTTGTCCCCGGGGGAGGAAGGGCCTGGCAGGAGGCGGTCGCTTCGGGTGCTTCAGTTACTCTGTACAAAGACTTATACATACCCGTGTAAATGCAGATTTGTACAAACCCTATAACTGTAAAATAAACAGTTACTAAACACGCTTCCTTCCCCCCTCCCTGTGCTGCCAGGGGCCCTGGCATGGGCCTGGGGGTGCCAGGTCCCCTCTCGTGGTCCCCCGTGGCCCAGAGCTGGCACATCCCTGTGGCAGCCAGGCCACTGACCCGAGTGGCCTCACACCCGGCAGCCCCGTGGGAAGAGAAGCAGGAGCGGAGCCAAACAGCGTTTGCGTGCCCCAGTTGCTGTTCTCCTTCCATCTGCCTACCTTTGGTTAAATGCCAGGACTTGCACGTGCCGTCAGCTCTCCGGGGCCTCCCCCCATCGGCAGCAGAGCGGGGCTGTAAATAGCCTGACCTCCCGGCCCCTTCGGCACCCCGGGCTGGGTGCCTGGCTGCAGGAGGAGATCCCGGGCATGGTGCCTGTCGGCAGAGGCCCGGCCATCACCGCTTCCCCCAGGCAGCCTCCAGCAGCTGGGCACGCTCCGTGGAGCCGGGGTGACACAGCTGCCTTTCCCAGCTTGGGAATGGGCTTTGCTGGTTGGCACAAGGCTGGCAGCCGTGGTTACCGGATCGGGCTGGGGTGATTTTTTCATTCCCTGTGGTTTCCTCTCCAGGAGTCATTTTCTCAATGGCGCTCAAAGCCCTTTGGGAGGGACATGCAGGCAGGGGCCCGCAGGGTATTGAGGGCTGCTGGGGCCTTGGGGGGGGCTTTGGGGGGCCCAGGGCAGGCGGGGCTGAGGTTTTACAGCAGAGGGGGGCCTGGAGAGCCAGCAAAGCTCCGTTCCTTGTGCTGTGGGTCTGTTACTGTGTTAATGTGATGCCCAGCTCTGTGGGTGCCCTGCCTGGAGCCCAGACAGTGAGCCCAGCACCAGCCGAGGGGTTAAACTGCCCACCGGGGTCCCCTGCAGCCTGTTTGGGGCTCAGTGGAGAGAACAGCCCGGGAGGAAATGTCTGGGGGCCCTTCTCCCACTCCCCGTCCACCCCCCTTGCCCTCTCGCCCCGCTCTCTGGCTGAGGGGTCGGCTGCCCCTGCCCCGCTGTGCCCCAGCCTGGATGGTGGGACCGGGTCCGGCACAGGGTGCCACCAGCCAGGTCCCTGTGCCTTGGCTCTGCCGCAGCACGGTCACGCTCTCACCCCGATGCAGCAGGAGGCAACATGGGGACGTGCCAGCATGCCAGGCCACCGGCTGTGCCGGTCCACAGGAGCAGCGCGGCTTTTCGAGGACGTAGGGCCAAGCTGGGGGAATTGGAGGCAGAGTTTGGGGCCCTGGCACCTCCCTGGTGCCCGCTGCAGCCGGCCTGTGCTGGCAGTAGGTGGGTGCCTCCAGGGCTGGGGGGGCTAGAGATGCCGGGAGCACTGCACAACACTTGTGTATTGCAGCACATGGGTTGCCCTCGGGTGACCTGGTGGGTCCTGGCCTTGGGGAGAGGTGGGACAGGAGCCTCTCATCACCGGGGAGCGTGGGCAGCCCCCAGGGGAGTGCGGGCCCGGGGGTGGGACCCCCCACCGGGACACGCGCCCCCTGCTGGGGTGTCCCAGGGGAGCTGAGCTGTTGGTGGCCAAGGCACAGGGGGCTGCGCCGGGCTGGCAGGAGAGGGGACCTGGCTCCGTGTGCCCCCTGCTCCATCCCCACACCCTGTGCCCCCACCACTGCTCAGCCACCAGCAACGGCCTCAGCAGCCTTGACAGGGAAACTGGGCAAAACGGTTTCATTCCCAGATTTTGATCCAGTTCCGTGCCCAGCTGAATGAGGTGCAGGTGGCGGCCCCCACATGAAACCCAGCGTTCGCGGTATTTCTGACACAGACACAGCAAGAGCCATCCAGCCACCACCGAAGGGATTTCTCGGTGTCTTTACTGAGCACGGGGGGGTGGGGACCGCAGGGCGGGGGGACAGCGGGATGTGGCGGCCGTGCCGGGCCTGAGCCGGATGCTCCGCAGTGCTCGCCGCAAACCAGCTCCAGGTGATCCAGGCGGCTCCCGGGGTGCAGCACAGCTTGGCCCCGCGCTGGGCATCACCCATCGCCTCCCAGGCCTCGGGCGTCCGGCCGGGGCTGGACGCCGTGGACACGGGAGACGCTGAAGGGCATCACCGTCCCCGCCAGGGCGAAGGCAGTGGGGGGCTGCGGTGGGGGGCTCCCACACGGGATGGGCGAGAGCTGCTGCTCCTCTTCCCGGGGGCAGCGTGGGGCCAGCGCGCAGGAGAGGAGCCCAATGGCACCCAGCACCCCGGCGGCCGCGCACAGCGCCATGCCTACCAGCCGGCATGTCCCCAGCGCCTGGTTGTACCGCACCGCCTGCACATCCAGCACCACAAAGTCCTCCTCCCCGATCCCCTCCAGCTTCGGGGGCACCAGGCAGCCGGCAGCCAGCGCGGCAGCCCCCATGAGCAGGAACAGGGACCCCGTGGAGAGGCTGACCTGGGGACAGGGCCACCCAAATGCCGTGGCGGGATGCGCACTGTGCAGGATGCATGCAGGGGGGTGCATTGCCAGGGGGAGGCGGCAGGGAGGGGTTTTGGGGGTCTCTTACCTTCCAGATGAGGGGGGCCCACGCTCCCTGGGGCGAGGACCCCTCCCTGTCAGGGCTGGCCCCAGTGCAGTCCTCGTAGAAGAGGTGGAGGTAGGAGCGGACCCCGTACCACTTCCCCTCTGCCACGCTGGGCCCGTGGCCACAGCTGCAATCCGGCTGACGGGTGGGCATCAGGCCTGGGGGGCACAGGGGGGCTGGGCTGGGCCATGGAGAGGGCGATGGGACCCCAGGACCCACAGCCGCTCCCCTCCTGCCCCAGGGTGCAGGGCACCGGTGCTGGATGCATCCCCATGCAGGGGCCGTTGCCTGTTTTGGGGAGCACCAAAAGTGACCCCAAAGAGCTGCCCCCCACCCGCAGGGCTCTGTCTTGGCCACCAGGACCCAGCTGGGACAGCGAGGCTGAGGCCACGTCCTTGGGGTGACCGAGAGCATCGCTGCCTGTATCCCGGTGGGGCTGCCACCCGGGACAGAGGAAGGGAAACCCCCTGCACCGCAGGGACCTGCCCATCCCGGGCTGGATCCAGCCCCGGCACAGCCCCGGCCGCCGTGCTGGCAGGATCAGGCCCAACATCAGGCCATCGGCAGCCACCCAATCGCCAGCGATGGGGAAGGAGGGGCAGTGGCGGGGAGGGATGCAGCCACCTTTGGGGTGGCCGAGGGGCCGCTGCCTTGCCGGGGACATGGCCACCACATTGTGGGGATGGGGCCACCATGTCCCCTCCCCACCGTCTGCCCAGGGATGGGGCATTGCCGTGGGAATTGCCAGGGCGGCCCCGCAGCCTGTGGGTGTGCGGGTGTGTGTGTATGTGCGTGTGTGTGCGTGCGTGTGTAAATGTCAGCCTGGAGGAGGGTGAGTGGGGGGGACCGGGACCCTTTCGGTGCCGGCTGTGGCGCTGAACAAAGCCCTGCGCCGGAGAGGCCTCGCAGGGGGAACGCGCTGCTGGCGGGACCGGCTGTGCCCCAGCACAGCCCCAGCCTGGGTGTCCCCAAAACTGGGGACACGCTTGTCCCTCCATCCCTTCTCACATGTAGGGGTCGGGGGGGGGGGGGAGGAGAGGGGGGCAGCCTGGTGCTGCCACGGTTTGGGGAGTGGGCTCACCCTGGGGACCACCCTGGTGCCCACCACCTTGCCCCCCCAAAGTCTCCCTCACCCTGCACACCCCCCCCAGCCCCTCCCCAGGCTCAGCCCTGCCCCCAGCCCTGCCTGCTCCCCACTTACCTGGGGGGGCAGAGGCCTCAGCACATTCTTCCCTGTCCCGGTGCCGTCGCCAGCAGCGGTCCCTCTGCGTCTGGGAGGGATCCCACGGCACCAGCCATGGGTGGGCAGCCGCCCCCAGCTTCAACACAGCCCCGGCACCATCCTCCTCCTCCCAGGGACTTGGGGTGGGGATGGCGGGGGGGCCGTGCCAGGGCGGAGGGGAGGGGGCAGAGCGGGTCCCTGCTGCGAGGCTGGGAGCTGCCGCTGCCTGCGGAGCTGGTGAGCTGCTGCGTGCAGCTGCTGAGCGTGACTCAGAGCCGGGCCCATGGCAGCGACGTGTGCACGTGTCCGACGGGCAGTGCCGGGCACCGGGCACCGGGCACCAGCCCTGCGTGGGGAGGGCAGCAGGATGGCCGGCGAGCTGGGACTCAGACCGTACCAGAGCCATGGGCATCCCCGCTCCTGGCCAAGCCGGGGCATCACTGCCTCCTTGGGACTGCAGCCAGGGCACCCCAGGGCCCGGGGGGTGCTGGGTGCTGTCCCAGAGCGGGTGCAGCCTGGGGCTGGGGGGGTCACTGCAACACGGCCACCACCCTGGGGACAGCCCAGTCCCCAGCATCGCCCAGGTTGCAGGGCGGGGGCCTGTGGTACCCAGGGATGCTCCCGTCTCCCCTTGTTGCCCTGGCAACAGCTGCAGAGGGAGGGGGGGGGTGACGCAAGCAGCGCGTGCCCCCTCGGGTCCCCCCCCCGCACCCTCCTGCGGGGCTGGATCAGTGCCCGGCCCCCCCACACACCCCGTGGGGCTGGGTGTGCACAGAGCAGGCACTGCACAGGCAGGGAGCACGCACAGCACACGCGTGACACACACATGTACACGTGTGCTCTGTGTCCACGCAGACAGCCCGTGCACAGAGGCGCAGCCTTGCACACGCACAGGGCGGCGCGCACACGCTGCATACCAAAGCGGGTGCTTACACACGTGCAGGGAGATGCACGCACACGTGCATACGCGTGCATGCGCCAGCAGCAGGGTACAGCTCCCAGGGGACATCCAGCCCACCCCAGGGGACAGTGGGTGTCGGAACCCAGGGGAACCAGGGCGCAGGGTGGGAGCCCGTGGGCTGGGGTGGGAGCCCATAGGCCAGGGCGGGAGCTGACGTGCCTGGGAGCTGGCTGCTGGGAACCCCACGTCCCCCTGCGAACCCCACGTCCCCCCGGGGATGCCACGTCCCCCCGAGAGCCCCGCATCCCCCTGGGAGGAGCGAGGCGGCACAGGAGGAGCTGGAGCCGTGGGCAGCAGACCAACACACTTTATTCCATAGTCACAACAGTCAGGATAACCGATAGCCGAGCTCCCGCAGAGCCGGAGCCGGCCATGTCGCACCCCTCCGGGCCAGGCCAGGGCTGCCCCTCGGCTAAAAACCTATTTCTCCAAGACAACAGATACAGGAACCCTTCACTAACACAACACTACAAAGGTGACCCCGAGCGCTGGTGCCCGTCCGCAGGCTGCGCCGGGGCCCCGACAGCTCCGGGGGCCCCCGGCCCGCTCGGCCACCACCGGGGCGGCTTCTTCCTGAGAGAGGTTTGGTTTATTTTTATTATTCATTTATTATTATTATTATTATTATCATCATTATTCGCTTTGTCTCTAGTGATGACGGGATGTCGCACGCGCACGCACACACGCTCGCACACGCATGCCAGCCAGCACCGGGCAGCGGGGAGGCGGGGGGCGCAGCGGGAGGGGGCCGCACGCTGGGGGGTCTCTAAGCACTACAACCACACGGCACAGAAAATCCACCACTGTCCACAACAGTTCTCCCCCGACGAATACACCCAGCGAGTCTCAAGGAGGGGGCAGGAGGGGGGCGGGGGGGATGGGGACGAAGCGGATGGTGTTGTGCTTGCCGCCGGGGCAGGGGGGGGCCCCGGCTCTGGCTCCGGTTCTGGCGCTGACCCAGAACCTGCTCCTGAGGAAACATTTCGCCTGACAGCCCGTGGAGGGGGCACCCTGACCCATGGGCGACGCACGGCGCGCAGTGGCCGCACGCCCCGAAAAGGCACCGAGGTGCTGGGCGAGATCTGTGCGCGTCGGAGAGCCCCAGGGCTGCAGGACCCCACGGGAACCCCAAACCCGGCTGACGCATGGGAGGGGGCTTGGGGTGCTCCTGGCACGAGGCTGCCCGGGGGTGGGAAGGCAGAGCCCCCCGGGGCGGCGGCGAGGCGGGAGCAGGCTACCGGCGCGCGGCTGGCCCGGCGCGTTTTGGCTTTTCCGCTGGGTGGGGCGGTTCGTGGGGAGGCCTGGGGGGGGGCAGGGACGGGGACGCGCCTATAGGGGAACACCCGTGACGCCCGCCTGCCTCCGCAGGCCGGCACCCGCACCGGGGCTACTGAAACACCGTGGCTAACGCAACGCCGACACACACACGCACAGCTACCGCTACACACCGACACATCTACAATGCTGATGGTGGCCGTCAGGGAGGCGCCTCCCGGGGACCCCGAGGCCGCCCGGGACAGGGCTGGGGGACAAGGAGCGTCCCTGCGAAGGGCCCGGGGACGCACCTCTCCCGCTGCCGGGGTGCCTGTCCCCCACCTGAGCCAGGGCCACTGGCACCTCTGGCAGCAGGGCCAGGCAGGACCCCTCCTCCAAGCCACCCCAGGGGGGATGCCAGGACCCCGGCTGGGGCGGGGGGGGAGGGGGGGGGCATGCCCTTCCCCTGGTCACGGCTCCCCCACGGCAATGGGCAGGCTTGGGACAGCGCGCAACCAGAGGAACCGGCAGCCCCAAAATGGGGAAGCAGAGCCCCAGGGAGCTGGTGCCCCACTGCCCCCCAGCACCCCACTGCCTGGGAAGGGTCAGGGGGGGCTCCCGCACACCCAGAGCCCCTGGGGAATCGGGGCCATGGGGGCCCTCAGAGGCTGCTTCAAGTAACGGCCCCTGCGAGCCCAGCACAGCTCCTCCAGGCGCTGCCAACCCCGGTCATGGCCATGGTCACAGCCACGTGCCCAGGGCTGGCAGCTCGGGGTGGCCGGGGTCCCCACTGGCACCCCACACAGCAGAGCTGCACCCGAGCGCAGCCCCTGCCCCACAAATGCAGCCTGCAGCGGCCACCGCCGAGCCGGTGCTGCAGCCACGTGCTCCCCGGCAGCGGGAGGCGGTGGCTCGTTGCAGGAAGGAGCCATTAGGAAAAGCAAAGAAAATCCCAGCTGGAGGAGGCTCTGCGGCAGGACCTTGCCTGCCGGGGAGCCCCTCGGCAGCTCTCTGCAGGGATGCCCCTGCTCTTGGTGCAGCCGGCAGCAGGGCACGGCATGGTGCTGCGTGGAGAAGCACGGTGCCGGAGCATCGCCCACACCCCACGCGCCCACCGGCATTGGCCACTGCTGCTCCCAGCCCTTTGGGTGGTTGCTTAAGGCAGATTTCCCACAGCATCCCTTCCTTCCCAGCCCCCCTGCCCTGCCCTGCCCTGCCTGCTCCCCACCACCCCGGCAGCATCACCCGCCGCAGCCGGGCATGGTGGGACCCGGCTCCACCGGCCAAGGCGAGCCAGCCCAGAGTGGGTCCTGTGCAGGCACTGGATCCAAGGCTAAAATGGGGGCTGGCTGCTTCAGGAAGGACTTGTCCCCTCTGGGGTTTGGGGGGCTCTGGGCAGGGGCTCCCCGTGGCACAGCCTCCTCTGCACAACCGCCCGGTGAGAGGAACAACACAGCCTCCCGCGTCCACGTGCGGATCACGTGCGTGCAACTTCGCTCTTCCCAAAGCGAGCGGCGGGGAACACGCATGGCAGGGAAAGCGCAGGGGAAGAGCCGGTCCGGTGGGACGCTGAACCCCCCAAGCCGGGGACCCCCACAAAATGGGGTGTTCGGCAGGGAGGGCTCCGCATGGCTCTGCCGCCCCTGGGCACGGTGCAGCCGGGGATCCCTCCCCAAGGGCTGCAACAAGGGAAAGGAGAAAATTGAAGCCGTGCTTTAAATGCAGTCAAAAAGCAAAAGGAATTGGCCATTCCCCAAGGCATGGGGAGGGCTGGACGGGCACCGGAGAGCGGGAGGGAACACGGGGCAGCGGCTGGCGGGGAAGGGAGCAGCCATGGCCAGCAGTGCCAGGCGGCCGGAGCCGCAGGGGCAAGGGGCCAGGCGCAGGGTGCTGACAATGAAAACCCCATTAGACGCTCGTGTTTCACGGGCAAATAACCACGGTGGCCAGCCACACGTCCCGCGGTTGCGAGGCAAGGGCCGGACAGACGGACGGACGAGGAGTGGGTGTGTGCCAGGGGGATGGGGTGAGCAGGGAGCTCTGCCTTCCAGCGGCTTCAAGGCAAAATACCTGATTCCTGCATGTAAACAGCTGGTTTCGGGTCTTTTTTTTTTTTTTTTCCTGGGTTGGTTTGTTGGGTTTGTTTTTTGATACGACCTGATTGTGGGGAAAAAAAAAAGAGCGTTACCTGCAGAGCGCGGGACTCAGTAGGTAAAGACCAAGTCCGAGATGCTGGACATGAGCCAGTCCCCCGCTATCATCTCCGTCACCTCGGGCGTGCAATAGTCCGGGAACTCGAAGTGCGAGGAGCCTCCCCGCGGGAAGGGGTCATGGTCCTTCTCAAAGACGGACCAGTCCAGGGCACCGCAGGTGGCACCGGTGGGGGCCCGCCCGGGCACGACCCCCAGCAGCTCTTCCTCCAGCTCCTCGTCAGAGGAGCTGAAGGAGGAGGGAGGGGACCCAGCCGACATGGGAGAGGGGGACCCGCTCTCCGGGGACCTCCCCGGCTCGGGGCAGGCAGTGGCGGGGCTCGGGGGTGCGGGGGGCTCCTGGGTGCCACACTCCCCGGAGGGTGCCGTGTGCCAGGCGGCCGTGCCAGGGCCCCCAGGGCAGTCCTCAGCCGGCACCTCCGGCACGGGCTCCTGTGGGGTGTCGGGGCCAGTGGGCGGCTTGGCAGGCTGCCTGCGGCCAGCAGAGACACGGCCCAGCACGGAGGGTTTGATCTTCACCGGGAGCCGCGGGCGGGACGTGCCGGTGCCCACCTTGCCCTTTTTCCGAGGCCGGTACTTGTAGTCGGGGTAGTCGGCCATGGCTTGGCGTGCCTGGGCCACTGGTCCATGATCTTGCGGCGCTCGTGTTGCGACCACACCATGAAGGCGTTCATCGGCCTCTTGATGTGCCCGCTCGGAGTCTTGCACCAGGCGGGTTCGGCGTCGCGGGCGGGCAGCGGGGCGCAGGGCTCCCGCCGAGCCTCCACGCCCCGGCCCCGGGAGCCGCGCTGCACCATGACGGGGCCCGGGACAACCCCTCCACCGCCGCCGCCGCCGCCTCCTCCTCCTCTTCCTCCCCGCCCGCCGCCGCCTCCCCGCCCGCCGCTACGCGCCGCGCCGCGCCGCCCCCATTGTGCGGAGCGGGCGGTGGCGGCGGGGCGGGGCGCAGGCGGCCGCACCGGGGGCCGGGGGCGCACGGCGGGGGCGGCTCCGCCGGGGCGGCGGCCGCTACGATGCTCCGGAGGGGACCCCGGGCCGGCCCGGCGGTCTCCGGCTTGGGGATGCTCCGCGGCGGCCCGGTCCGGGGATGCTCTGGGGATGCTCCGCACAGACCCGGGGATGCTCCGCACCGACCCAGGGATGCTCCGGGAATGCTCCGCACCGCCCTGGGGATGCTCCGGGAATGCTCCGGGGACGCTCCGAGGATGCTCCGCACCGCCCCGGGGATGCTCCGGGTCGGGGATGCTCCGCAACGATTCCGCCCCGGGGCTGCTTCCCCGGTTGAGCGGCCGGATCCCGGTCGGGCGCGGTGCGGGGACGCTGCGGCGGGCACGGGTCGGGGGGTGCGCGGGGGCGGTGCGGGCAGCCCGGGAGCCGCACGCCCCCCGGTGCCGCTCTTATAACCGCCGCCGCCCCGCCCCCGGTAAACACCGACGCGCCGGTTCTGTCAATGGGAGGCACCGCCCCCCCCCGCCCATTGGCCGCGGGGCGGGGGGAAATGCCCGGCTCCGCCAATGGGCGCCCTCCGGAGCGGGGTTGCTGGAGAGAATGGCAGGGCGGCACGCCCCGGTACCGCCGGCACGGCACCCCGGGAGCCCCCGGTGCCCCCCACCTGAGCGGCACAGCACCCCCCGGTGACCGCCGGTAGCTCCACACGGGCGTGCCGGTACCCCGGCCTGGGCCCCCGGTACCCACCCGGGGCCATCTACTGCCAGCACCCGCTGCTCCCCCGCCCCCCCCCCCGCCCACCGGGCTCCCGGGGTGCCCACTCTCCCCGGTCCCCCCGGCAGAGCCCTGGCCCGGGACAGCCCCCGTGCCGGCCCGGCGGGGCTTGCAGCTCTCGGCCCCCCGCGGCGTGGGAAGGCCGGTGCCTCCGCGGACGCGTGTGTGTCCCCACCCGCCCCCCCGCCCCGCCCCAGCGGCGTCTCCCCGCGGTCAGAGGGGGGGAGGCGGGGAGCGGGGACGGCGGCGGCCGGGCGGGGAGGGCGCTGCCCGCGGGGCGGCCCCGCAGCTCCCCCGCCGCCGCGGCGCGCGGGCCCGCCGCAGGGCGCGCGCCCATTGGCTGCCGTCGCCACCGCCAGTTGCTGTGGTAACAGGGGCCCGAGCGGGGCCCGGGGCCGCGCCGCCGCCCACGGCCTGCACCGGGCACTGCGGGCCTGCACCGGGCACTGCGGCCTGCACCGGGCACTGCGGCCTGCACCGGGCATTGAGGCCTGCACCGGGCACTGCGGGCCTGCACCGGGCACTGCGGCCTGCACCGGGGACTGGGGGCCTGCACCGGGCACTGCGGCCTGCACCGGGCACTGCGGCCTGCACCGGGCACTGCGGCCTCCCCCCATCGCGCCGGGGCCTGGCAGCCCGGGGCCTGCGGGCGGCGCCTGACCGAGCGGTACCCGTGCCCGGCCCCGGGCACCCGCCCGCAGCTCCCGTGTGACCGTGGCGCCGCGCGCACCGGCCATCGCCCCCGGCCACAGGGTTCGCGCCCGTTCCCGCGGGCGGCACCGGGTCAGCGCGCATCAGCCCGGAAACGCCGGTAGCGCCTCCCCCGGCGGCCGTCCCCCAGCGCCCGGCCGCAAAGCAGCCGAGTCCCTTGTCCCGCGGGGCTGTCCCGCCCGGGTCTGCTCCCACCGGCGCCCAGACACCCGCCCCGCTGGATCCCGGGCTCCTGCCCTGCGGCGCCGGGGCGGAGCCGGCAGGGGGCGCCCCTCCCGCCCCTGCCCGCGGGCGCGGGCCCCTCCCGGTCCCGCACCCGCCTGCGGTCGCTATGGAGATCGGGCCCGGCCGGGAGGCGGGGACACGGGGCTCCCCGGGGGGCGTGGGGTACGGGGGGATCCCCCAGTAGCCGTGGGGTACAGGGGATCCCTGGAGGGCCTGGGAGGGATCCCTGGGGGGGGCAGGGGGTGGCAGGGGGCCATGGCAAAGGAGGGTCCCCGGGGGGCAAGCGGGCTCTCAATGGGACAAAGGAGCGGGCCGGGGTGGGGTCCCACCGGGGATGGGCTGGGGGCTCCCCGTGGGGCAGGAGAACTGGGTGAAGATGGAGATCACTGAGTGTGCCGTAGCCCGGGGGTGTCGCGGCTTCTCTGCTCTGACTTAGACCCACCAAGGCTTGTCCATGGGGGCTGGCAGTGCCACGGGGCTCAGCCACTCACTGGGGCTATGCTTTGTCCTTCCAGAGCCCGCCCGGAGATGGATGCGCGGGGCCCGGTTCCGAGTATCATGGAGGAGTTCCAGAGAGTGGTAAGCCTCTTGTTCCCGGGGAGTTTATGGCATTTACGGCACCATGGTTATAAAGGCAGTGTCTCTGAAAGGGGCCTGAGACTTGCTGCTGGCAAAGGGCTCAAAGGGACACTTGGAACCCCCAGAGGAGCTGCGGAGGGGAGTCAGAGCTGTGGGTCAGGTCAGAGAGGTCTCTGCTCACAAACCTCCTCTGATCTCCCCATCTTTTCTGTGCTGCTGTCGTGCTGAGTTTAGGATTATAGCAAATGGCAGAAGACAGAAGCAGAGGAGGGGAAATCTCCAGCCCGCAGGTTGACTTTGCCATCGCTCGCCAGCAAGGACAAGAAGAAAGGGGAGAAGGACAAGCCAGGTTGGGAGAGATTCCCTTATACACCACCCTGCTGTCCCTGCCCACTGGTGCCGCTTTTGCGTTAACCCAGTGCTTTCTGCTGCGAGACATTCAGCAAAAGCCACGAAAAGAAAATTACCCAAGGGAAAATGCTGAGAATAAAGGGGGAGAACTAGAAAAGACCAGGGAGCACTTTGTAGGCTCGGCTCCTGGGCTGTGACTGCAAGCAGCTTTTGCTGGAGCTGCAGAAGGTTTGAATTCAGTCTCTCAGTTCTTTATATTTCCCTCAGCCACATATGACAGGAGAGAGCAGATGTAAGGCGCTGAAACTGGACGGTGAAATAAGCACAGGCCTCTTTTTTTGTTTCACCAGTTGCATTTATGCTGAGTAAAAACCCACCCTCGCCTTCGGAGCCATCATCATGCCCAGAGAAATACAGAAGTTTTACTCAGAGGAAATTAGCGCTCAAGAAGGCTGAATTAGCCAAAACCTTGGAAGAGATCAGAATTACCACGGTGCGTGCCACAAATCCCCCGTGCTGGGATGTAGGTAGCGAATCCATAGAGTTACCCCAACTGCCTTTATGGAGGAAATTCTAGCAGTCTGACTCACTCTTGCAAAACAGCCTGTGTTTATTTATTAATACGCTGGAGGTAATGCTGCTGCTCTGATTAACGCTGGTGAAATCTAACCTTGATATTGTCGATCAAGAAAAATTAAGAGAAAAGCAGGAGAGAGCCCAGACTGCAGCAGCAGGAGGGATGAGATTTAGGAAATGCGACCCGGTAGAAAAGACTATTGGTATCAGATTTTCTCGGTCTAGCAAAGAGAAGGTTGAGGTGGAGGACAAGGCCACAGCTTTTTAGCAGGTGAAAGATGGTTATTAAAGAGGTGGTGATCCTGCCGCTGGCAGCAGGGGACGTGGGAGCAGAGGGGTGCTGGCTGGGGGAAGTCAGGATGCCTCGGCAGGGAGGCTGCTGTTACTATGGGACATGGTTTAGTGGTGGGATGGCAGTGCTAGGTTAATGGTTGGACTCGATGATCTTAAAGGTCTTTTCCAACCGAGGTGATTCTATGATTCTATGGGACAGGAATGTCCTGGGGACAGCGGATGATGCTGAGAAAACTTGGGACAGGTGGGACTGGTGGAATCTGCAACACTTTAATCCACAAATTCCCATAGAATCTGACCAATATGAAGAAAAATGCCATTGAGGAGCTGAAGCAGCGTGGTGCCCACCTGGCAGAGACCAACCGCCGGCTGGTTAAGGACATCCAGCACACTGATGACAGCACTGCCAAGCGAGCAAGGGTCTTGCTGCAGCAGTATGAAGCATTTCAGGTGAGGCTTTAGGGTTGGCCAACACACCCTATTCAGCAGAATGCAGAACTTCCCATTACTCGTTAGGACTGGGGAAGGGTCAGGCACTGCCTGGCCCCCTCCACTGCGCCGGGTGTGCCTGGAGCACCCCCAGTCCTGGGGGCAGCTCTGATGCCCAAAGATCCTGTGAGGTGCTCTTGGTTTGTGCCTGCATTTTAAAGCCGCAGGAGCACCCTGGCTGTAACTGTCCTAAGCAACAGTAGTCACCCCCGTAATGGCCCAAATCCATCCCTCCGTGATGTCCCTGGCTCCAGCTGGCCCCTGAAGCACCACTCTGCTCCCCAGAGCAGCTCCCGTGCACGAGCTGGCACCAGCCACAGCGACGGCTTCCTCCCTGCTGCTAATGCAAGCAACAGCGCATGAGAGGAAGGTCAGGGATGGTGCAGGGGGACGCTTCAGAGGTCTGTGGAATGAGGAGTGACTGGGTTTCTCCCTGTGCAGAGGGTGAGGGCAATGGTGCAGACCTTCAGTTGGAACCGGCTGGATACAGCAAGGGCAGAGCTCCAGGAGACGGAAAAAACAATGGAAAAGAATCTGGGAAGTGAGTTGCCCACATTACTATGAAATGCGGTTTATACAACCCCGTTACCTTTGCTTTCCACCTTCTGAGGTTAAAGACAGCATTTTGATCTTATAAATGTCAGACAATCCCGTTTCTGAAAATGAATCCCATTTGCTCTATGAGGGTGATCTCCTCATCAGCCCGTCAGGAGGGAGAGAGCCCCGTGACGTCCAGAAGTCTGTGCCCAGGGGGGTGGGAAGAATCCGACCGGCTGTTTGCACAATCCCGTTGGGGCAGGGTCTGGTCAGGGTGGTCTGACGCGGGGCGACCAGTCCCCTCCCACAGGGTGTACAACCTCTGTAGAGAGAAGGGCTCCGGCAAATGCAGGACAGGCTCCTTAGCTCAGTGAAGAAGCGAAGCTCTGGAACCCCTGGGTTGAGATTTTCTGTTCTGACTTTCAATCAGAGCTACAGCAGCAGCTGGATGAAGTCACAACAAAGGTACAGGTTCTCCAGGATGAGCTCGGTGTCCTGCGGCCCTACATCGACAGGCAGTATCCAGAAGAAGCTGTCCAGATAGTCCTTCTGCAGCGCAGCATCCAGAACCTGAAGGAGCAGCAGCAGGTGCTGAGACCTCTCCTTCCCTGCAGCGCTGCCAGGGAGGAAGGAGAGGGCAGGGGAGGAAGGAACGCGGTGGTTTTCTTGCCTAACGCTCCTGTTGTTTCTGTGCACTGCTTCCTGCCGTTCTCAGGAGGAGATAGACAAGGCAGAAGAAATGGGGAAGGCCCTCTTGGAGGAATTGGAAGAGAAGGCACAGGCGGAACAAGAGGCACTATTACAGAAAGTTGTGGAGGTTTGTGGGGTTCATGTGACATCCCAGCAAGGGGGATCAGTTTCTGGGAGCTGGGAGACCAGGCAGGGGCTGCCACACGTGGCCCGTTAGCAGCAGCATGGGGCTGCCAGCACCCAAGGAGTAGCAGAGCATCGCTGCTCCCCTCCTGATGCCACACTGGGGCTGCTTGTCAGGCTGGGAGGGCACATGAGAAGTGCTTCTGAGTTAGAATCATTAGAATAGAATAGAATAGAATAGAATAGTTTAGGTTGGAAAAGCCCTTTAAGCTCCCCCAGCCCAACCGTTCCCCTAACCCTGCCATCCCACCACTAAACCCTGTCCCTAAGCACCTCGGCTGCCCAGCTTTTAAATCCCCCCAGGGATGGGGACTCGACCCCTTCCCTGGGCAGCCCCTTCCAGTGCCTGACAGCCCTTGCGGGGAAGGAATTTTTCCCAATGTCCAAAGCTGCTGAGTTGCTGCTGTAGTCTGATGTGTTGAAATATTCTCAGCCTCTCTGATTCCCAAGAGTTTACCACATGGAGGTGAGTGTGTTGTGACCCAACATTCACCCTGCTTTTATGGTCCCTGTTTTATTACATTATTTAGGTAGCTGCCTCGCTAATTGGCTGTGACACCGCTGCAGCAGCGCACATATGTTTGTAATAAATTCATGAGGAAATTAAACTATATGCAGCACTCAGAGCGGGGACTGCTGTCGTTCTTCCCAAAATAGGAGGAACTCCTGTTGCACAGTTCCTGCTCGCATAATGTGGTTCACACTTTTCCTGGGTTAGCAGCTTGAGAGCACTAAGGAAATATCAGTTACTGACCCCATGTACAGCCTGCTCTGATGCAGAACCGCTGTGCCCTTTTACAGGTGAATTTGTAAGTACAGGTGATGTAAATTACCCAAGCAATATTAAGCTTTCCCCGAGAAACTGTACTGGATCTCTTGAGTTCATCGAGTCTTGTTCCATGATCAGCATGTGACCTCAATGACAGTCTCTTTCTAGAGCTGGAACCCAAACCTTTTTCAAGCAGAAGTAATTTTCTTGAAGAGTGACATATCCGGACATGACCAGTGTTGGCAGCTGGCAGCGGCAGGGCTTCGTGCCGGCGGTTACTTGTGGAGTTCCTTCAGTTGGTTTTCTTCTCTTCACCCGCACAGGAGGTGTTGCTGCAGCAGGACGGCCTGAAGCAGATAGTGATAAACAATCACGTTCTGCGACGTGAAATACTGAGGCAAAGGGAGGTGAGCGAGCTGGGGAAGAGCCAGCGCAGTGCAGCAGAGCCAGGCACCCTCAGCCCTTCCCCTTCGTGAGGATTTTGTCTGCCTGAGTGGGGTGCGTTGCCTCCCATTTCCCCTGGAGGCAGTGGGCCGTTGGGACATCCTGAGGATGAGCAGTCCAGCAGATATTTCAGGAAGCCTGTTAGGGGCTTACTTGCATGAGGGATGTTTTCTAGCTCTGCTGTTTGCAAAATCTCTTAAAACTTTAATTCTCTTGCAAAGTAAAGGACTCTCAGAAATGTTGTTCATCCAGATTATTAAGGACCTGGAAGAGGAGGTTGGTGAACTGAAGAGAAGCATCCAGACACTCCGCCAGAGTGCAAGGGACCCAAGAGAGCTGATCTTTGCTGACGTTCTCCTCCGCAGACCAAAGTAAGGCTGGTCGGTGGGCAGGCACAGCCCTTTCTCTGTGGCCTCGGGTTGCAGAGTCTTTGGTGCTGAGTGCTAATAACCTTACCCCATCACTTCCACAGACGTCACTGTTAAACCTACATCCAGCCCAGGGTACAAACCCCCAGTTATGCTGGGTTCTGCTTGGGAAGATGGCTGCAGGGTCTCGTGGCCTTGCCTAAGAGTAGCTAGGAACTAGCCACAACTCTAAACTGATGTGCTGCCTGCTTCAGTCGCATCACATCTCTCTTCTGGGTTTCCCTTTGTGCAGCCTGCAAGCGGGGATTATTAGCAGCTGCAGCCAGGGACAGTCAGGACCAGCAGAGCTTTTCAAGGCCTTTGTGCCTGCACTGACCTTACTTTATTGTTGTTTTCACTTTGTAGTTGGGAAGCAAAACTGAGGGAAGGTGGCAGGCTCGCGAGGAGCATCCCTGTCAGGGCAGGTCGTGCCCACCTGGAGCCACCTTGCTGGTTGTGTGAAATGGCCCCGGTGCCCTTGTGAGAACAAAGCCGGGCAGCCATTTCCCTCACATGTAAAAAAACGCGTTGGCAACATTGGCTGGCAGCAAAAAGGCAAAACTTGGGGATCTTTCTCACCGCTCTTTCCCTGCCCCTGTTTTCTGGGAGTTAATTACTTCCTGAGTGGAGGCCGTGGCTAATCCCCACCCCTGCTTACTGTCATGTGTTGTGCTGGATATAAGAATTACAAAGCGTAAGGCGAGCCCTCACTTAGCTCTGAAGGGGAGAAGGCCCTGGCTGGCTCCATCAGAGGAATATGGGGATCTCTTCTCCAGGGAGAGACCCGGACTGGCCAAGTCTGTGGGCTGAAGCATGCCAGCAGCCAGCTGTGACGAGCTGTTTTCATAGAATCACAGAATTGTTGAGGGTGGAAAAGCCCTTTAAGCTCCCCCAGCCCAACCGTTCCCCTACCCCTGCCATCCCACCACTAAATCCTGGCCCTCAGCACCTCGTCTGCCCGGCTGTTAAATCCCCCCAGGGATGGGGACTCAACTGCCTATAAAATTGTTCTTGGCACAGCGAGGCTGCTAACGGAGTCATTCCTTTGAAGCTGGTCCCGCTGCTGCAGGTGCGGGCCAGCCCCTCCGCACCTCACACGCACGGCGGGGGGGGTACTTTGCATGAAAATGTCATCCCTTGGGATGAACAGATGCTGCTCACCCAGCAAACCAGTGGTGCATGCGACGAGGGGCTGGATCTCCCGCTCCAGGGCCTGGGTTTTAGCTGGAAGCCAGGTACGGCTGCAGTGCTGCAGGTCCACGAGCTGAAGCAGGAGGAAAGCCTGGAACGTGTCAGGAGACAGCAGGGGGAGGCAAGCGGCTGCGTGATGGATTAGTGCAACTTAATTTTTCCGATAAAAAAAAGGAATTAATTAGCCTTGGCAGCTGGTGGGGCCGGGGTTACTGAGGGTGGCTGGGAGAAGAGTTAAAAATAGCAGGAAGGCCTAAGTGGAAAGTTTCTGTAACATCACAAGTCAGGCATTTGGTGCTTACCCGCCCTGACAGGCGGTGGCCGATGCCAGAGCCCTCTCCAGCATCCCTCAGCCCTTTCCCACTGACCTCCCTGCAACTTTTCACACGGCTTCACCAGCCCTTTGTTTTTTTCTAATTAACCCTTTCACTCCAGACGCTGGATTTGCTTCATGAAAGAGCAAAATCAGACACGAGCTGTGCTCAGCCTGGTGGTGTAAGGCTGCGTAGGCTCCTGCTGCCCCTCTCTGGGTCCCTGCATGCTGCTGGCAGTGCGTGGAGCCCGGAGGAGCTGCAACCCCCTGCATACCCATTCCCACCCACGTTTCAGTTTCCCCTCATTAAAAATCCTCTTGCTTCAAGGGGCGCCGGGTGGATTTCGCCAGCAGCTTCAGGCCCTGCACGGGGGCCACTCTGGACGCACAGTTTGTCCTGGTCTGAGACAGAGATGGATGAGCACAGCTCTGAGCAAGCCCAGCTCCCTGTGCTTGTCTTCTCTCTGCAAGAAAGCAGATGTACCTGGCTGCTCCGACAGGCGTTTTCTGCTTCTGTCTTTTTTTCGGGATCGATGGTGAGGGGCAGCTAATTTTATGCCTTCTCCCCCTCGGAGCCGCAGGGGTTACGTCTGGCTCTGCCTCCCTGGGAAGGCCAGCGAGCACCGAGGCCGGCTTTGCAGAGGGCTTGGTCGCAAGCACGGTCTAAGAATGGGCCGTGGAGTGGGGCTTGGGCTTGGAACCGATGTCTTCCCTAGGCAGAGCGGTCAGTGGCCGGGGCAGGCCGTGGAGGGTGAGCCAAAAAGCAAAACAGCACTGGGGTGAGCTGGGGGTCGTGCCAGGCTCTGGTTCATGCTGAAGAGGGGCTAAGCACAGCAGCCCTCGCCCACTTTTAAAGGGGGTTTTCCCCTTCTCCCCCCAGCTGCTTGCTTTGTCCCAGAACAAGCATCCAGTCCCTCCCCGCTGAAAACCAGTTCCAGACCCTGGGGTCGCAGAGAAGGTGGCACAGCAGACATGAGGCAGGCATCCCTCCACGCGCCCTGTGCCCTCTGATGGCCAGGCTGCTGAGCAGCTCAGGTGCCTCCAAGCTCTGCAGTCGCCCACCTCCCACCCTGGCTGCCCAGGAGCTTCTCCTCCTCCTCCTCCTCTTCCTCCTCGCACCACACCAGCCGAAGCTCGTCAGCTTATTCTCCTTCTTTGCTTTCGCCCCTCCTAACTCTCCTCTCTCTCTCAGGCGCACGCCGGATACCGAGGTGGTCCTCAGCATCCCTGCCGAGGGGACGCCGCCCGTCGGATGCTCGGCCAGGCTCCACTCGCAGGCCCCTTGCCCAGCACAGGGCTCGGCAGGGCTGGGATGAGGTGCTGAGCTGCAAAGCCCCCCTTTTGCCATCAGCACTTCTCCACCCCGGCCCCGCTCAGCCACCCTGGGGTCCCACCAACGTGGCTGTATGGTGCAGTAAAGGTGTTGTCGTTGTTCCCGGACAGCCTGGGCTGTGCTGTGCTTGGGGGGGGCAGCGTGGCGGAGCCCCCGCCCGGGACCGGGGGACGCCGCCCCGGCGCCGGGGCCCGGGGACGGGGGGGGCGGCGGCCGGGGGCGCGGGCCGGGCTGCCCCCCCGGGGCGGCCTCCCCCGGCCGCAGATGACCCTGAACACGAGCAGGAGCCCGCTGCGGAGGAGGGCCAGCACCCCACTCCCACGGGGCGAGCCCTGCCACCCCCAGCTCGCCCAGTCCGCCTCTGAGCCGGGCGGCCGGGCCGCGGCACCCCGGGGAAGCTGGTCCTCCGAGTCCTCGGGCTCCTCGGGCTCCTGGGAGCCCCTGTACCGTGTGGTGCTGCTGGGCGACCCCGGCGTGGGCAAGACCAGCCTGGTCAACCTCTTCGCCGGCATCCAGGAGCGGGACCTGCTGGAGCAGCATGGAGGTGGGGGGCTGGCGGGGGTCCCTCTGCGGCAGGGTCACCCACCGTGGGGCCCGGAGGAGGTGGCGGGGAGGTCGTGTGAGTCCGGGCTGCGTGCGCACGCGGCCTGGTGATGGGAAAAACCCGCGTGCGAGGTGGAGAGGAGCCCGGTGCCCGGGCCGAGTCTCGGCTTGGTGCCCCGCCAACTGGGCTCTCCTGGTGTCTTGCAGAGGCCACGTACGAGCGCACGCTGTCTGTGGATGGCCAGGAGACCACGCTGCTGGTGATGGACACCTGGGAGCCAGAGCAGCCGGTACGGCGGGGCCAGGGCTGGGCACTGCGGGGAGCCCACGCTGCCAGCGGGGCCGGGTGAGCTGGGACGTGCCCAGGGGACATGCCCAGGGGACATTGCACGGGCACAGCCACTGCTTTGGGGCCTCTGAGCACCACAAGGGTCTCCCCGGGGCTTCCCCGGCCGTGTCCAGGGCTCGCTGCTGCCCGTGCTGCAGAGCGGGAGACCCGTGCTGGGCGAGACAGGGCTGGGGTCACATCTCTGACCAGCTCTTTGCCCACCTTTCCCCCCAGCATGGGAGGCTGCCCACCCTGTCCTCACCAGCGGGGGCTGTTGTGGCGCATCAGGAGCAGTGGTGTGGGTACAAGGTGCCCCTCGCACGTGGGGCGGGCAGGCGGGGGGCAATAAGGGGCTGTGGGGAGGGAGCATGGTGCCAGCCTGCTTTGAAATGCATGGAGATGGTTTGGGAACGGGGCTGAAGGAGCCGACTGGGCAAATCCACGCGAGACGGTGGGACCAGCAGAGCAGTGCTGCAGCCAAGCCAAGCTGAGCCCACAGCTCCAGTTTGTTGCTGATAGAGGAGGAAACACTCCAACACCCCCCAAAATCAGGAGCTTTTAATCTGCATTTTACTAATGGGGCCGCACATCTGCTCCCCATGATGCAGGGGCTGGTAGGGCGTGCTGGCAGGTCCCATCGGTGCTGGGGTGCTCTGCAGTTCCCCAGTAGTGGTCGGGGCTGCCAGCAGCCCCTGTGGAGCAGTGACATCTTGTTCCCCACGCGTTGGCAGGGTGAGGAGAGCTGGCACCGCAGCCGGTGCCTGCAGGTGGGGAACGCCTACGTCATCGTCTACTCCATCACCGACCGCCGCAGCTTTGAGAGCGCCTCGGAGCTGCGCATCCAGCTGCGCTGTGCACGGCAGGCCGAGGACATCCCCATCATCCTGGTGGGGAACAAAACCGACCTGGTGCGGTGCCGCGAGGTCTCCATTGAAGGTAAGCAGTGGGGAGGGGGGGATCTGGCTGATGGGGACCCCCGTGGGGGGCCCTGTGCCTGGGCTCCCTGCCCAGCTGCTTTCCCCACGTCTGTCCCCTCATCCCTGGATGTGCAGCTCCTGCCCCACACGTGGCAGCGCCTGTCCCTCAGCGCCTGGGGTGCCAGCGGGGCCATGCCCCCCCCTCCTTGCCCTTCCCTTGCAGAAGGCCGTGCCTGCGCCGTGGTGTTTGACTGCAAGTTCATCGAGACGTCGGCAGCTCTGCAGCACAACGTGGCCGAGCTCTTTGAGGGGGTGGTGCGGCAGATCCGCCTGCGCTGCGGGGGCAAGGAGGCCCATGCATGCCCTGCTCCTGGACAGAAACGCAAGGAGAGCCTCACCAAGAGAGCCCGGCGCTTCCTCGACAGGCTAGTGGCCAGGAACAGCAGCAAAGTGGCCCTCAAAGTCCGCTCCAAGTCCTGCCATGACCTGTCTGTGCTCTGAGAGCCGCCACTGCCTTCCCGACCTTCCACACATGCAGGCTGGGGACTCTCCTCTCTGCCAGCAGCATGGCCAGTGGTTCTCCAGGCAGAGCCGGAGTGATGCGGAGGATGTGGAGCTTTTTTTAACCGGTGCTGAGGGATGCCCAGGGTGCTCTGGATCTGGCCACTTCCCCTCCAGAAGAGGGAACAAGGGGGCCCATGGGTCCCCTGGGCTGCACCCATGGAGCAGAGGGTGGGGCAGGCCCCTCTGTGTGGGGTGGTGGGATCCTGACTTTGGGAGGCTCCTGGGGAGCCAGAGGTGAGGGGTGGCCGTGCCCCGGGGCAGGGCTGCCTGCAGGGCTGGAGCGGCTCCGGAGGCTGCCAGGAGCATGGCCAGTCCCACTCACGGTGCCCATCCTTTGCAGGGCAGCAGGGACCACCGAGGGCACTATCACGGTGTCCACCTTGAGGACATCCATCGCCTGGCACCCCCAGCCCCTCTGCGCCAGGGCTTTGTGCCACGTCTCCCTGGCACCGGTGTTTCTCGGACTGAGGTTTTTCTGCTCTCTCCATACTGCTGCAATGGGAAAACCCTCGATCTGCAGAATAAACCACATCAGGGAGCTGCTGGTCTCTGCTGGGTCCTTGCCATGGGGAGCTGTGTCCCAGAGCTGCATGGCCGGATTCAAGCCCAGTTCCTTGCCTGCGGCCAGGGCAGAGGATCTGCCTCCTGCCCCAGCCAGGCCTCGGTGGGCTCCAGCTTCACCGGCTGAAACGTCTTGGGGCAAGGAGACCCTCCCTCCAGGGCCACCTTTGGCCACCCTTGGTGGAAGTCCTGATTCTGCGCCTCAGTGCTCGCAGCGCTCCTGCCCAGCTCTGGAAAAGCCCCTGGCAAGGGCTGGGCTCTGCTGAGGCTTCAAGCCCCTGAGCACCACAGGAGCTGCAGCCTGGGCAGGGAGCTGGGTGCCGGTGGCTCCTGGGCCCCGGGAAGGGGCAGGGAGGCCGGAGCCGAGCAGCCTGGCACAGCGGGAAGGGTTTTTGGGGCGAGCAGCCGGGCATGGCAGGGAGCCTGCTCGGCAGCCCCGGGCCCGGCGCCAGGGAGGATCAGCGGTGCCCTCCCTCCCTGGGTCAGGTCGGGAGTTTCCGTTCGTTCTGCAGCTCGAGCATGGGGAGCTGCTCAGAGAGGGGGTCACCAGTGCAGAGGGGACACTGGGATGGGATGGCACCCTGTCCCCATGGGAAAACAGTCTCCGTGCGTGCAAACCCTGGTGAGGGTTTCTCCCCGCTGGCTCTGTCCCCAGGACCAGGGAAGCCAGCTCAGACTTTCCTCCTTGTTGCTCCCCGAGCCCTTGCTGACCGCAGTGTTGCTGCTTTCCCCTTCCTGCTGCTCCGGCTCCAGCTGTTCTGCCGGGGCCCTGCCCTGGAGCTCCCCACATCCCGGTTCCCGGTGCTGGTGAATGCGATGCTGTGGTTCACACAGCATCAGCTGCGCTGGGGCCAGGGGCTGCACACCAGGGACAGGGGCTCCTTGCTACTGCCGGTGCCTCCCACGGCTGCAGCCGGCATTTCCCTGCGGCAGGAGGCAGCGGGGGGGCCACGGGATGGAAAGTTGGCAGCCAGCGGAGAGGGGAGTGGAAAGAATGAGCTCAAACCCAGAAAAATGCGGCCGTGCTGGAGGGTGGGAGGAGAGGCCGGGGGGGGGGGGGCTGCGGCGAGGCACTGGGGAAGGAAAGGAAGGAAAGCGGAGGTGCTGGTGGGGGCCGGGGGCTGCCTGCAGCCCCAGCTGGGCCCGCACCTGGGGCAGGTGGTGCTGGGGTTCAGCAGCCCCAGCCCCCAAAGCAAGCGCCCTCGGGGCCGTCCTGGTGCCCTCCCTCCATCCCTGGCTGGCAATGGGCCCTGCTGCGATCTCCCCCAGTCCTCCCCAGCGCCACTTGCCCTGTGCCATCAGTCCCAGCGTGTCCCACTCTGCTCATTGCCTCCCTGGGACAAGGGACCACGCTGGCTCGTGGCCGTGCTGGGACGCTGGCCCCGAAGGCTGCCCTGACCCTCCCTGCACACCGGCCCTGCTCCAACGGGCCGCGGAGATGCTGCTGGTTTTTTTGCTCAGTTTCCTCACTCCATGCACAAGGACGTTGCAGGCGCCTGTGGCAAAACCCACTCCCACCCGGCAGACAGCGCCGCACCGGTGCTGAGCCCAAGTCCCGGCCTCGGGGCAGCCGGACTGCAGGCATACGGAGATGGATGATGGCCCAACTGCTCCCCCTCCTCCTCCAGCCCTCTTGCCTGTCCCCCATGAGCCCCTGGTCCCCCCATCCGCCACCAGCCCTGAGGGGACAGGGGCTGCAGCCCACGGGCCAGGGCAGCCACCCCGAGGATCATTGCTCAGGAGCATCGCTGCGGGGTGCTCCAGGTTCCTGATTCCTGGGGGCACGGCGGAAAAACACGCGGAGCTGCTGATCCCGCTCCTCGGGCCGAAACCAAAACCAAAGGAGAAGCCTTGGGGGATTCCTGTCGAGGGACTTTGCAGCTCCCCCCTGAGGGGGGCTTTGTGAAGGGGGGATGTGTTGCATCTTGGAGCCCCAAACGGGGCTGGAGAGCAGCGGGGCTGCAGCGCGGGGGCCGAGCAGCGGGTGAGGTGGGGAGGGAAGCGTCGCCCTTCGCCCTCCCCAAGGGCTCACCAGCCAAGCCGGGCTTTAGGGGACGGGTGGGCACCCAAAGGGGTCTGCAAGGGCTGGGCGAGGGGGGCGGTGGCTGCACAGGGCCATGCCGTGCCGTGCCGTGCCGTGCCACTGCCCTCGGTGCCCGTTCCCTTCTGTGGGAGAACCGGTGGCAGGGAGAGGAGAGCGTCCCGGGCGGGAGGCCAAGCCCCGCAGAGAGGGGCTCTCGGGAGGCCTCTCCATCTGCCCAGCGCCTATGAATCACCCCTGGTCCTGAAATAGATCCCCTTTTTTTTTTTTTTTTTAAGAACAAAAAAAGAGGAAAACATTAAAAAAAAAAAAAAATTTAAAACTTGCTTTTTAATCCCTGCTGCACTCCCTTCCCCTGCCCGCGGCTCAGATCTAAAGCGGGGGCAGCGCCATTTAACTTTGCTCAATCTTTGCCTTCGCTGGTGTCTTTGCCTCGGAGCAGACCCTCGGCCCGGCGAGGGGACGCGCGGGAGGAGGAGGAGGAGGAGGAGGAGGAGGAGGAGGAGGAGGCAGCTCGGTGGCACAGCCGGGCTGCCAGCGGCTCCGGAGGGGAGGGGATATTTGTGAGGAAAACACACATTTCGGCCAATTTTCCAGCAGAGCCCTGGCCCCAGTCCAGCGGCCCGGAGAGTCTGGTGCCGTGCAGGACGCATTTTTTACAGAGGGGGCGTCCGCCGAGTGTGGCCACGGCTGGGCCATGGGAGGCCCGGCGGCGCAGGAGGGGTCCTCGGGAAGCGGTGAAGGGCAGGGAAACCCAGGGCTGGCTGGAGGAGAAGCCCGGGAGCCCCCGCTCCAACTCGCCCGGGCTGACGGCAGCTGAAGCCGCCACCTTCCCACTCGCGGCCCTCGCGGCCTGGGGCTGCAGGCGGGGGTGGCCCCGGCCGGGATCGGGCCCCCGCTGCCCGTCTCCTAGCAACGCGGCCCGGGTTGCCGGGGGGCGTGGTGAGCGCCGGCGACGTCGGCGTGTGACGCGCTTCCGGTCGGTAAGGGGGACGTGTCCCTAGCGCGCGCGGGCCGGAAGCGGACCGCGGTGGGAGCAGCCGCCATGGAGGAGGCCGCGGACGGCAGCGCCGCCGGGGCCGGGGCCGGGCCCCCCCCGAGGGCATGGCGCTGGCCTACGGCAGCCTCGTCCTCATGGCGCTGCTGCCCATCTTCTTCGGGGCGCTGCGCTCCGTCAGCTGCGCCAAGAGCAAGGTACCCCCGCCCCGCCGGGGCTGCCCGGCCTCCCCCGCCCCGCCGGGGCTGCCGCCCCCGGCTGCCCCGGCCCCCGGGGGAGGCAGGGGCGCCCGGGGGCGGATCTGGCTTCCCCCGGGGCCTTCTCCAGCCCCGTCCTCGCTGTCACGATAAATTCAAGTGCTGCAAAAGTCATAACCCCGCCTTGGACCCCCACGGGAGATGCTGGGCTGGGGGGAACTCGTGTGTGGCTCTGCTGCCCTGCAGCGCTGGGGCTGCTCCAGGGGTGCTGCCTGCACCCCCCCCACCCTGCACCCCCCCACCCTGCGCTGTCCCCGCATCCCGTCGTGCTGCTCCCTGCATCTCGTGCCTGGCCTTGGGAAGCAGTTGGGACTTAAATCCCAAAGCTTCGGCTCCTGGAGCTCAGCAGAAGGGACTCTCTTACGCAGTCTGATTTATTTATTTATTAAGTCCCCTGTTACATCAGGGGTTTCAACTGATTTTAGTGGGGTTCCTGGCAGCCCAGGCAACTGAAGTCAGCGAGCGGGGCCCAGCCATGGTGCCGGGGGAGGGGGGAGGGATTTCTCTTCGCTCACACTGCAGGGAGCCGGTGGCTCTTTGGGCGCTCGCTTCTGTGTTGCTGGGCGCTGCCTGGCAGCTGCCGTGCCCGGGATAAGCCGTTGTTCCTTCGCAGGGTTGCTTTGCATAAGGGCTTCTGCCAATGTGCACTCCGTCCGGTGCTGGCCGCAGGTGTTTGCCTGCACAAGATTCGGTCTGCGGGCAGGGGCGCAGGCAGCCCTCTGCCTCTCCTCTGAAAGCTGAAGGTCTCTCTTGGGAAAGGTCTCGAAAAGGGGCTGGTTCAGCTGGTGCAAAGATGTCTCGGAAGGCGAAAGGCGTTTATAAACCTGGGGCTTTTGAGCACAAGGAGTGTCCCAAGGGTGAGGCGAGGGATGAAAAGGTGATGGGAGAGAAACGTCATTCGGAGGGTGATCGACATATGGTGCGCACAGATGGGGAGGCTGATGGGGACGGCCGGGCACAAGCAGCGAGGGAGCTCGGCTTCCCTCTGGGCAGGGGGAGAAAGAAACAATGCCAGCGCAGTAGTGGGCAGGGTTTGGGGTTTTTTTTTTTTCCCTTCTTTAAGAGGAAAAAAGCTGTAAATCGTGGCAGCCCTTGGAAGGACGAGTGCAAGGTTTGATTTTTCCATCTCAGGCTCTGCCTGTGACACAGCCCCACCTCTGGGAGTGACGGGGGTCCAGCGGGTGCCCTGCCCTTCTCAAAGCCGCCGCGGAGCCCTGCTCATTGTGTCTGTTCACCTCTTTCTCAGGTAGGATGCCAGAGCAGGGGCTGATGCACTCCTGTCCTCTCCTTCCCTCCCCAGAACTCCTCGGAGATGCCGGAGACCATTACCAGCCGAGACGCTGCTCGTTTTCCCATTGTTGCCAGTTGCACCCTTCTGGGGCTCTACCTCTTCTTTAAAGTAAGTGAACGACGCCGGCGGGTGCTGGTGCTGGAGCTGGTGCCCGCCATCCTCCCAGCCTGGTCAGGAGCTCCCAAAGTGGGACTGACTCCATTTTTGGCCTACCCTAGTTGGGGGCCCTTAGTGTTGGGCCAGAAAGTGTGTAAGGCTGCACGGCTCGAGCTCTTCGATGTCACCACGCAGGAGGACGTCAATTCTCACCCAAACTGTAAGAGCTTGGGGTAAATCGGAGCCTGGTTGTGCATGGCTCTGGAGAGCTGCCGAGGGGTGAGTTCACCACTGAGCTCTGCCTGCCTCTGTGGGCTGACCTGACGGTGTGCGATCTGAAACCAGAGGCTGCCAGGGACTGCTGAGTTGCAAATGCTGCTGTCTCTGTGCTGTGCTCCGTGCTGTGCTCCCAAAGCCATCTCGGCTGCAGGTCTGGGGGATTGCGAGTGCATGGGCAAGCCCCTGTGTGTTCAGGTGAAGTCTTTTTAGACGTGCAGAGCCAACAAGCAGAGTATTCTGCCCGTTCCCAAGTCACAGATAGGAGATCTCAGCGGCAGGTGCCTTCAGCTCTGTGGAGGGGGTGTCTTGGCTTAAAACTCCTTTGTCTGCCCATGCACAACTGCATGTGGCTGAGCTCCTGACAATCCATGGGGTTGCCAGTGCAGAGCGGTCCTGTTGGCACAGCAGCTTCCAGCCCTGCTGTCCTGGGCTGCCTGTGAGGTGGGAGGGTGCTCCTGGCTGGCCCGGTGAGGTTTAATCTGCAAAACTGGGAATATCTCAGTTTACGGTCCCTTCTCTGCCCATTGCAGTTACTGCCCAGCAGCCGATTGATGCTGCGGGCTCCTACCCTGGCTCGAGAGGCTGCGTGGGCTGACGGCCGCACCGTGCAGGTCCTTACCCTGACGTGGGCCTGGGCGCCAGCCCGCGCTGCGGCTGCACTGGGAAGGCGAGTGTGTGTCGCAGCCTGCACAGCCATGGAGGTCAGCTCTGCAGCAGCAGGCAGGATCAGGCCATGTGCCCTGCTGTCCCAGCACTGAAGTTTAGCCTGTGCATCCGCTGGGGCTGCAGCTCCCCTTGTAGGTCACCAGTAGTAAAGCTGAGCATCTGCTGAGCCTCTCCTGACAGTGGGGTATGGAGCAGGCACCAGACCCTGCCACCGGGCCCCATTGGCCACTGAAAGGACCCCCTGCAGCCCACCCCTTCCCTGTGGCCCTCATCTCAGGGTACTTCTCCACCTCCACAGGTGCCTTTTCTACCTCTTGCTCCTGGCTGGGATGGAGACACCAGGAAAAGAAGTGCTGAATGTGCAGTGTGGCCCTGTTGAAGTCGCTGCGTAATCAGCAGCTTTTCCTTTTAATATCTGCATCCTGCTGAGAGTTCTCTTATTCCAGCATCCCCCTTCCAGGAGAGCACAGAGGACCCCGAGGTCCCCCCATGCTGGGCTGTAGGGGTGTGATTCGGCAGTAAGGCAGTGTGTGCGTTGGAGGGCAGGATTTCTAATAATACCCTGTTTAATTAGGGCAGGACACGCTCAGCCCGCTGCAGTAGCGAGGCGGGGGTGCTGCTGCTCCCCTCTGCCGGGGCAGCCCCCAGGAGCAGCGTGGTGCCTCGCTCCCTGCTCCGGCTCACTCTGCAGGGGACGTGTGGGGGAAGCTCTGTTCCTTTCTGCAGTGCAGGAGTTATTTTTTGACCTGAGCACCTCGTAGATGTGCAATGACTCTCAGACCCGTTGTGCTTGTTCTGTGAGCACGCGGCTGTTTCCAACTTTTTTCACATCAGTGGTGCAAGAATTTGGGTTATTCCAGCTATTCTTCTCGTCTCCCTGGAGCACTGACACCGCAGCTGCCGATCCAAGGTGAAGCGCTTCCCCCTGCTGTAGATGGGGGGAACGCTGCAGTAACTGCCCCCTCTCTGGATTTGCCTTACAGATATTCTCTCAAGAGTACATCAATCTTCTGCTTTCCATGTATTTCTTTGTGCTGGGGATCCTGGCCCTGTCCCACACCATCAGGTACAGCGGAGGGAAGGGTGCAACTGGGGCGGGGGTGTCCAAGGCTGCCCGCTCTGCGAGGCAGCAAGGTGTCAAGTTTAGTGGGGGGTTTCTAGAGCACCGTTGCCTTGAGGCAGAGCCAAGTCCCAGCTCGCAGGGTGTTTTGCCTTGGTGGTGTGAAGGGCTCTCCAGGGAGGCAGGCCCAGAGCATGGTGTGGACCCTTCCTCATGGGACAGCCAAGGGCAGAACTGAAGTCTTGGGGGTTCCCAGCAATCTGGTACCCCACACAGCATCACCGGGAGAGCTTGTGGAGGTGTGGGTGGCCACTGTTGTAGGAGCCACGATGGGCTGGCACAGTCCTCGCTGCCCTGTGGAGGAGAGAGCTCCTCGGCACCCGTCTTCCTCTTACTGGAATGGCTGAATCAGGCAGCTGAAGCTCACAGTAACGTCCCCAGCCTCTCGTGCTGATGCTTGGCGCAAGGTGTTGAAAGCTCAGGCTGTTTCAAGTAACTGAAAAAGTAAAACTGGTTTCCTGTTTCCTGAGCTCTAGGGCTTTGGGGACCAGATGCTTTCCCTGGAGTGGTGCTGTGGCAAGGGCTTCCCCCACTCTGCAGGAGGGCAGTTTGGTGGTGGCACAACGAGTTCTGGGTGTGCAGTACCCTGTACAGTGCCAGGGGGCTGGTGGAGGGGCACAGGGAACCAGCTGGGGTCTGGGGTGGGTCCTAACTTCTTGTGGGTGATGCTCTGTGCCTGTTGCCCTAGAGCGTTTGGCGGGGGCTGTCACATACGGGCAGATCAGACCTCTGGGGAGGACAAGGTCCCCCTGTCTGTGGCCTGGGACTGAAGCTGGGGCTCCTGCCAGTCCCTGACGTGGCAAAACCTGGCGTTTCCCTGTCTCTGGAGGGCGTGGGGGCCAACGTCGGTGCTGTGATGCCATCATGCAGAGGTGCTGGGCAGCACATCCAGCGGGGTTTCTCTCTAACTGGCCTTCTCTGCACCTCTTGTTTCAGCCCCACGATGAACAGATTCTTCCCTGCAAATTTCCCCAACAAACAGTACCAGCTCCTCTTCACCCAGGGCTCTGGGGAGAGCAAGGAGGGTATGTTGGCTCGCCGGTCTCTCTGGGGGCCTGAAAGTTTTCTACCTTCACTATTCTGTTTCTTGCTCACTTGGCGTTTTGACTTTCAGCCCACTGAAACAGCCTTCTCAAAGACTTGCCTCTTGCTCCCTGCCATGCGTCTGTAGCCAGCCTGAGCCCCTGTGTCCCTGCAGCGCTGGGGCTGCCGCGTGCGTGCCGGTGGACGCTCTCCCTCTGTGCTGCCCAGAAACAGATCCCAGAGTGCTACAGGAATCGAGCTCTGGCTGCTGCTCAATGCGCTGCCGTTATTTAAGCTCCTTGGGAAGCACAGTACTGACTTTTTTGTGCTGCCATAACTGATCTGATTCAAATCTTTGCCCTGGTAGAAGATGCCTTGATAAGTATCCTGCCCAGTGGCTTTACTGGTAAGGGGTACTTCTTCTAGTGATACCACCAGGAATTAACTGGTGCAGGAAGAGGGAGATGTGCCTCTCCCTGTCTTAGACAGTGCCTGAATCCAATTTCCGTACTGACAGAAGGATCGCAGATGCTGTCCATGTGGCAGAGTCTGGCTGAAGGTGAAGGTCTGGGCTTGCCAGGGCCGGCAGCTCGCTCGCATGCAGTTTGCTCATGTTTACCATGGGCACGGCCATTTCTGTGGGTACCGTCCCCTCGTTGGGGTGTGAGTGCTGTGGTCTGTCTTGCTCCCAGCTGTAAAGTCACTCGTCTCTGCCCTGTGTGGGAAGGGGAGCTGCCCGGGCTGCCCAAAATCTGACTTCTCTGTTTTATTGCAGAAATAGTGAATTACGAGTTTGACACCAAGGATCTCGTATGCCTGGCCCTGAGCAGTGTTGTGGGGGTCTGGTACCTGCTGAGAAAGGTAAGCGGGCGGCAGCCCTGTTGTGGCGAGGCCAGGGACCAGGCTGGATCAGACCTGGGCCCCTTTCCACGCAAGGCCTCTGCAGGCTGAGGCCCTGGCTCAGCACGTGCGGTGGGACCCAAATCTCCTTTTCCTGTTGTTCTCAGCACTGGATTGCCAACAATCTCTTCGGGCTGGCGTTCTCCCTCAACGGGGTGGAGCTGCTGCACTTGAACAACGTCAGCACTGGCTGTATCTTGCTTGGGGGCCTCTTCATCTACGACGTCTTCTGGGTAAACGGGAGCGTTCCCCGGGGCGGACGCGAGTTGCAGCCGTTGGCAGAAGGCATGTGTGTGGCGTTATGCCTCTTCGGAGGCAGCACGCTGGCTGCACACACGTTTGCAGTCAGGATTTCCACTTTCTTGGCCCAGAGGGGTGTGGTGGGGATGATGACGGAATCAAACAGTGGCAGAACATGGCTCAGCGAATGCATTTTCTTTTAATCTCTGGCTTAGAAAGCCCAGGGCTGTTTTGGGGTACCGGCCTGTGCGGCTTACCCAGTTCTGGTGACCGGTATTCCCAGTGGAGGTCTTCCCAATGCCTGACAGAGCTGCGGGGTGGGCTGGAGGATGAGGCTGCTCTGGGCTATGCTGATCCTGCTTGTATGGGCTGTGCCTCGGCTCTGTCATCTGCTGGCTTCGTTAGCGTCCTGTTCTCTTGCACAGAGGACCAGATACTGGAACGCCTCCAGTCTCTTTCCCTCAGATGGTGCAGCGCCCCAACACCTTCATTTTGAGGTTTTCCTTATCTCTCTGCGATGGGCTGGACCCCTGTTTCTCTTCGTGATGTCCGTATTCCCCAGTCCCTGCTGCCTCCACCTTCTGAATTACTGGGTTTCCAAATGTCTGAGAGCCTTGTATACCTTGAGGTCTGTCCAGCAGCTCTGCAGCTGCCTGAGTAATCCTTCCCTATTTAAGCCTGGCTACTGTGTGTTTTGTACTTGGCCGGTGCTGCCCCTGTTTCATAGGCTCGTTAACAGTCTCAGCTCTGTGGTTCGTTAGCCCGTGTGCCACTTCCTCTGCTGCTCTCAGCTGGAGAGGATTCAGCCTTCTGGCTTAGCACAGCCAGTGCCTCGCGCCCTGCTCGCTGTGCGAGTGTCCCCCCTGTGCAACCCTGGCTGCTCTCCGCTTGCTGGCTGTTTCCCGCCTCGGCTTCCCTGGCAGGTTTTGCTGGAGCCTCACGGAAAGGATGTCTTGAAGTGGTGACCTTCTTACTGTGCCCCTCTGTGGGGACCGGTCACTTGGATCTTAGCACAGATTTAATCACAGTGAGACCCAAGGAGGGTTTCAAGGAGGAAGGAGAGCTGCTCAGTGGATCACTGATATGGCCCCCGGCGTAGTCTCGGGCTGAGTTTGCCTGTGACGCCTTTCCCTGGTCCCAGTATGGAGTCCTGTCTCTTTGTGGTGATGCCCAGAGCTTGCTGCACCTAATGGCAGTTAATCTGATGCCCAGTGCTTGCTTTAAGGTTTCCCTTCAATTCCTGGCTCTAGGATCTTGCTCACTGGGTGCTAACCAGCTCCTGGTTTAGGTGCCTGCTGCTGGCATAGCTGGGACCAGAGGCTGAGAGATTAAAAGGAACAGAAATAAGGGTGGTGGCCCTACACGTTTACACTCCATCCCCCAAACAATGTCAGTATTTAAAGCTGATAGTGCAGTAAAAATAAATGACCTCGGAGCAAAATGCAGCTGATCTGACAATTGCTGCGGCCCCAGTTGGAAGCTCACGGGCAGCAGCCTGGCCCTGGCTGGGACTCTCCGCTGGGAGCTCCTGCCCTCGGATCACATTCTGCGTGGCGGTCAGGCCTGCTGATGAGTTGACTAATGAGAGCTGAACCGCCCAGCAGGGGTAGGTGCTGGGAAAGGCCGGGTGGTGGGCAGCACCGTGGCTCCGCAATGCGAGCGGCCTCCCTGGCGCCGCTCCGAAAGCAGGACGGCCGTGACGTGCTCACCTCCTCGAGCGCTGTCCATGCCTCCTCCCCTGGGCGGTGGGCTCACTTGCAGGACTCCGCTGCCTGCAGTTTGGTGGCTCTTTGGCTATTTGCTGCCACTGGGGCTGCTCCGGCCCTGAGGTGAGGCTGTAGCTGAGCATGTGCTTGTCCCTGTGCAGCTTTGATCACCTCGGACTTCTGTTTGCCTCTAGGTCTTTGGCACCAATGTGATGGTGACGGTTGCCAAATCGTTTGAGGCCCCGATAAAATGTGAGTAGATCTTCCCCGTGTGCTGGAAAGAGGGGCTGTCCGTTCTGCTGCGGTCACTGCCCCCCCCCCGCCGTGTACCCTCCACCTTCTAGAGGTGGCTCAGAAGGTGGGATGCGTGCAGGAACGCTTCCTGACCCCTTAGGCTGCTCCCTGGTGCCATGGACCTGCAGGGAGCCAGGCCAGGTCTCTGGAGGGGGATGGTTTGTAGAGCCCTGAGCTGGCTGGGTTAGTATGCAGCCCCAGAGTGGGTAATTTCACCACTTGAGAAAAAAAAAAAAAAAGCCCCAAGCCCCAAAAAATCAAAACCTCCAAAAAAACCAGCAGGAGGGGTGAATTTTGCTGTTGTGGAGAATGCAGTGGTTTGGGCCTTGGGAGCTGGGGCTGAAACCTGCACATGGGGCTGGCCCCAAACCTCTCGGTTTCCCATCCCAGGGTTGTCCCAGGAAGGGGAAGGGGGGAGCTGCAGAGGAGGAGAGGGCCGAGGGCAGGTACAGGGGTCTTGCCCTGCTCTGGTCCCTTTTTGGCAGGCACAGCGGTGCTGAGGTCTGCTCAGCACAGACCCTCCCCCCCTCACTCTTCCTCTCTTTACTCCTCGCAGTGGTTTTCCCTCAGGACCTGCTGGAGAAGGGACTGGAGGCCGACAACTTTGCCATGCTGGGTCTGGGAGACATTGTCATTCCGGGTAAGGACAGAAGAGGGGGTACGAGACCGGGATCGCCTGTCTGAAGGGGGTGTGGGGAGCTGAGTGGGTGCCTCCCTCCGCCTTTGGCCATGCCAGAGCCCTACAGGGGCTGGGGGCTGCTGGCTGCCGGGGCTGGGGGTCTCCTGCCAGGTCCAGGTGCTGTCCCAGTGCCTTGTGCCGCGAGAGGGCACTGTCAGCCCGAGCACGGCACCCAGCACCGCTTCGGGTCCTGCCCTACCTCCCTCAGCCTTCCCCACCACCTCCGTCCCCTCACTGTCCCCTTCTCCCCGCAGGCATCTTCATTGCCTTGCTGCTGCGGTTTGACATCAGGTGAGTGGGCGGCAGGGGAGGGTCTCTGGCAGGTTGGATCTTGCAGCATATTTGAGCTGCTTTTTGTAGAGGAAGAAGAGGAAGGGGAAGCCAGGAGCACAGTCGTGTGCTCCCCTCCAGGGCTTGGCGTGGGGACCTGGGAGAGCGGATGGGACGGGGGTGGGGGGTGCAAGGGGAAGCTCTTGGAAGAGCAGATGTGAGCAGGGCTGGCTTTGTGGGTAAGCCCTGAGCGCTGGGGGCGAGTTGTTTGAGCTGATGGGCATTGGTGTACACACAGCAGGGGAGGGGGCCAGGGCAGCAGCACATAACAGCCCCCCAGAGCCTCACCAGCTTCCCTGGCACCGAGGAGGAGAGGGCAGTGCTGCTGGCAGCAAGGGGAAGCAGCAACAACATGGGAAAGAGCCAGGGGTGCTGGCACTTGGGAAGTGCTCGTATGGGTATAAATAAGTGCCCAGCAGTGCTGGCTGCCTCTGAGATGCCACTGACGTTTGGGGAAGCAGCCCCTTCCCATGCAGGGAGGCTGCACCTACTGCCAAGGTGTAGCTTTCAGCAGTTGCCCCACACCGAAAGTCTCCAGCTGGGGAGCTGCCGGGAACGGGCCACTTCGTGCGACTGCGGTGGTGTGGCCCTGCTCCCTCTGGTCTGTGCCAGCTCTTCCAGGTGTTTCCACCCACATCCTGCCTGCACCTGCTGGGAATCCCAGTTCCCGCAGCCTGCCCTGTGATAAAACAGCACATGCTGAGAGCGGCGTGCCAGGGACCGGCCGTGCCTCCCCCGAGAAGGTGGGACCCTCTCCCTGGGTCCCAGCACCGATTCCTGCCCCCCAGTAGCCATCCAGCAGGAGGATCGCATGCCTCCTTCCCTTCCCCAGCCCCTCACCCGGGTGTCACAGACTGGGGGCTGCGGCCACTGGCATTCCCAAGGTCACTGGGCTCTGCTCCCTTTCCCTACAGCTTGAAGAAGAACACGCACACGTATTTCTACACCAGCTTTGTGGCTTACATCTTCGGGCTGGGCCTGACCATATTCATCATGCACATCTTCAAGCACGCCCAGGTGAGCTCCGCCGTGCTGCCTCCCGCAGATGCACGTCCCGAGCGGGAGATGCCAGCTTGGCCACGAGGTCCCTGCGTCGTGCCAGGAAAAAGTAGATGGATGCGTTCTTTCTCTCAGCTTTACTTTTCCAGTGCCTGCCTGTACCTTTCCCTGCCCAAAGCTTGTGTGCCTGGCTGGAGCAGAGTCCTGTTTGGGGCAAGGCTGCTTCAGGCAGCTGCGTTTCCAACAAAAGCACCTCAGCTGGGCTGCCCTGTAGTTTTGTGGCTCTTTGCAACCAGATTGCCCCTGAAGATCCACTCTCTGTGCTGCGGAGGGGCCCTGGGAGCCCCCGCACCACGGGTGCTGTCTGCACAGGGGCCCTTGGTGTGTTTGTGGCCCACTGGGACCTCACGGCAAGGGTTTTGTGCCGCTGCAGCTGTAACTTGGCTCTTGAAGCCACTTTCTGGGGCATTAACCCTCTGCAGGGCTGTAACAGATGCCACGGGTGCAGAGGGGACAGGGCCAGCTCGCCTCGCGCTCCTCCCGAGGGGTGATTTGTGGTTTGGTTTAACAGTTGTTTTTCTTCCCAACAGCCTGCTCTTCTGTACCTGGTCCCTGCATGCATCGGATTCCCGCTTCTTGTGGCCTTGGCAAAGGGAGAAGTAACTGAAATGTTCAGGTGAGCGTCAGCTGGGGACAGAGCTGTTTTGCCTGCGGCGCATGGAGTGCATGAAGCGTGCAGATGCTCCCACGCCTGGGCACAGCTGGAGGGACGGGTTCATCTGGGCACGCTCTGGGGGTGCGGGTGCACGTGCGTGGGCGGAGGGAGTGGGTCTGTGTTTGTACACGCCGGCCCTGGCTCCAGCCACCTCCTCGTAGCCGGCTGGGAGCTTTGGTGCCGTACCAACAGGCAGAGGCAGCATCTGGTATTGCTTTATGCCCTGGTGACAAACTCTTCCCGTGTGCTGGCAGGCAGGGGAGGGTGGGACTGCACACCTGGTGCTGAGATACTTGGTCATTGTGTCCCAGGGCCCGTGGGTGGGGGAGAACGGAGCCGGATCCGGCTGTGAGAGCAGCCAGGGCTGGTTCGAGCACATCCCTGCCTCCCCGCTCCGGTGAAGTATCCTGGTTTGCAGCAGTCTCCCTGCCCCAGGGACTGTGGGTGCAGAGAAAGGGGTCAGTGCTGTGCTGTCTCTCGGCCTGCCGCGCTCCAGGCGTTTGCCCGTTCGCTGTCGGGCAGCTTTGGTCTCCCGCCTGGACTGTGCCCCCTGCGTGGCCTGGCCCACCTGGGAGCTGTTTCTCCACCGTGCTCGGCCGGTTGTGCTCGAGGCTCGGTGGTCGCCCAGCACAGTTGCTTGTTTGAGCATGGCTGAAGCAGAGGAGGGAAGGGAACATATGTCCCACAGCGGGGCCGTGCACCCCCCAGCCTCCCCGCCTTGGGAGTGCCCCTGCCCACGGGGGCCTTCCCAAGCCCCCAGCCCTCTCAGAGGGAAACCAGCACCCAACTGGGGCGCAGCGGGGAGCCGGCTGCCCTCGGCTCCTTCCCCTCCCCTGGGAGATGCAGGTATGCGTGTTCCCACCGGGCCGGCGGCTGGGCCGGCTCCCCAGCCCTGCCGCACCTGCCCGTCCTTTGATGTTTGCTTCTGACGATCGCTGCTGCAGGCACTGAGTGTCCTGGGATCGTCCTTCCTGTGCACCTGGGATCCTGCAGCCGCTCTCCCCGGTGCCGTGACTCACCGGCTGACAGCAGCACCGCCTCCCGCGCCAGGAAACTGGGGAGAGACGAGCTGTGAGTCCGGCCCTCCTGGCAGCCGGGCACGGGGGGCTGATGCCCCCGCAGCACACGAGCACAAGCTGCTCCAGCAGCAAAGCGCTGCCTGCTGTTGTTTGCTGAGCCGTGCCCGGGCTTGGGGGGTTGCAGCCTTGATGGGCCCTGGGGTCCAACCCCCTTGAAGTCACTCCAGTTGCAGGCAGAGGAATTGGGATGTGGCCATACTCCTGCCTGGGGGGCACCGGCTCCCACCGCAGGAATCCCACCAGGTGTAGCTCCCCTGCGTGGCTTTGGTGCATCCTGCTCCTCCCCACGCTGACGGCAGCCCCAGAGCTGGCAGCTCCCCTGTGGGCTCTGCCTGCGTGTGGTGTCTTGCCGCAGCGGGCAGCTGCCCTGGGAGAGGGCAGCCAGGGTCTGGTGCAGCAGCAGGCACGGGGAGGGTGGGAGCGAGGAGATCGGTGCTGCAGGCCCGGGGAAGAGGTGATGATGGAGTAGGGGTTGGCAACATCGGGATCAGTTTTGTGGCTCCCAGCCTTGCCGAGCCTCCCTAGGCAGGCGGTGACCTTCCCTCTGCCTCCCTCGGCTGTCAGCAGCGGGGATCCCATCCTGCTGCAGACGCACTGTCCTCGAGCGGCAGGAAAGGGTCTGCCGCATCGGCCTGCTGCCTGCACAGCCCCTGGGCCACTCTGCTGCTGCCTTCCTGGTGCCCACGCTTGCTCTCCCGTGGGCTCCAGCTGCCGGGCTCTACCCATGCCAGCGGGAGCTGCCTTCTCCCCAGGTCTCAGCCCTTGCTCTCCCCTGCCGCAGCTCTGCCCTGGGGCCTGCCGGCAAGGGGAGCGTGGGCAGGAGCCTGCCAGCCCGGCCCCAGGACCACCCCAGCCTGGGCTAGCGGCCGCTGGCTGCCTGCGCAGGGGGGTGGGTTTGCAGCAGCCTCACTCAAAAACTCTTCTGCTTTTTCTCTCTCCCCCCCGCCCCCTTTCTGTCCTCGTCTCCCCTCTGTCCCTTCCTGCTTCCTCTCTCTCCTGCAGCTATGAATCCTCTGCTGAAATCTTGCCACACACACCAAGACTTACCCACTTCCCCACCGTGTCCGGCTCGCCGGCCAGCCTTGCTGATTCCATGCAGCAGAAACTGTCCTGTCCCCGCCGACGCCGGCAGCAAAGCCCTAGTGCCATGTAGCAATCGCACGCGGTGCCCTTTCTCTGTCTGTCGCTCTGGCCAGGTAGGGGCTGGTCCCGGCTCTCCCCTTTCCCTGGGCAGAGGCAGTAGCGGTCACCTCGCTGCTGCGGGCCGGCTTCTCTCCCTGTCTTAGGGGAGGAGAGGATTTGACATCTCTGCCCTGATGCTTCCCACTGGAAGGCAGCGCTCATGAGTTTCCTTTGCCAGGGTCCTGGGGATGGTGCTGGGGCGGGGGGTTGCAGCCAGAGGAGCGAGTCCCTGGAGGGGGTCGCCGCTGTTGGTGTTGCTGCAGCTCCCCCTGCTAACCGGCCTCACTGGCACCAGTGCTCGGCGTGGGGGGAAGTGTGCTATCCAGGATTTCCGACGGCGCTCTCGGGAGCGACAGCGGGCACGGGCAGGCGGATGGACCCCCAGGCACGGAGCTGGCCTGAGGGTTTGGCGGGGGAAGCCCCAGCCCCTGGCTGGCTGGGCATACCCCATCCCTGGAGGTGTCGGGGTGTTGCAGTGCCCGTCTCCCCGCCTGGCTCTGCCCCGTCGGGTTTCCTACGCCGGGGGGCTGGTGGCTGGAGCCCACCCCCTCCTCAGCACGGCCCCTGCAGCGGGGCAGACCCCGAGCCTGCGGCCCCAGGCTGGACTGTCCCTGCCTGGCACAGGGCTCAGTCCCCCGAAGTCTGGCCCTGCTCACTCCTCCCTCTTGTCCCTCTCATCCCCAGCTACGAGGAGAGCTCTACCCCCAAGGAGGTGCCGGGGGCCTCCAAAGAAGAGACGACAGAAGCTGCCAAGAAGAAGAAGTGACCTTGCCCGCGGGCGGTGCCCGGCGCCGCCGGGCTGGGGCCCTTCCAGACCCTCTGCAAGTGACAGACGACGAAACAATTGTGCAAGAGCATCGTGTTGTGTGTGTTGGAGCAGCCGCCCAGGTGGGGTATCGATGTATGCCGCATAGCCACCCCCGCCGGCCCCCCGGGGCCGCGCCGCCTCCCCCCTGCCTCTTTATCTCCTGCGGGGGTGCAAGGCGGGTGGGGGGCAGACCACAGGCCGGTTTTTAAATTTTGTATTGTGCATTTGCTTTCTCTCATATTAAACCATGTCAAAGGAAGGAGTGCTGGTCTGGCCTCGGCTGCTGCTCCGGTTGCAGCTCCCGCTCAGTCGCCTGGCCGGCACCGGGATCAGCGTCCCGGCTCTCCGGCAGCCTTGTTCTCCCTGTGGGGCCCGGGGCCGTTGTCTGGCTGTTTCCAAGTGACCGTCCCCTTCCCCCTCCTGCTCCTCCAGTGCTCAGCCTTCCCCCGGCTGGCCTCAGCCTGGGCCCCTCCTCTGCAAGACCCAGATTTCAGGCTGTGGTTGCTGACCCCCAGCCTGTCCCCAGGTGGGTTTGAGCCAGGGTCTGGCCCTGGAGCAGGGTGGGTGAGCAGGGATCAGGGCACAGGAGCCCGGTGGGATGGGGACAAGCTCTGCCTTGGGTGCTGGGGCCTCAGCGAGCTGGGCTGAGCACCCACGGCCTGGGGGAGCAGGTGTGGGAAGGAAAGAGCTGGGTGAACCCAAACCCAGCCCCTGAGTGGAGTGAAGAGAGCATGGGCTGTCCCCCCTCCCTGCAGCGAGCCCAGCGCCAGCCTGCACCCCTGGGGGCTGGGACAGGCAGGGGGGGCTCCTGCAGCCGCTTCGGCTCCCACCAGGGCCGGCTGCCCTGTGTCCCGCAGCACCGGCAGTGTCCTCCCTGCCCGCCCTCGGGGCAGGCGTGCGGAGGATCCTGCATCCCTCGGGCCGTGCCCACTGCCAGAATAAATAGAAAGTGTTTGCTGGCTTGGCAGCCCCTCCACAAAAGCCGTATTGAACCATTATTCCCTGCATCGGCTGCGAGCACTAAAAGTGGCGCCTCGCGTTCTGCCATCTAATGACCCTTCACAGTCTCCTACAGATGTTTTCTATGACTTACAGCTCCTTTTCCAACAGCCCTGTCCGCAAAAACAAGAGGGGCCACTTTAATTCCAATTAAATACCTCCAGCTAAGCAAACAGTGTGCAGCAGGGCCTGGGCACGGCACGGCCGCCAGGCCCGGCCCACGGAGTCACTGAGTCTAGACTCCAGATGTGATTTCACCAGCCTCCAGTGTCCCCTGGAAAAGGACGCTGGCTCTGCTGCGGGGCGCAGCACCCTGCCCCATGCCGGGGCCCCGCTCACCGCTGCGGCGCTGATGGCGCGTGCCCCCCGGTGCGGGTCTGGCACCGCATCCTGCCGCATCCTCCCCGGTGACGGGAGCCTGATGCTGCTGTGGCCTCGCACCCGTCCCCGTGCAGCCTCTGGAGCCCCGGAGTGTGCAGGAACAGGCTTGGAGTTGCGCATGGTACCCCCAGCCTCGCCCCACGGAGCTTGGGGATGCTCCTGCCAGCCCTACGTGTGGTGGGAGCGTGGCAGTGAGCCCGGAGCCTTCCCGGGGCTGTGGGGAGCGGAAGCCCTGGGGAGGGGAGAGCGGGGTCACCCCTCGCCTGCCTGCCTGATAAGCCGGGGCTGGCTGGGAGGAAGGAAGCACGCCGGGCCCTGCAAGGAGCCGCCAGCAGAGCTGGCGCCTCGGTGGCCCCGGGCTCGCTCGCCTGCTGCACCTGGTTCGCGCGGCAGCACCGCTGTGGCCACATGGCTCCACTCTGTCTGGGCTGCCGCTGGGCCACCTTCCCCTCGCGGTGGGGTCCCTCCGGCTCAAGGGGGGCTGCGGAAACACAAACACACCGGCTCCGGCAGGAAACCTCCATCCATGTGGCTGCGCCCAGCCAGGGCAGGGGCCGGAGCTGGAGCCAGCCTGCCCCACTTCCAGCAGCCGTGGGGTTTGGGGTGATCCCCCCCACTTACCCGTGGCCCATCGGGGGCCTGCTGGCAGTGGAATCCCTGGGTGCCCTCCCCTCATGCCAGGCTCCTGCCAGGGATTGCAGTGGGGTGGGACGGGCTGAGCTGGGGGTGCACAGGGCACCTCTGGGTGCGAATGCCAGGCAGTGGGATGGTGGTGCCTGGGACAGGGGCCCCCGCCGGGTGGGAGGGCGCCTGGTGGGATGGGTGATGGGTGATGGGTGCTGCAGGCCCCCGGTGCCCTGCCGTGTAGGATGGGGAATGCCCAGCGGCAGCGGGGGTGCCAGCGGTGGGAACTGGGGTCGCGCTGGGTGCTGGCGATGGCGCCCGGCCGGCGGCCGTGAGCAGGGAGAGGAAGCAGCCCAGAGCAGCCCCAGCCCCGGCCGGCCGGCGAGGAGGGGCAGGAAGCTGGAATAAATCCCAGGAAGGGCTGCCTGGCTCCAGCTGGTCTGGGCTGCAGCGGATGGAGCCGGGAACGGGAAGGGAGAAGGCGGGAGGGGAACGCGCTGGGGCTTTCTCAGGCCTCGGTCCCGCTCCAGCTGTGCAGCGGGTGCTGGTGGCCCCAGCTCAGCACCATCCTGTGGGCATGGGGGCGGAGGTGTGCGCGTCCCCAGGGCTGATCCACAGACGGCACAGGCTGAGGGGACCTGGATGGAGCCCACCCCCCCCAGCCCGGGCAGGAGCAGCCCAGGCTTGGGGGTCCCATTCACTGACCGGCCATGTCCGTGCTACTTTCCCTCCGCCTGCTCACAGCCCTGCAGAGCCCTGCACGCCCCATCGGCACCGCGGCACAGGCAGCCCCTGGCGGCCCCTCGCTGGCCTGGTGTGGCCGTGCCCTGTGTGGTCCCGTCGGGGGGGGGGCGGCTGGGGGCTTTGATCTGCTTGGCTGCCGGGCAACCCCTGCTCTGCGCAAAGCAGCCGCCCCCCCCCCCCCCCCCCGGCCGGGCTGAGCCCGGCCAGCGCCATATGGCCAAGGCCGCTGTTACCGCGTCGCGCGCCCCGTTCCCAGAATTGACATGGAAATGAAGCGATCCGTCTTGCTGGACAACGCTGGCCACACTGGCCGGCATGCCACACTGGGACCCCACGCCCAGCTGTGGCCAGGGCAGCGTCCTGGGGCCACGCTGGCAGCCCTGACCCCAGCGCCCCAGCCCTGTCCCCAGCACCCCTTGGCATGGAGGGCCAGGGTGAAGGTGTCCTGGGCTGGGGACATCCCGGGAACTGGGGCCACCAGCGGCTGGGGTGGCCACGCCATGTGTGCCACAACACCCACCATGGCAGCCAAGCCTGTCCCGGTCTCCCCACACCACCCGGGGTGGCCGGGGCTGGGGGCCACAGGCAGGGCACCCGCCGGAGTGCGGGGGCCGGCTCGTCCCGACCGCGGTGCATTGTTGGTGGCGCAGCTGGTGGCACCCGGCCGGCCGGCGGCACTGAAAGGCATTCCTGCGCACAATGTCCCCGGCCTCCCCGCCGCGGCCCGGCCACCACCGCCAGATGGGGGCTAATTAGCAGCTTTGAGAGCCGCGGTGGGAACCGGGCAGCACCAGGCCCTCTGCCGAGCCCTGAATGGAGGGGGCGACCCCAGCGCCGTGCCCACCCTGGGAACCGCCGCTGCACCAGGATGGGGGACACAGGGAGGAGGGACAGAGGGAGGGACAGAGGGATGCAGCTGCCCCCCAGCCAGGCTGGCCGGGTTAAAGTCCACCCATGCTCTCCAGGATTGCTGCCCCCCCAGAGGAGGAAGAGGAGGGGAGGCCTTCGGCTCCCTGCACGCCTGGGGGGCCGCAGCTGCCTGAGCACGGCCAGGCACCAGGCGGCCCCCGCCCACCCCCACAAAGGGCAGCGCACCCTGGCCCTCTGCACCGGGGCCGGCCCGCATGGCACACTCTCCAGCCAGGAAGGGCACAAGGTGTCCAGGCTGTCCCCGTGGCTGTGCCACCGCAGGGGTGCCACCACAGGGGTGCAGCCGGCCCTGGCAGCCCTGTCCCCCGGCGAGCAGGGGGCAGCTGAGCACGGCGCGAGGTCGGGGTGCGCTGTCGCCGCGCTGTTGGGGTGCCCCGGCCCCGCGCTGGCTGTGTTCGTGGTGCCCCCCCGGTGCCAACAGCGCGGTGACGCAGCCGGGCCCCGCGGGGTGCACGGGGGGTGGCGGGGGCTGCTGGGGCACCCGGGCACAGGCATCGGTGTGCAAGGCGGGGGGGTGGGGGGTGCGTAGGTGTGTGCATCTGCACGGGCATTCACCCACGCCTGCCGCTGCGTGTGCGTGGACGAGTGGACGTGTGCGTCCGTGCAGCCCCAGGGCTCCGTGTCTGCGTGAATCTTCCTGCACACGTGTGTTTGCGTATGTCCACGCGTCCGTGTGTCCGTGTCTGTGCACGCACGCCCCCCCCCCCCCCGCCCACGAGTGACTCCAGAGGCCGCAGCTCTGCCCCTCACCCCCCCGTTTCGTGCTGGTCGGGGTGAGCCGGGGGGGGGGGGGGAGGGGGGGGGGCCCTGGCAGCGCTGCCCCACGCGAGCGGCACCCCCCGCTCCTGCCCGGCCCCCGTGTCCCGCGGCCCCCGCCCCGGCCCCCGGGCCGGGCTGCGGTGCCCCCCCCCCCGCCCCGCCCCCGTCGCCATGGGCACCGCCCGCGAGGCGCCGCGCTGACAGCGCGCGGGGTTTTATGAATGGATGACGTCACGGCCCTGGCGTCTAACGGTCTGAGCCGCTGGGGAGGCGAGGGGGGGAGGCGGGGGGCCCGGGGAGTTTAGGGAGGGGGGGAGCTGGGCGCCGGGAGGGGCACCGGGAGGCCTGGGGGGGCACGGGGCGAGCGGGGCTGCGGGGAGGGGGCCAGTGACCCGCGTTAATGGGGGGGGGCACGGGGTGGGCAGGCCCGCCGCCGCTCCGCGCCCCGGTAGCCCCCGCCCCCCCGGTGACCCCCGGCCCAAGGCCCCCGCCGCCCTCTCCCCGCCTCTGCCGCTTTAAGGCGCTGCCCTTCGGGGGCGCATGAATGGGGTGGGCGGGGCCGTCCCCGCCTGTGCGGCGCCGCCATTGGCCGCGACCCCCCCCGGCGGGGCGCGCATGGCTGCCGCCCGCAGGGTCCTGCCGCCGCCCTCCCCCCCGCCGCCCCTCGCCATGAAGGTCGCCGCCGCCGCCCCCTCGCCGCTGCCCCCGGCGCCGGCGGCTCGCTGAAGGCGGTGCGGCCCGGGGAGGCCGCTCGCTGCGGGCCGGGCCCGGGGGTGGCGGAACAGGCGGCGGCCGCGCTGCTGTATGACATGAAGGGCTGCTACTCGCGGCTGCGGGCGCTGGTGCCCACGCTGCCGCGGCACCGGCGGGTCTCCAAGGTGGAGCTGCTGCAGCACGTTATCGACTACATCTGGGACCTGCAGCTGGCGCTGCAGCGCGGGCCCCCCCGCCCCGCCGCCGCCGGGGACCCCCCCGAGGTGAGTGCCGACCCCCCGGGCTCCCCGCGCTGTCCCCTCCGCGGGGGCGCTCCCTCCTCCCGCCCCCTTCCCTCCCGGGACCCCCCCGCCCCGCACTGACCGGCCGCTTCGCCCCCCCCCCCCCCCCCCCCCCCTTTCTCGCAGGCGCCGTGCGTGGCCTCCGCCGACCGGATCCTGTGCCGCTGAGACCGCTCCGGACCCGCCACGGACATCGCCGGGAGCCCGGCTCCAAGCGCCGCCGCTCGCCTGCAGCCCGGAACCCCCGGGGGCACGGCTGGGCCCCGACAGCCGCAGCCCCCTCCCCTGGCGGGGCTGTCCCGGGGGGTCCCCCCGCAGCCCAGGCAGGGGGTGTGTATCCTTCTCAGATTGCTGAGAGCATTCCCCGTATTGTATATTACAATGATGCTGGAGAATATTGTTCTACAATAGCTGGAGTTTTGTTATTAAACAAGCCCTGATGACCAGGCACGCCTCTGCTTCCTGTGCCTCCCGGGGCCCGGCCCCCGGGCAGCATGGCACTGGTGGGACCAGTATGGGCGGGGTGGGTGTGCATGCTGTGGGGTACTGGGGCTGGTGGTGCTTGGGGAGGGGGGTCTCCCTTGGGCTGGTCCCAGTTATCCCCAGTGTGCTGGGGTCTGCAGGCAGCTGGTCCCTGTCCCAGCACTTCCCCCCCTTCTGGAGCCTCCCCGGAGGCTTCTGTGGGATCTGTGTCCTGCTCCCTCCTTGCACTCCCTGGCCTTGGACCTGGGGTGTTGGAGGGGCTGACAAAGGAGGGAAGATAGTTTGCACCCATTTTCTGCAGTTGAAAAGTGCAGCAGCACTGGGACATGTCTCCCCATGGAGGTGCCTTCATGGGATGGTGACAGGGAGGGGACAGCATTGGGAGCCAGGTGTGGGGCTCTGTGCCCAGCAGGGGAACATGGGGTCCTGGTTTTCCTGGGCAGCAGGGGAATGTGGGATTCCAGTCTCCCTGGGCAGCAGGGAGTTTGCAGCGTGGGCCTGCCCTCACCCTGTTTTCCCGGCAGGGCCACCCACACCCCACAGCCTTCCTGTAACCCCTGCGGTCACTGCTGTGTCGAGGCTGAGGAGCGGGGGGATGCTGTTGGGGATGGTCCCGTTGCACTGCCCCGGGGAGGGCAGGTACCAGCCCCAGGGTGCTGCTTGCTGCGGTGCTGCCCCTGCGGTTCTGGGTTCCGGCTCGCTCTGGTGCAACCCCTGTGAGCGGGGCTGGGGCTGGACAAGCTTTTCGGAAGCAAATTACATCAGGGGTTGTGCAACCCCGAGGGCTGGGGGTGCCCCGGGCAGCAGTGCTGACCTGAGCTGCCCTGTGACTAACGAACGCCTCGGGGGACACCCTGCCTCCTGCAGCATGTGTGTATGGGCCTTCCTACAGACCTGGCAGGGACAAATGGGGGTGCCTGGGGGGGCTTCTGCTGCCCCAGCAGGGCCCTTCCTGCCCTGCAGGGTCCTGCAGCCAGGGGTCTCTGGGGCTGGAAGGGGCTGACCAGCCCCGGCTGGAGGTGTGTGCGCCTCTGCACGAGCATTCGTGTGTGTTTGCATGGGCACGGGCACAGCTCTGTGCGTGTTCCCCAGCCTGGCAGATCCCCTGGCAGGGGGGTGAGCAGGGGCCAGTGACTTGGGGAACCAGGATGTTGACTGGCCTGGTCAACCTTGTCCTGGCTGTGACAGCAGCAGGGGACACGGTGGGAGGGGTGTGGGCTCTGGGTCCCTGTGGGCAAACCCATCCATCAGCCCCAGTGTCCCCTCCGTCATTGGATGGGTGCCCTCCATCTCTTCCCCAGGTCCCCTGTTTCACCCTCCAGTGTCCCCTCCATCACCCCCCAGGACCCCTCTATCATCCCCACCCGTGTCCCCCCCCCATCACACCCTGGGACCCCTCCATTGCCGTGGCAGCCCCTGGCCCCACTGGCTCCCACCGGCTCCCGGAGCTCGGTGCTGCCGGGGCCGTGGGTCCCTCTCCCGGTGCTCGCTTGCACTGCATGGCCCAGCCTGGGGGAGCCTGGAGGAATCTGGAGGAGCTGGGAGAGCCCCGGGGCTGGGAGAGCCGGGCATGGGGGCTCTGCTCCGGCCGGTTGGGGTGCTGGGGCTCTCCCCCACGACACAGCGGCTGCATCCCGGCAGCCTCCCCAGTGCTGTCCCCGGTGCCATCTGTGCCTGTTCCCTGCTGGCAAGAGCCATGGAGAGAGGGGCTCCATGCCTGCTGGTGCGTGCTCCCACATCTCTGCCCCCATCCCCAGCCCTGTGTTCCCCATGGCCAAGCCCTCGCGATGCAGCCCTGGCTGTCACCCTCGTCTCAGGGCATGGGGGTACAGCGTGGCACTGACACGGGGTTGCCATGACTGGGGGGGGCCTGGCACCACTGGGACGGCCAGAGAGCAGGGGAAGAGGCTGTGTGGAGCCAGCCCAGGCTCGGAGCAGGGCTGGGCCACGTGCTGGGATGCCGGATGCAGCCAGAGCAGGATGCACTGGAGAGCCCCGGGCAGAGTGCAGCCCTGCAGGCACCTGCCTCCTGCCTGATGCCTCGCTGTTTTCATGGGACCTGATTCATCCCGGAAGGGATTAGGAGCTGGGGAACTGAGTGACGTTCTGGTCCAACCAGCCCAGCTGCCCCAGGGATGGACACTGGCATCAGAGCTGGTGCCTGCTGCCTGCTGCCACGTACGGTCCTGGGGACATGGCAGAGCTGGGACCCACGGAGGGACCCTCGGCCCCCATGGTGTGGAGCACCATGACCACCCACCACGGTGAGGCTTCGTGCAGGATGAGGGCACGCGGGGATAGAGGGGCTGTGGTGGGCGTGGGGCCAGGGGCCAGGGGCAGCACTGGCCTTTGGGATGCTGCTGGGGGCCGTGGCCATCACTGCACCCGTGTTGGTGACACTGGGGGTCATGGGTAAGCGGGCAGTTGCTCTGGAGGGGTCTGTAAGGTGCATTACACGGGGCTGTGGTCCCTCCGGTGGGGTCAGCTGTGGGCCCTACATCCCACCATGGTGCTGGGATGGGACCCTGGCTGCCCCCAAGGGATCCCTGGGTCCTTGCTGCTGTCCCCAGGCCAGATCCAGGCGGGCAGCTGGACCCCTGGCAGCCATAGCCCCTGGCACCATCCAGCCAGAGGGGCTCATCCCGGCTGGGGAACGGTCCCGCCGGTGTTGGGTTTGGGAACGCAGGCGGTTCCTCCCCTGTGGCCGGGGCTTTTTGGAGGGGAATTGCACAGTTCTGCTCTCGCTTTGACTGTCCCAACCTTCCCATCAGGCTGCTGCCCTGGGGGCTGCCACTGCGCCCCGGCAACCCTGACCCCCACTGAGATGGGGGTGCAGGGTTCCCAGAGCCCTTCCCAAAGCAGGAACAGCCACGGCTCCCCGGTGCAAGCAGGCTGAGCCCCGTCCCCCCGATGCAGCCCTCCTGCCCCTGAACCAACTTGCCGCGTCCCCCTGCTCCTCCATCGCCCTGGGCTGGGCACCACCGAAGCCCCTTGGGACCCTGACCCAGCTGGGTCCCTGCGTGTCCTGCATGCTGGCCACATAACTGCCCCCCCCCCAGGGTTGGGGGCCAGCAGCAGCGTGGGACCCTGCTTTCCTCTGCTCCCACGACGGGCACGGGTGGGGAAAAACGGGGAACCGGCTTCCCGTCTGAGTCACGTGTTGGGCAAGGCCGGGCTTTCGGCGGCCGGCATGCCGCGGTGGCCCCTGCGTGTGCGCAGGAGGCTGATGTCATGCCAGGCTCTCTGATATAAGTCCTGGCCAGGCTGGTGCATGGGGATAGGGTCTCCACAGCGGTCGGGCATCCCACAGCCATGTCCTCTGCTCCAGCCTCCAGGTCCCGGCATCATCCCCAAGGCACATCGGCACTGGCACAGCTCTGCCTCCTGCTCCTGCTGACTGCCTGCGTGCCTGCGGCTGGCATCAACCCTGGCATCAAGGCCCGGATGACCCGGAGGGCGCTCGAATTCGGTGGGTCTCATGCCCCTGACTACCCGTGGGGGGGGGGGGGGGGGGGGGGGGGGGGGCCAGCCCAGGCTGCCTGGGATGGGGATGGAAGGGGTCCTGGGTCCGGCTGCTCGCCCCCCAGCACCCCAGCCCCTTCCCTGGCACCCTCTCCCAAATCCCTGCTCTGTCCCAGGCCGGCAGTTTGGGCTGGAGCTGCTCCAGTCGCTGCTGCAGAAGGAGCATGAGGTGAACCTGAAGGGCTCCTACCACAGCCCGCTCCTGGGGACGCTCTCCTATGCCGTGCCGCGGTAAGAGCGCCCGCGGGTCCCCATCCCGTCCCGGGCCCCGGGCCCCAGCCCGGCGCCGGTTGTGCGGATCCGTACCGGCTCGATAAACGACTCCGCCGTGGACTTTGCCGAGGATGTGGGGGTGAGGCTGACGGTGCAGAATGCCCGCATCCAGCTCAGCGCCGAGTGGGGAGCCCAGCTGGGCGCCATGTGAGTCCTCACCAGCACGGGGCACGGGGATGGGGAGCTGGGTGGCTCAGGGTGGCTCGGGGCCACCGCTGTCCTCATGCTCACCCGCTCTGTCCCCAGCCAGGACAAGGGTCCATCAAGCTCCGCATGCGTGACCTGGCCGTGGCGACGGTGCTGGGGGTGAACGTGGATGGCAGCGGCCGCCCCATGGTGTGGAGCGCTGGCTGCGATGCCCACAGCACCGACCTGCATGTGGAGTTTCACCACGGACACAGGTGATGCTGGGACCCCCGTTCTCCTCCCGTCCCCAGCACACGGGGGCTCCCCGGTGCACCCCGGCTGGGGTGTTGGGCTGGGGGAGGCTGGGGTACCTTGGCGTGATCTGAGGACCCCGTTCTGCCCTGCAGCTGGCTCTACAACCTGCTGGCACCGCTGGTCCAGAGGGTCCTGCAGCAGGAGCTGAACAAGCAGGTGGGTGCTCAGCCCCTGTGCCATAGGGAGCTGGGGTCCCTGTCCCCCCCAAAGTGAGCAGCTTGGGGACCCCCGTCCATGGGCTTGCTGATGCTCTGCTCTGCTTCCAGCTCTGCCTTGAGCTCCGCAGGGGTGTCTACAGGCTGGAGGCTGCCCTGAAGCAGATGGAAGGTGGGTGAGGGGACCCAGACTGGGGCAGGAGGGGGCGGGTGGTCTGGCTCCCCCCAACCGCCCCTGTGTCCCTGCAGTGTCCACCCAGCTGGACCCCTTTGCCGCCATCGACCACTCCCTGCTGGGGCAGCCGGCCATCACAGCGGAGCACGGGGACGTCGCCTTCAAGGTAACGTCATCCGGGGTGTCCCTGGGCCGGCTCTGGGAACGGGGCGTGAGGGGAGCTGGGCTGAGTCTTGCATCCATCCATCCGTCTGTCTGTCTGTGCAGGGGGAGTTCATCAGGGTGGGCAAGTACCAGCAGAAACCCTCCTCCGTGCTGCCCGTGGCGCTGCCTGTGGCATTGCCTGCAGCTCTGCCCATGGTGCTGCCTGCGCCGCACGAGCCGATGCTGCTGCTGGCCGTCACCGAGTTCGTTGCCAACTCAGCCGCCTTCACGTACTTCACGGCCGGGGCCCTGCGCAGGAACATCACCAGCGACATGGTAGGGACGGCTCCAGCCGTGGCTGCAGGGCAGGGCTGCTCCCCCAGGGTCCCACCGGGATGTCCCCGCGCCCGCCCGTGCCTTGTGGCACCAGCACCCTGACCCCTCTGTTGCTTTCCAGCTCCCACGGAAGTTCCCGCTCCAGCTGAAGACCAAGAGCATGGGGCTCTTCTCCCCACAGGTGGGCACAGGGCGGGGAGCGGTCCCCAGCGCTGGGTGGGGTGGGATGGGACATGGGTTGGGACAGGGAGCAGGAGGGATGGGACAGGGGATGGGACACAGGAGGGGTGGGATGGAGGAGGGACGGGGCAGGGGATGGGATGCAGGAGGGGTGAGACATGGGCTGGCAGGCAGGCAGGATGGGACACAGGAGGGACAGCATGCAGGGGAGATGGGGCACGGGATGGGACGCAGGCAGGATGGGATGCAGTCGGGATGGGGCACAGGCAGGACAGGGCGTGGGCAGGTGGACCATGGGCAGGACAGGACATGTTGCCCACCCTGCCTGCGCGGAGCCCGGGGCTGGTAATGGGGGCCGGCTGGGAGCCCGGGCTAGTGCCCGTGGTGCCAGCGTAGCTCCGTGCCAGCCCAGCCCTCGTCCCCCCCAGCTGCAGGAACACTACCCAGACCAGCCCATGGAGCTGCACCTCTCGGCCCGCCGGCAGCCCCTGCTCTCCTGCCGCCCTGCCGCCCTGCATGGGTCCCTCTACGGCTCCGCTGAGGCCTTCGTGGTGCTGCCCAATGGCACCCGCGTCCCTGCTTTTCTGCTGAACATCGTGAGTGGCTGATGGCACAGGGTCCTCGGTCTGCGATCCAGGCTGGGGCTGTGCTGGGGCGATGCAGGGTGACGCTGGGCGATGCAGGGTGACGCTGGGCAGTGCAGGGTGACGCTGGGTAGTGCAGGGTTGCAGGCACTGCCCTGCTCTTCCCAACATCTCTTCTTGCTGCAGGACGCCAACGTGACAGGGAAGCCAACCATCACCGGGAACAGGCTTGGGGGCACTGTGAGCCTGAAGGGGTGAGTCCCCAGCCCCATGCTGGGTCCAGCCCCCCCCCATGGGTGTCCCCAGGGAGCTCCCCCCATTCTCCACCTCTGGTCTTTTGCCTCCCTGGGTCCCTATTGCCTGCTTGGACCCCATCCTGCCCCTGGCTTTTGGCAATGCCCACTGCCCTGGCAGTCATACCCCAGCTGAGTCCTCAGCTGGACCCGCTCTGCCAGGCTCCCCGCTCTGCCGTGGGGCTCAGCCCGTCCCTGCCCCGGGAGGGGACAGTCCCGGTGCCTGGCTCTCACCCTCTCCCCTCCGGCTCAGCGTGACGCGGTGACATCGCATGTGGGCCCGGTGGAGGTGAGTGGCCATGGGGGGGGGGGCCCGGGGAGCCTTGGGCTCCGCACCAGCCTGGGAGCAGGGGCTGGGGGGTGGGGTTTGGGGGTTCTGTGGCCCCTGTGCAAGGTGGGTGCAGCCCTGGCAGGGGAGCTGAGCCCTGCTGGCCCGGTGGCCCCCTCTGCCTGCCCCGGGCCGGGCTCAGAGCGCTGCTTGTCCCCCAGGTGAAGAGGCTGGAGAACGTGCTGAAGTTTGGGCTGTGGCTTTTTGGGGTGCCCCAGGCAAACAGTGAGTGTTGTCCCCACCCTGTCCCCGTCCCTGCTGCGGCTGCCCTGGGGCTGGCCCCCCTGATGGCTCTGCTCTCCCCCCCAGAGCGGCTCCAGGCTGGCATCCCCCTGCCCGCGCTGCACGGCCTCAGCCTGCTCAACCCTCGGCTCTTGCTGCAGGAGGTGGGTGCTGCCACTGTCCCCTCACCCTGGTGCTCCCCACCTGTCCCCCATGTCCCCCCTCTTACCCCGACTCCCCCCAGGGCTTCATGCTCGTTGCCACGGACCTGCAGTACGAGTCCTGAGACCAGCCGTTGCGTGGGAACCTGCCGGCCCCCCCATGAGCCACGTCCCCGTCACTGCCCCGCTGGCAGCCGGGGGGACCTGGTGCCATCACGGCCACCCAGCTGTGGCACCCACTGGCCCCACCACTTGCCAGGGTCTCCGCGTAGGGGATTAAAGCCGGGAGTGTGGCCCAGCCTGGAGTGGCATGTGTGTGGTGTCTCGGGGGGCCCCTGCCACCGGGTCCCCCAGGCCGGGTCCCATTCCCGGCCCCACGCTGGGGCACAGCCGTGCCCCCGGCTGCCTGGGGCTGCAGGAAGGGGGCTCCTGGGCCCAGCGCTGAGCTCCTGCGGCGGGGCTGGGGACGGGGCTGGTGGCTCTCGGGGACCCGGAGTGACGCGGGTCCCCTCCGTCCCCAGCAGCGGCTGCAGCCTCACGGCAGCTTCCCCCGCCGCCCACGGGAGGGTGCTCGTGTCCGTGGCCTCCCGCCGCGTCCTGCCCGCCCCGGCCCCGCTCTGCCCCGGGCCCTCTGCACCCCGAAAGGCTGAGCCGCACACAGGGGGCGTCCTGCAGGGAGAGGAGGGGGACACGAGTGACCCCCACGCTTGGGGCGTCCCGAACAAGCCCCAGTGTTTGTGGGACCGGACACACCCGCGTTGGGGTCCAAACCGTGCCGAGATGAGCCCCCCCCCCCAAATTAGAGGTGGTGCTGGGAGGTTTCCCTTTCCCCAGCTGAGCGCTGGCAGAGTGGGGGGCGAGGGGAACACGGGGGGGGGGCTGGGATGCAGCAAGGCACCCAGTGGGTGCCCCCTGCCCCCCGAGCCCCCTGCCCAACACAGCTGTGGGTGCTGCCCCTGCCCGGCTCCCCCCCTCCCCAACCCCAGCCACAACCTCAGCCCCCCAGCAGCCCAGCTAAGAGCCAGGATTGGGCTCCTCCTCCCAAAACAACGAGGACACAGGAGCCAGGGCCCCGGTGAGATGTGGAAGGAATGGGCGAGGGTCTGTCCCACTGCTGCCCGGCAGCCATGCACCCCCCCCTTCCCAGCACCATTCCCTTGGGATAACACCAAAGCCCCCTCAACCCTTCCCCAGGCAGGGAGAGGACACCACCCTCCCCCCCCCCATATCCCCTCCATCTATCCCTGCTGATGGCAGCTCCTACCCAAAGCTGCCCAAATTTCGCTCCCACCCCCCGGCCCCTGTGTTCACAAAGACCACGGCACCATCAGCAGCTCCAATGACAAGTTTATTAGTGGACTCACCTCCACCTGCAAACCGAAGCATTCGACGGGCTAATGCTAATCCTCGCGCTCTCCGCGTAGGATCCGCTCCCGGCGCCGACGGCGCCGGGAGCGGATCCTACGCGGAGAGCGCGAGTCCGTGCTTGGTGGCCCCTCCATCCCACCTTGGCCTCTTGCAGGGAGCACGGCCCCACACATAAATACGGACAGACAAGATAACAAAAATAGCATTAAAGATTATTCACAAATGAATTAAAAACTACTCGGATATGTACAGCAGAGCGCGGGCGGTATGTACACAGACAAACCCACGAGGACAGCTGGGTCTGCCGGAGGTGGGCTCCGAAGGATGAGGGGTTATTTTATTTTATTTTACTTTATTTTATGAAGCTAATTTCAGCTCAAAGCCCGGAGGTCCAGTGCCCCGGTGGTAGCAGGAGCAGCGCAGGGTGTAAGGGGTGGGGGGGGAACCAGGCACCTCTGCCACTGCACGCACCCGTCACAGCCACGCCATGGGGACAGGGATCTGCCTGCGCTACGGGGACCGGCAGCAACTGGTGTCCCCAAAGCGGGACCAGCAGCTCCTCCAGTCCCCAAAGAGGCTTCCCGGCGGCGGGGACGGCTCTCAGCCGGTGCCAGCCCTCGTTCCCACTTCCCCTGGGCTTGTGCCCCCGTGGATTGGCCACGGCGGGGCTGCTCTCCGGGCTCTTGCCGGCCCAGCCGTGGAGCCCAAGAGCTCTCCCCCCTCGCCTGCCTCTCTCCTTTGCCACCCGGAGGAGCGGGTGCGGGGATGGCCATGCATTGCCCCACAGCAATCTACATTCAGAAGGAGGAGGAAGAGGAGGGTCCCTTCCAACCGGGCACAGCCTGGGCCTGGACGCAACCATCCTCACCCAAGCCCGGGCTCAGCTCCCAGCAGCTGATGGGAGAAAGGGGCTCAGGGGCTGACGGGAGGGCAGAGCTCGTTGCCCCCAGCCTCTGCCTCACCCTGCCAGCTTCCCCCCTCAGCCACGGGGATGAGCTCTGCCTGGCGGACGTGGGGATGGGATCAGGAGAGGGATAGGGATGCTGCAGGGAAGCTCCATCCCGTTCGGCAGCCTGCCTCGTCCTGGGGCCTGAGCATGCGGGAGAAGGGGGCACGGAGCCTCGACCCTTGCTCTGGCTGGGGAACCTTACCTTAGTGACACGTCTACACACACACGCACGCACTCACACATGCAAAAATAAGTCTGTTTATTCTCTTCAAAGTGATCTAGAGGACCCTGCAGGGCTGGGACACCTTCTAGCCAGCGCTCCCCCCGGCTGCCTGGATCTCCCCAGCACTGGGAGCTGTTGGCTGAAGTGCTGCATTGGTCTCAGCGCCTTTAAAACACAACGGAACAGTAAATAAGAAGGACTACGATAAAAGGAGCTGGCGGCACAAAGGAGAAAGCTCCGCGGAGCGGGGCGCTTGCCCGGGAGGCGGAGGGGCTGCCCCCCCGCGCCGGTGAGGGTGCTCGGGAGCGGAGTGTAGTGGATGTGGCGGTGAAGGCGCAGCCGTCCTGGTGACGAGGGGACTCGGCGGTGGGTCACTTGCGGCTCAGCAGGGATCCCAGCAGAAGCACTCCTGCCACCGTCGCCCCGGTCAGGAGCCATTTGTTGAAGGTCTCCTGGCCCTTCCTCACCTCGGCAGCAGCGTTGTTCCCGTAGAGGTCCACAAAGCGCTCCTGTGGGAAGAGAGGAGCAGTGAGCAGAGGGGTGGGAGCGGAGCAGAGACCCTCTCTGCCGCTTCCTGGGGCTCCTTCCTCCTCGGCGGTGCGGTCTGGAGGGGAAGATGCAGCGGGAAGGGGCAGGAAGGCTGCCGGGCTCCTGCCAGCAGGAAAGCGGTGGTGGGGACCAGGCGGATGACAGACGCCTTGTGCTTCCTTGCTCTGAATCACGCACAGAGGGCGATGGGGGAAGCACAGGACCAGTCATGAGAGAAGTGGATGCCAGAAAAGATTTGCAAGGAGAATGCCATGCAGGCAGGGCAGGAGATGCATCACGCGCTCCAGGCTCTCTAAAATTAGCATCGAAGTGTGCTAGAAATCACTGCAGCAGGAAAACGCCGAGGCCTGGGGGAGCAGCAGTGGGGTTGGTGCCCATGGCTGCAGCAGGAGCCCACAGCGCGCATCCCCCTGAAGCAGAGCCTCCCACCGCCCTCTCCCCACTGCCGCATCCCGGCAAGACAAGCGCTCCCACATCCCGGCCATCGCAGGTTACTCTGCGGTGTGATGCCGCAAATCCCTGTGGCGAAGGCAGACACTGGGTCATGAAACTCCTGCCTTCCCTCGGGGTTCGGGAGAGCGGGCCAAGCACAAGGCCTGGCCAGGAATGCAGTCACTCCGGCCTGGCTCGTCCAAGCCGGCCGCCTCCAGTCCTTCATCTCCAGCAACAGCAAGAGCCAGGCAGATTTCAAAAGAGCCACCACACTGCAAACAGCCCCAGCCCCTCACCCTCCGAGGGAGCGGTGTGACAGAGCTGGGGTCGGATGGCCGTGGCCTGGACAAGGGGAAGGCAGGGGGTAGAGAGAGAAGACCACCAGAGCTGAACTGCTCCCGAAAATGGGCTCTCGGAGAGCATGCCTGCCCCCTGCACCCATGGCACGATGCCACACCTCCTGCTCCCCTGGGCACCCAGGGACCTCAGGCCACCCTGGGGATAGCTGCTCAGGTCCTTGGGCCACAGGGACTGCAAGGAAGGAGGAGTCCAGGGACAGGCTACAGGAAAGCAGGGAACTTCACGCCCCAGTGGCTCCCAGGTTTATCAGGGCCAAGCAGGAGCAGCGGGGCTAGAGGGAGCCCGAGCTGCGAGCTCCGGGCTCAGGGACTGCCGGCAGCTAGGCATCAGCAGGGGCTCGATGCTGTTGCACCTCCAGGCCATCTTCCCGGCAAGGTCCCCTGTTCCCTGATAAGTGAATGCAGTTCCAGTAACCCGGCTGCTCTGGGAAAGCAGAGATAAGGCCGGCTGACGCTGTGCTTGCGTCACGCCTTACCACGGCCTCCCTGGAGGCAGGGCAGCATCCCTGCCTGCCTGGGTCTGGCAGCCCTGCCTGCAAGCTGCCTCCAGTGCTGGCCCACAGCCTGTGATCAGCTGCAAGTGCTGCCACAGGACCTGCAGGGGGTTTGGTGCCTGGATCATGGCTGGGATCGAGAGGCTCTTCAGGCAGGAGCCTCTCTGTCACTCATGGAAACGTGGTTTTCACAGCAAGGTGTGCAACAGACGCAGGCTCGCTCCCAGGGAGATGGGCTGCGTCCCTCTCCTCTGCCACAGGCCTCCCCCTCCCAGGGGATCAGGTACCTGGAACAACCTCCCGGGTGAGCTGTGCACCTCAGCACCCGCCTCTGCCCCACCAACGCTCTTTGCCTTCCACCAAACACCATCTCCAGCATCTCACGACTCCCCCAGCTGCCTTTCACACTCCCTCGACCGTGTGGATGTATCAGCAGACCCAGGAACAGGGCACTGGGACCACAGGGACTTGACTAACTGACCCCGGGGCCACCTCACTCAGAGTCCTCTTCAGGGATGTGACAATCGTCCCTGTGACTCTTGCCACCTACGCAGGGTGGCAGAAGGCAGCTCGCTTCCCACCAGGCCTGCCAGCTGGCGCGGGCTCCACGGAGGTGTGGTATCGCATCCCGGCCCCGCAGGAATGGGCAGGACGGTGGCTCACATGCAGGTGCCATCAGGGGAGAAGGGGGAGGGCTGCTGCCTGCTGCCAGCCCCCCGCCTGGCTACTCATCCAGGAGGAAGGGCACGGAAACAGCCAGTGATGTGCTGCAGGAGAGGGACGGGAGGAAAGCCCAAGCCCAAGGAGGGGATATTTTTCATTACGGCACAGGAAATCCCTCTGCTGATAGGTGGTGACGAGCGGCGGAGCTGTGACAGAGCACGGCAAGCGGCAGCAAACCAAGAGTAGGCTGGCGGGGATGGAGGGCACAGGGGAACCGGGGGCAGAAGGCATGGGCTTGTCCAAAACCACCAGCTGTGGAGTGCCTCACCACCCCTACAACACCCCTCTGTGCTGGGGCTCCCGCACCCTGGGGAAGGTCCTTCCCTCAGAGGCACGTCCCCGCCGCAGACCCACAGCACTCAATGCCGTGGGAGTGCTCAGCGGGAGGAAGAAGGCTGCGCCCCTCCTGATGTATTCCCCAGAAAAAGCCGCTTTGCCCGGGGGTGCAGTAAGGCTTGCCCCACCGAGCCCCACGTGTCTCCGGCCTGACCACGAGGGGGACCCCCCCCCCCCGGAAGGCTGGGGGGTGGAAGGGGCCACGCAGTCCCCCAGCCTCTCCGCCGGGCTGGCGGCAGGGCAGGCACCGGGAGAGGGCCCCCAGAGCCAGGGCAGGGAGCCGGGGAGGGCTGGTAGCCCAGCCTCTGCGACTGTGTGCTGCCGAGCTGGGGGAAAGGCAGTTCCAAGAAGCATGTTTTGAAGCCCTTACTTCTAAGAAAAGGAAGTGTTTGCTGAACAAGAGATAAATGGCATACGGTGAACCGAGAGCTATCGGGCGCTACAGACGGAGAAGAGCACAACAAGAGCCCGGTGCAGGCAGGGAGGGGACGCGAGCCCCTCTCCTTTCCCTGGGAATGGAGCAGCAGCTGCTGGAGATGCAGCTGGAGGCCACAGGGGACTTGGGAGCCGAGAGGGCCTTGTCCTTCCTCGGGGAGACCGTCCCCAGGAGCTGCAATAGCTCAGCCCCTGCACAACTGTGATCCCAGATGTGTCCCCCGGGAATGGTGATCCCAGACCAGGGGGAGTGGGAAAACAGGCAGGAGCATCCTCCCTCCCTGTCCTGGGGGCAGGCTGAAGGTTAGGGAAAGGCAGATTGCTCAGTTCCCACACTGCCCCAGGCCTTGGCTGCTCTGCACCTGAAGGCCAGCACTCCCAGTACCGATTCTGACCTCTCTGGCCTGGTGTTTGGGATCTCAGGCTTGCCCAGACACGTCCAGATATTTCTGGCCTCCCCCAGTCACCTTTATCTGAGAGAAAATATTTGGAATTCCTGAGTCGCTCACAAGGACTATGGTAGCAACAGCACGTCAGTGTCTCAACCGCCCTCTCCACGTGCTCGTGGGCCTCTTCCACCCCAGAGAGGACAGGCTGTTCCACAGGCGAACACCCGTCACATCCCCTTCCCCACCCTGGGTGACAGGCACGTCCAAGAGGAGGATGCTCAGGGGAAGGCAATGAGGAAGCAGCGAGACGTTATGCCGACGCAAAAGGCAATCCCCCTGCGTCGCCTCTCCTCCCCCAGCATGGGGGGGAAGAACACAAGGTGTGCTTGCTGGAGCCTAAAGCAGCACTTGCTGCAGGGGGGGAGAACACGACACTTCCTTCCAGCTGCACGTGCTGCTTGCGGGAGACCGAGGACCTGGAGATCCAGACTCCACCGGCACCCACCACCCCACAGAGCTGGGGCAGGGAGATTCTGCAGTGCCAAAGGCTCTTGAGACACCTGCAGTGCCCCAAAACCGGAACCCACCAGTCGAGGGGGGACGCAGCAGCCATTTAAACACTGCCCAGTGATGATACACGGCACTGTGGTCAAGAGAAAAGGGGAGCAGGTCTGACCCAAAGCGCTCGGTCTTGGGTGGGAGAACAGATTAATCAGGCATGACGCCTGGCTGAGACAGCATTCACATCCTTGCCTTACTGGCTGTAGTGGGAAGGGGAAGACCCAAAGTTTCAGCCTCTTGCCAGTAGCCAGCCCCAGAAGTTCAGCTGGTTTCATTCACCAGCACTGCCTGAAGCAGCTCCCCCGGCCAAACGGGAGGGAGAGCAGTTGCTAGATCCCATTCAGGGCGAGCAGAGCAGGTTCCTCTTTCAAGATAAGCCCCAACACCAGGGGAAAGAGGATTCAGTAAACGACACCAAACCATGAGGGCAGGTGGAGGAAGCAGATGTGGGCAACAAATGCCCATCTGGCCTCCTGTGAGCCAGGGGGGAGTGGGAAGGGGAGGGCAGAGTTTGGGTGCTCAAAGCTTTCCTTGCACAGGGAGGTGAAGGGTACGGAGGTCACCGGGACACCAACACGAAGCTCTGAAAACCAGCAGAAAAGAGACAGGCTCTACAAGGACTATTCACAGTGAAACAGTGGCACTTGGTCCAACTTTAACACGGAGACTCTGCCTCCGGCAGGAACGATGCCCCCGACACCCAGCCAGGCTGCTTTTGAGAGGGACAGCCACCAGCTCCGCACGTACAGAAGCCTTTCCCACCCAAGGATCTTAATGTGTTTTATTAAAATTAGTTGGTTCTCCAAAACCTCCTGCGGGGGTAAGTCAGCGTTGTTCCCAGACAGATCAACAGAGGTGCAGAGAGGTTAAGTGCTTTCCCTAGAGTTGCGTACGAGCCAGCAGCGTGAGCCACAGCATCTGACTCCCAATCCAGGCATTCTCATCACGAGGCAATGTTTCACTTGAAAACAAGGCTGTTTCTGTTATACCTTCGCCGTAACTACAGCTGTGTTACTGCTAAGAGGTCTAACACCAATCGCCGGCCAGGAGTGGAGTCATCTGGATGACCAGACATTTGTTAATGAGATGCTGGGAACAGTTTTGTGCTGAGCAGTAAGACAAGCATGGAAAAAGAAAAGCAGCAGCTCGGCGCAGACCACAACAAAGCCCTGCATCGACAGCAACCTGCTCCCAGAGCCCCTTCGGGCTGCCAGCTCACCACATGGGACTGGCATATGCGAACCTGGAGGTGAAGCACGGGGGGAAAAGGCAGCTGAGATCTTTCAGGAAAAAAAAAAAAAAAAAAAGGAAAACATAAGTATTCCCAAAGGCTGCCACTAGGATCCTGTAAACACAGCTCGGCTGGTCCCTACACATTATGAAAGTGGGAGAGATGTGCTGGAGGTCCTCCCTCCTGCTCCCCCAGACACTGGGTCTGCGTGCGGCCCTGACCACCGGAGCCCTGCCTGAAGGCCAGGCCCTACAGGAGGGCAGCAGGGACACGGAGTGTGCCCATGCTGGTCACACAGCACTGCCTGCAGGGTTGGGACTGGAGCTCAGCTTGAGCCCCTGCCTCAGGCGCATCGCGCCAAGGGAACTTGCCTTCCAAGGCTGAGGTCTCAGAGCTTCTCCAGATGCCGAGGTTCTCCCCTCTGGTCCCCATCAGCACCCTGGGCAGGCTCGGGAGGGGGTGGGGAAGGGGCTCTGGGGACAGGGGAGGGGAAGGGGCTTGGGGACAGCACGGGGACATGGGAGGGGAAGGGGCTCTGGGGACAGCACGGGGACATGAGGAGGGGAAGGGGCTCTGGGGACAGCACGGGGACATGGGGAGGGGAAGGGGCTCTGGGGACAGCACAAGGACATGGGGAGGGGAAGGGGCTCTGGGGACAGCACAAGGACATGGGGAGGGGAAGGGGCTCTGGGGACAGCACGCTGGCAGGTGCAAATGCTCCAGAGACCCAGCTCTAACTGTTATGCAAATGGTGACCTCCAGGGAAGCAGCTGCTGATCTCCATGACAATGGCAGGGAATGCCACCCGTCCCAGCAGCCTCTCCGGTCTCTCCTGCCCTGGGAGTGGGCGCTGGGGTGCTGCCCCTGCCCAAGCTCCAGGGCTTCACATGCAGGGAAACCTGCGACCCTGACGGACGCAGCCATAAAGTCAAAAGGGTTACTTAAATAAGCGCATACCCTCCTCACCCTCCTCTCCTCCCAACCGACCTCACCACACACCGAGCGGGCTGCAGCCTCCGGTGGGACCGGCCGAGGGGCTGCCCCGGGGCCTCAGCCCAAAGCCCAGCAAACCTGCGGGGCCTCAGCCTAGCCAGGGCCAGAGCCAGCTCTTTTCTAACCAGAAACAAACCCTCACTAGCACATTCCAGCCTAATCCTCACCACGGCAGCCTCCTGTCAAACTGGTTTCATCACCAGCTCCAGGGAACGTGCAATAACCCCACACCATTCAGCACAATTTCAGCATTTTCCAAATACATGAAAGGGGCTACGGTGACAGCTGTAACCCCCGTCCCTGCCCCGGGAGACTGCTGCGCACAGCACGAGATGGAGAACAGGGAATTGCGCTCTCTGTTCCAGAAATCTGCTGAAACATTCGTGTGTATTAAAGCAGGAGACGGTGCAAATGACTAATCTGCTTGCATCCATCTTTCATCAGTGTTTCTCCCAGAACTAACCAGGCTGAGGACTCCCAAAGGTGCCAAAGCCCCGGCCGGCATCGGGCACGCTCAGCAGCGGGACGGCTGGCAGGCAACAAGGCTCCGGTACAAAGGCACAGCGAAGAACACATTGGCTGAGCCGGATCCACTCAAGAGATTAGCACCTGCTGGGAATGGGATTGTTTTCCAAAGGGCATTAAGTGGAATAGTCCGAGGAAAGACGGTCTCTCTGATGCTTCTCCCCACCAGACAGATGGTGTCTGAGCCCCGGCAGGCAGAGCAGCCTGCCTGCCTTTTGTGCGAGGGGCGCGCACGGGGGGCAGGGGAAGGCTCCTGCTTTAATTTCACGGTTATCTGCTGCCTGTGGTGCCGGGAGCCTGCGTGCCATGGCCAGCTCGCTGCACCGGACAAGCGCCTCGGCAGGGTCCCCCGCACCCGGGGAACAAAGCTCAATTTTCACCTTGTCATTGCTTTTCCCAGACGTCACAGCTCCTGTGCAATCGTGCCCTTGTGTAACTGTGGGGAAACCTGCACCAAGGAGACGTGTCACACTCACGACTGCCCGGCTGTGGAGCCATGTTCTCTCCTATCCAGGGGCCGAGTCGCGCAATGCCAACCACTCTCCACAGCCCTCAACCGCACTGCGAGCCTTACCCCAAACCCACCCTGTGGGGAATGGCAGCATCACCAGAGCTGCAGCGAGCGAGGGTGGGTGCAGGGACAGCCCCCAGGGGAGATGGGTCCCAGGGAAGGGCTGTCCAGTTCTCCCACCTCGAGCCACTGGTCCCCCAGCATCCTGGAGGAGAGCCGGCCAAGCCTCACCACTTCCCACTTCAGCCCCAGCACCCCACGAGGCTGCTGTAATTCTTACATGCCACTTGAATGAAAAAGGGGAAAGGGTGGAGGCGCAGGAAGAGGAGGAAGATGTGCTCATTCTGTTTTCACTTCCTGTTAGTCCACATGAAATCTCAAATGATTCAGGCCACGAAGTCCCTTTTAGCAAAATCCTTGCTGACTTGAGGGCAGGAAGCAGAGTAGGCAGCTGATGCAGCAAACGCGGGAGAGAGTGGTGCAGCATGAGAAGGAGACTTTGTGCTTTGCCCTGGGCTCCTCCATACGTGTTGTTGCATGAAATAATCACTGGCTGGTGCACTGGAAGGTTCTAAATGAGGTCAGTTGCTTTAATAAAAGATATTAGCTCTCTGGCAAGTTTAATACGCTGGTGAGCCACACCATTACAGGATGGAAGCACTAACACTGCTATGATGGCTGATTTACAGGTAGCAACACCTCATACTCTCCATACATAAGTCATATGTCACCCAGGCACCACCCAGGGCCACACACACGCCCAGCTCCCGCATCCCAGCCCAAACCCCGAGCCAGCTCACCACGAGTTACACACAGAGGGTAATGCCACGTACCGCAGGCAGCCCTGCTCCCCGCACAATGCTCGCAGTGTCCCCAGCCTTCCTCAGCCTCAATGATGGCAAAAACCAGAGAGATGTGCAAATGGGACCTATGGTTTGGAGAACTAATTGAGGTGATGCAGACAGCTGTCCCGCTCCACCTGAGCGTGGCATTAGCTGCATTCAGACCAAACCAGCTCCATGCCAGCCCAGGCCTCTTCTCTGAGCTTCCCCAAGAGCCCTTCACCCTCCAGCAGAGAAGAAAACCCTTCCACGTTCCTTCGGGAAGCAGCCAGCTCCAGCAGCTCCCTCCCCTCGGGTGCACAGTCCTACCCCCAACAGACAGGTCCCTGCATGGCTCTGCCCTTCGGCCCCTCGCACGCCTCCCGGCATGAGTGGCTCCTGCTCCCGCTCAAAGCCCTGCCTGCTGCCAAGTCATCATGTTTTGGAGAATTTGATTTCAGCCTTAAGAGCACCTGGCTGCCAGCAGTACGGGCAGGGAGAATCTGTCTGCTCTTTGCTCTTGGCCAGGCCGAGTACGGAGCAGAGGACACTTGCCTCAGTTTCCTCCGAGCTGAGGACTGGGGCTGCGAGCCGGGGAGCTCCGGATCCATCCCAGCTCAGGGGTAGGGGCAGAAGGGCTGAGCCCAGCCCTGCTCCCACCGGAGGCTCCTCATCTCCAGGGCTCATCTCCCTGAGCAGGATACTGATGCCAGAAGCTAGCTACTAATTGGATCTACTTAAATCAGAAGCTCCGTCTGCAGACACAGCTGAAACACAAGCTTGAGCAGGAAGGAGGGTAATGCAATAAATTCAAGCAGCTCTCCCCAAGGGAATCACGCAGACCCCTGAAACTTCCCTCTTCGCAGATACAGCCTATTACCCTTCCTTGGGCACGCTGTGTAAACGCAGGGGCAAGCGGCGGTTGAGGCAAGCCCAAAGCCTGCTGAAATGCCATGCTGGTCCAGCTTCCTGCTCCCAGTAGCAGTGGGAAAACAGACCAGTTACCGCACAACGTACAAACAGTCCCAGCGGCCACGGGAGCCTCTCTGGTTAATGCTCCGAATCCCGCTCCTCCCTCCCTCGCTACCCCGGAGGCAGGCAGCAGCGCTGAGTGCACTGGGTTTCCCATTAAAGAGATCCTGAGAGACAGCACTGGGCTGGTACACGTGAGCACGTGTCCGAGAGAAGACACGGGCGGCTGGAGAGATGCTGGCTGCACGCAGGAGCTGCAGCGGGCGTTCCCGCCTGCAGGCAGTCCTTCCCAGCACTGCTCAGCCCTCGGATTCTTTTCCTTTTTTTTATTTGCTACCTAAATTAAACATGAGGATAAAATAAGCAAAATACCTAAAAATAAAAAATAAAACGAGCATTTCTACAGCACAACTAGGTCACAGCTCCCCAGCATGCGAGTCATGGCAGCCACGGCTCAGCCCCTTGAGCCTCCTGGGTTCAAAACTGACATCTCTCTTAAAAGGCTGCCTCCCGAAACCCACACCTGCTCCCGGTAAGCCCAGCTGGAGCCATCTGCTAACGGCTCTGCCTCCCGGCAGCCCTCTGCCCCCTCACTCTGCCGGGCTGTTCTGCTTCTGTGGCAAAGAGTAATAAGCCTTCTCCCCACCTGAACACGGCAAGAGCTAACCCGCACCCCGAAGCTGCCCCACTGCACCCAGCAAAGCCCTTGCGTCCTCCTCCATGGGCGCACCGCAAGGGAAGCTCTCGCATGCCTCTAGAAAGCGCGTCCCCTAACTTAATCGTCTTTGGGATGCCAAGGGCTTAGGAGCGGGACTTCAGGGAGATGTCACGCCAAACACCCCTCTGCACATCCTTCCAGGTGGAGAGCAGGGAGGAGGAACGGTTTTCCCTGTCCAAGGCCAGGGCAGCAATCCAAGGAGTGCCCTGGCAGGGAGGGACACCGCTTCCCTTTCATGCCTCCATTATCTGCGCTAATCTTTAGTCGCTCAGAACATAATCTTTAGTTATTCAGAACAATAGCGTTGAAGGGTAACATCCCTCTCGGGAGGGTGGAGGAGGAGAGCATGGTTACTTCCCTGCCACGCAAAGGCAGAGCCACCCCGCAGCGCATACCTTCGCACTGAATCAGCCGGCAGGCAGGTCAGCATCCCGACTGCTGTCGGGGTCACTGGAGGGGAGAGTGACCGCCCCCAGCCCCTTTTTGACTCCCACAGCAGAAGCCACCATTAATCCCTCGCCTCCCGGTTCAGCAGGTCTGCAATGCTTCTACAACTGATATCCAGCCTTTCCCTTCCCCCAGCTCCTCCTGGGAATACTCTGGCTTCACAGTTAGTGGGGAAAGAGCTGCTAGAGAAATATTCCTTGTAATGTCAAGACGGGACTGTGCTTACAGCCGTCAGCAGCTTGGTAAAAATCAAAGGAGAGAAGCTTAAGCAAAGGCCTCGAAGCACCGCACCACCACTCAGTCTGTACCCGGTGCGGGCTGCAGGCGTATCACCACTCCCGGGGGTAAACCACATACACAAACCGTATAGGAGCTCCATGGAAATCAGGTGCAGCACCCCAGATGTACAGAAAGCTGCAGCCTCCACAAGGGAAAAGAGAGCACATTGCTCCCTCCCACCCCTTCTGCTGCGGTGGGACACCCTGCTGCTGCCGAAATGGGGAGAAGCACCAGGCAGTGCTCAGGGGGACCCAGCTCCATTTTCAGAGAGGAGCAGGATGATCAGGAAGACTGACATTACCGAGAACAGCTGTGAACACAGAGCAGCAAGAAACAGTTTGTTAATTATTTCACAGGTCTTTTTTTTTTTTCGGATTAAAGAACCTCAGAGTGCTTTACGAATCCGAGTTCCCAGTGGCTCCCCTGGGAGGGAAGGAAATGCTATCCCTTTTGCTGAAAGACCGCGGGGTTAAGTGGGCTGCTCTGAGCCACAACCAGCGATGGGCAGGAGCTTTGCCTTCCAGGCGCCTGCTCTAATCACAGATCTAAGGAACTTAATGAAACTGCACCGAACGCAGAGAGGCAGCAAGGAAAACAGGCAGGGCCCCAAAGAAGGACAACCGAGTAAATGGGGCGAAGAGCAAAGCTCTGAAAACTTGCCTCTGCATCATTCTTGGTCTAGCGGCAGGAATGCTGCTGCGGGCTGGGCAGGAAGCTGCAGTGGAAGTCATTCCAATGGCATTTCCTGGAGAGCACTGCAGAAAAGCCTCCCAAGTCGCAGGCAGGGCGAGAAGCTGCCAGGGATCTGCACGCTGAGCCCAGATCTCCAGCCACTAGCAAGGATACAGCTACCTGGGACAGCCACCCCAGGCAGAACAGCCGGAGCCAAGACCCTGCCAGCAGCAACAGTCAGGCAGGCAGTTCCCACAGCCAGGGAGGAACACCCGGTACTGCAAAGGGACACGAGGGGACTCAGCTGGCCGGAGGAGAGTACTTTTTTTATCCCAAGCAGGTGATGACAATGGGGGCATCATCTCAGCTGTGAGGGATCCAGACTGTAAAATAATTACGGAGGACAAAGTGGAAAGTGATAGCCCAGCCAAGCTTTGCAGACGACTGGTTGGGATTCATCTCTAAGACAGCAAAGCGTGGCCGTGGCTATCCACAGTCACCTCCTACAGCCAGCGCTTCTGCGTGTTGGCCAGCAAGGGAAACTGATGGCTGCACTCTCCAGGGGGATTAGCAGCGCCAGGGCATCCCCGAGAGCCAGCGTGTTAACACTCAAAATGGCAGAGCTTTGGCAAACAGCACTCACCCTGGAGGGAGCCGCATTCCCCGTACGTTGCAACGTGCAGGTGTGCCCCTTCCACTCATGCTGTGCACACCTAGCACGCCGCTCCTCTCCGAGTCTCAGGGCACAGCAGCAGCAGAATTCCAACTTGCATTTATCTCACGCTGCCCAAAAAGCTTGGACCAAGAAGGCACAAGGATCCTGAGGCACCTGGGATCCGCTAGATAACGTGGTGGCTGCGGGGAAGGCTTGTGCAGGATACCTGGGCGATGGCACAAGGCCAAAAAGCATTTCTGGAGAGCTGAGAATCGAAGTCTCGCTCTCAACCTGAAACCATTGAGAAGGTTGGAACAAGAGCTCAGGACAAAATCCCAGCTGCACTCTGTCATATGACACAGGCTGAGTCATTTCCTATCATTCATGAAAAAAACTAAAGAGACAGAAAATGAGTTTGCTATATTGACATCTTCTAAGGGTTTTCCCCAAACAGAACCACAAGCTTCCAGTCCACCGCAGAGCGACACAACACGTATGGCCCAGCACACCGAGCTCTGCGCAGCCAGGGTCGGCCAAGAGCCCAGGATGCACAGGGCCAATGCGGCCAGCAGTCCATCCTCCTTCAGCCCAGCCCAGCTTGTTGGGATTCAGATGTCACAGACTGGTGACAAAGATGCTCTTTGCTTTCAGTCCCAACCTGGCACACACCCTTCACGCTGGACCCGGCACACACCCTGCAAACAAGAAACCTCTTGCCTCTATGTCCACAGATCTACCTCCAAGCCCCCACCCCAAACACCCTCTTTAAATCTCACTTGGAACGTAGCCTTAACCTTGAAAGAAAAGCTGTCATGCACGGGAGGGTCACAGCCCGGCAGGGACTACTGCTCACTTTCCCTTCTCAAACAGATTACGCACGGTCAGTACATCTCTGCCTGCCAGGCTCTCTCCTGCTCACCCTGCGCTTCTCCCTCCTGCGCTCCCACTCACCAGATTTCTCTCCCCCCTGACTCCCAATCCCCACTGGGATCACTGTTTGAACTTCACAGCCAGTGGAATCTGGTCCTGGCCAAAGCAACTGCCTCATGAAAGCAGGTTTTGATGGCTCACCAAGGCAGCAGCTCTCTTCCAGCTGGTTATTAAATGCCCCGCTCAGGTTGTTCTTGTTTGTTTTCTCAGTGCCAGATTGCGGAGAGGAGGGCAAACCAAGGCAGGGCCAGTAAACATGACAAAATACACCCATGTTAATGCTATGCAGCGAGATTTGCCATTTCCCCCTTGCCTCAAAAAATGGTTTCTCAAGAAAACTGCTACAGCCCAGCACACAGCAGCCTGAACAGGCCCCTCCAAAGGCAAACCTGCACCCCGCAGCCATCCTACGCTTGCCTTTGTTCCACTGGTGGGGAATGAAACAGAGCTTCCTACGCAACCAGGCTGTGCGACACTTGTGACAGAGCCGTGCTCCTTCCCTCTTTCAGAGGGGCTTTCCAGGAAGAGAAGTGCTGCAGCGCTCCAAAAAGTAAAGCACCTGGTCCCTGCCAAGCAGGCCTGCCAGAACTTGCATCCCTCTCACTGGGACCCGCCTGCTGCACCTCTCGGGAGAGCTTTGTTTGCGTGGGACAGGCTCTAACAGCTCAGGTGCACCAAACAGGCTCCCTGTGCAAACAGGGCGGCAGGAGAGGGACCGCTCCGTCACAGCAAGCGCAGGCTAGCCCTCTCTTCTTGCAGGGAGGGCTGGCAGCAGGCCAGCAGGTTTTTTATCCCTGCAGACGGCGTCGCGCAAGAGCGAAGCAGAGCATCCCCACGCGTGAGGCACTCGGGAGCTCTTATGGCCCCTGTGCAACCGCTGCACCATGCCGTCCCTTCGCGTGGAGCAGCACGGCTGGCTTCCCCCAGGGAAGCAACACGGTGAATCCTGAGCATGGAGGAAAGCTACAGCAGAGACATCAAACAAGCCCTGGTTGGGGTTTGCAACAGGCTGGCAGCAGCCATGCTGCCCGGCCCCTTTTTTTTTTCGTGGCTGGTGGGGAGGTGGGATCCCCACCCCCTACTACAGCCTTTACCATCCCCTTCAGCTACCGGCACAGCCCAGGCAGCAGCACAGCCCGAGCGGTGAATTTAGAAGCCCCGTTCAAGGTTAGAAGAAGAGAGCAAGGCTGCTCCCCTGGGTGGGAAACACGGCTAACGGCAAACTGCAATGCCAGAGCCGGTGGGCGGGTCAGATAGAGAGGAGTCCTGACCCTTCTGCAATCTGTTGAACAAATATTTGCTCCAAACAATGAATTTACAGACAGACACAAAAAAATTGAAGAGTCTTAACCATGATGGTTGGGGGTAGGGAAGAGAGGGAGGAGGTATTTCATTCCCCGCAAGCAGGGACCAGTGATTTTCCACCAGTGATTTAATCTAAATCCCCCAGAGAGTTCATTTACAAAAAATCAGATTGCATTATCGCCTAGGTCTCCAGGATACAGCCCAATCCGTCACTAACAGCAACAGCCACACTAGCTTGGAAACCTCAATTTGATCACTCAATTCCAAGACTAATCTGTGGCTTTAAAGGCCAAAGCCAGAGGGAGGGGGAAGGAACTCTGCATTTGGCCAGGGTTGTCTGCAGGATGAGAGAGCTAATGGGCCAGACACAGCCTGATGAAATGGCTAGCAGATCCTGGGTTATTAATCAAAACCAAGCTCCTCTGCCTGAGCAGCCCCACCCAGGCAGTGCCCCAGGGCGGCCACATTCCTGGAATTCCTGCACCCCGGGTGCACCCACTTCCCCGGGGTCCCCAGCCAGGCATGAGGGGCTGGGGAGCTCTGTGGGGCTCCTGTGCCTCTCCTCTGGCAGGAGGGTGCAGAGCACAGCGCCAGGCTCAAAGGTTCCTGCCCTCTCCTCGAGATGCAGGGGCCTGGTGATGGGCTACGAGATGAAGAGTGGGCTGAAAGGCCTTAGCTCACCAGCAAGGCAACTCCCCACCGTTTAGATGCTAACGCCTGACAGCATGAACTCTTTCCAGCCGGCACCAGTAAAGGTTACACCAGCAGGGAATCGCTAAGATGCAGAATCAAAAAGAAAACTCAGACATCTGTAGGTCATAGACCTCCCGCTGGCAGTCCCAGGCAGCACGGCACAGCCGGACCCGGCATCTCAGGAATGCTTCCTGAAGAAATGCTTATTCATGTTAATACCTCACCACTGAAAGCGTACTGGGGTTTGCTGCTGGGGCAGCTGGGAGCATTGCTCCCTGCCAAAGAAGCAGCTGCAGGTTTAGCAGCTCCCCAGCACAGAGGTTGCCCCTGCCTCAGCCCTGTCTCCCTCTCCAGCAGCTCAGACAGGCCCAGCAGCCCACCCAGCGAGCTCTGCTGTGGGATTCGCTTCACTGTGAGCACGGCAGAAGGCAAAATCCTGTCTCCAGAATGAAGAAGTAGTTGCTACCCTGGCAGACCGCAGGCTGGCCCGCCGGAGCACTGTGTGCTCGGAGAGGAGGAAGCTCCACTCCCTGCTGTTAAATGACACCAGGAACATGCCTGAGAGCAAGGGCTACCACTTGAAGAACAAGCTTGGATGACATTAGGTTTCCAAAGGCTCTTGGAAAACAGGTCATTTACGTAACATCCAGGGAGAAGGAGAAGAAACAGGAATGGAGAAGGACATGTCTGAGTATAAACTGTGTCACTGCGGTGGACTGACCCTCCCGGGGCAGAGCACACAGAGGGAAAGGCTGCATGGCCCTTTATCTCCCTGCAAGGTCTAGGACACACGCTAGCATAAACACTGCAGGGAGCTGCGCTCTGGTTTGACCGGTACCGCTGCTGGCCTGGAGTGAGGGAGGACACGGGCAGCCATCCCCACCAGGGAGAGGAGTTCTTACCCATCCGCCATTCTCCTGGATCCAGGGATCTAGGTGGTCGGTCAAGTACATGGTCATCCAAGATACAATGCGTCCCACCAATACCCGCATCTCCTTGTCAACGCTCTCCACGCACAAGGCTCCTCCGAAGGAGAAGAAAGCCACGATGCGACCCCAGTTCACTCCATCGCGGAAGAGTTCATTCACTACCTGCTCAAAGCTCTGATACGCTGTGCCGGGGGTGATGTGGAGCTGGGAAGTGAGGTCACTGAAAGCCCGCCGGTACCTCAACTCAAACTCATCCCCCGCCTCTCTCAGCGCATGCCTCACATCAGCCGCTCGAACGATTTCATGGACTTCGAGGCTGCTCCGGTGGACAGTGGCTCCGTTCACTACGTGGCTGGCGGGTGGATGCCAGGAGGGGCTCCCATTGAGGACACCATCCATCTCGGCCTCCTCCGCTGCAAAGTCAGTCCTGTTTTCATCCTCCTCCTCCAGCTGACTCCAGCTGTGTCCCTTCTGCAAGAGCTTGTAGGAAACAAAGTCAATCACTAACTCCCGGTTACTGCTGGACATTTTCACACCTGGGACGCCCTCAATGAGTCCATGGTCCAGAGCACAAGCAGATCAGCACTTAGCAGGTCCCAACTCCACTCTTCTTCACGACCGATGGAATCATCTGACCTTTGCACAGACAAGCACCAGAAGAGGAGAGAGGCAAAGAAACGGTTAACGCTACAGCTTTTAGACGCACCCGTGCCATTAACACCGATAGCTTATCAGTTAAGACTGAGATCATCAGCTTTATGCCGAGACTCAGGGACACCGGATCAAAGCAGCACAGAGAACCGACTGCAACACCCTTCCCCGCCGTGAAACCGCGGCCTCGACCCCCCGAGAACCCCCCAGGCTCGTTCCAAGCAGCCCCAGGGTCTCACCGGGTGCAGGCACCGCCTGGCAGGGCCGGGCCGGACCGGAGGCGGCTCTCACTCTGCCAGAGCTGCGAGCCGCCCGGCCGCGCTCCGCCACTCCCGGAGTGCCGCGGAGGCGGAGGCAGCACCGCCCCCGCACGGCTCTCCCGCCCCCTCCGCCGGCGGCGTTGCCCGAGGGTCACGGCAGCCCCGCGCCGGGCCCGGTTTGACGGCAGCAGCGGCTGCGCAGCCCCCGCGCTCGGGGGGTTGGCTCGGCCCGGCGCGCCGCCGCGCAGAGCCCCCGCCCTCCCGCAGCCCGCCCCGCCGCGGTGGCCGGCGGGGCCGGGCCGCGGCGGGGCCGCCCCCCCCCCCGGCCACCGTACCCGCGCGGGGCGGGGCGGGGAGCACAGGGCCCGCGCACGAGAGCCGCCACGGGCGCCCACGCCGCCCGCCCCTGAGGTGCCAGCCAATCACCCCCCGGGAGAGCCCCGCGGGGCGGGGCCCGGGAGCGGGCTCTCCTATTGGCTGAACCGGCCTGCCCTCTCCGCCCCTCACCTCAGCGGCCGGTAGAAGGCCGCGCCTTCCCGCCCCTGCCCCGCGGGCCCGGCTGGCAGCGACGCCGGGGGTCGCCGGGAGCCCCGCCGGGCCTCGGCCCCCCCCGCTCCATCCCCGCCCGCCAAGCGGCCGCCGCTCTCCTGGGCCGCGCCGGGGGGGTGCGGTAGGGTGGGAGGGAGCAGGAGGGGGCGGTGCGCATGCGCAGGCGCGCCGGGGGGGGGCCGGCGCAGGCGCGGGGGCGCCGGGCGGGGCTCTGGCGCCCCCTGTCGGCGCCGCCGGGCCCGTGGGCTGTTTCCCTACCAACGTGTATTTAGCTCGGTTCAGGTAATTGCGCGATTAAGAATAGACTAAGGTGAACTGACGTTGTAATCCAGGGCTGGTAGATTGCAAGTTAAAAGTCTAGGCGGCTTTGTGTTTAAGGAGGATCCGAACAGCAGCCGGCGTCGCAGGTAAGGAGCGGCTGGTGGCCACCGACGGGCTCAGCCAGCGCCGTACAGCCCCCGTGTCGGAGTCAGCAAGAAAAGCAGGAGCTCTGGTGTCCTTAGATGACGTGTGACAGTCAAAGGACAAAAAGAGTAGGGGTACTCCTCCCCAAACGACCACCAGAGACCCTCTGAGACCCCCGCACAGGTGCCAAGGATTTTAGGGATGGTTGCCTAAGAAAACCACCCGCCATGTTGATTCAGTGCGATGAGTGTATGTTTGTCAGGGGGAGTTTTGTGAGTACACATGGCTCAGGCAGAGGTTTTTTGTGTAAAGACCTGGTGACAAATCCAGTGGGTGCACTCGATTTGCGGACATCTCGCACCAAGTGCAGAAGAAGCCAGTGTTTCCTCTCCGAGCATACTCTTGTGTGTTCTGGGAGCTGCGGCCTCCGCCCTTGCCCTGGCCACCTCTCCCCTCACAGCACTTTGGCCTTAACGTCTGAGCTTTTTGTGCCTCCGTGGGGCCCAGGAGCCTGTGCCATGGCAGGGCCACGAGGGGAAAGCTGATGCGGGCAGAGTGTTGAGGCAGCAGTGACCCTGCAAGTCGGCCCTTTCGTCCGCAGGGCCCTCCCGTGCCAGCAGAGCCTTTCCCGCTGCTACGGGGAGGTTTATGCAGGATTTGGGGTCGGCGGTGCTGCCTCGAGGGCAGAGGAGCCAACCTGGCGAGACACAGCGGGGCTCGGGGGCAGCCGCAAGCCGGACGCTCCGGCGATCGCGTAAGGTGGAGCCGTGGTACCAGGGCTCGGCTCCGGAGCGCTCCTGCCCGGCGGCCTCCCCGCCTGCCACCGCCCCCGGGCCCGGCGGGGTGCGGGCCCCGGCCCTGTGCGAGGGACCCGCCTACTGGCAGCTGATAGGCTGCCTCCGAACGACACTCAAGGCACCGATTCGTCTGATTGGCCGGGCGCGCACTGCGCAGTGCGTTGTGGGAGTTGTGGTTTGCTTCGGGCTGCCGACTGTGCGGTCGTGCGCGCAGACACTACGTTTCCCGTCAGACTTTGCGGCTAGGGAACGGCTGCTCGGGGGCGGGGCTCGCCCATCCGGGTCCCCCGCTCTCGGGGCGGTCCGCCCAATCGGCACGGGGCGAGGGCGTGTTCTAGGCGTTGATTGGTTGGTTCGGACCGACGAGCTCTATTTGAAATCCGTTAACGGCAGCAGGCGGAGGTGCCCGCGCAGGGCGGCCGCGGCGCTGAGGTGAGCGGTACCGGGCGGGAGGTACCGGGCACGGGGGGGCCGCCCCCGCCGCGGAGGGGGCTCTCGGCTTCGCCTCACCTTCTTGTCTTTCCTGGCTGACGCCGTCCGGTAACGGCGGCCTGCGCCGTGGCCCTCCCCCCTGATCCGGTCGGGTCTCTCCGCCCGTGGGGGACACGGCTGGGCTGTGGGCTGAGTCGCGGGCCTGCTCCGAGCACGGGTATCGGTAACAAGGCCTCGGCCCCCTGCGGTACCGTGAGGCCGGAGGGCGCGGGGGCGGAAAGCGGCGGGGGCTGTAGGGCAGGATCGCACCCGGGGCCCTGTGCCCTGGGCCTGAGTCTCCGGGGGCCAACGGCAAACCCCTCGCATCGGTGGGGCTGAGCGAGCCGCAGCCCGCGGGGGGCAGCGGGGCTCCCTCCCTTCGGCTGGGTTCGCAGCGCTGGAAGAGGCCTTGTGGTGGGTGGGTAAAATAAAGTTACGAGCGGAGGCGTGAGCGTGCAAACAGCCTCAAAACCCTGCGCCTCTCACGCTGGGGTACGACCTGGAGCACGACCAAGGCTGCCCGCTGTGCTGGGTGGGTAACAGCTCAGTCGCACCGGCTGCCCGACACCCAGAGCGTGTATCTTCCATTTGGAGTTAAGAAAAGCTGCGTTCCTTCTTCTCAAACCAAATCCTGCTTTCTAGGAAAAAGAGGGAAGAAAACCAGGGGAAACCTGGCTTAAGTAAGAGAAAAGGTATCGAGTTAGCTATTTTTATACAGTGCTTTTTTTAAACTCGAGGAGCTTCAACTTGCCTAACAACAAGTTGAGGTTATGCTGGCTAAAAGTAATTTGCTTTTCCCTGAGCGGCTATTCTTAGAGTGTCCCATCTTTGCGTCCTCTAAAACTTGTGGGATCTCATTTACGGAGCACAAAATGTGCGGTTTATTTTGGGCTCTTGGAAGGGAGGTGGGTCCAGGCCCTGCCGCAAGCTGCTCCGGAGAAAAGCTGCTGCTCCAGCACCTCGCTCCTGCCTTTGCTGCAGGCTAAGGACCACAGGTTGGGGTGGTCTGCAGAGCTCTGTGTGGGCTCATCTCTTGCCTGCGTAGAGTTAAAGGCTTTGTGCCCAAATTTGAGTGTTAAATGATGGAACAGTAGCGATGCCTCTGCTCTGTACCCGGGGTGATGAGTTCAGTGTTGATGCTGTGCTGTGGACAAGCACGCTTGAGCTCTGAGTGAGGGGCACCAGAGGGGAAGGAGAAGCTGTAGATCCAGAATCTGTTAAAAGTATTCACTGAACCCCTGCTCAGGGAAAAGCAAGGATGGCTTCTGTTAGTAGCCGCTGGCATCATGCTGAAAGAGTTCACAAGCGGCGGCTTTGTGGTGGGAGAGCATCCTAGGAGGCTGTGGTGACAGGAGGTGTCTGGAGAGGCAGTTTCCAGCCCCTTGTAATGGTCCAATTTATGTATTAACCCCTGAAAAGCATCTGGGAACTTTGCCTGGATTATTGTCCTTATAAAGGAAAGCTTTGGGTTGCAGGACAATAAAGAAGCTGTAAGGCTGAATTAAGCAAGCTGCCCAGTTAGTGCAGCGGCCTGGGTTTAATAGCCCATCAGAAGGCACCGGAATGACTGCATCAAATTGTCCTGCAGCTTCCTTGGCCTTGAAGGAAGCTTCTCTTGCTCATTCATGATTTGTCCATCTTGGGTTTTGAGGCCTGTGGATCAACTGGCTTCAGATTTATCTGGTACTCAGAATATCCTTTTTTGTGTAGCTGGTACTATTTTTTTTTTTTTCCCTTTTCCAATCCTGTTAGGATTTAGAGTAAGTAACACTGGTGATGGGTGTATTGTGGTAAGGTGGTGTCTCAAGCTGACATGGGGCTTTTCTAATTACATTGCAAGGTGTCAAGAAAGAACAGACCTTCTCTGCATGCTCCTTCCATCCGTCCCTTGTTGCTCCCCCAAACTCCCACACTTTCTTAATTAATCTTGGAACTCTGCTTTCTCTCTGACACAAAGGCTCATACGGCTGGGGGGGTCCCTTGACCCAGGCAGTGGGTGCTGCTGTTGGATTGCCTGATGACCATTGGTCTGTGCTGGGCTGCTGCTCTAAAAATAAGAGGCTCCTTTGGTGAGGTCGTAACTGCGAAGCGCTGCCTTACGACGCCCTTGGTGCAGAGTTTCACATACTGCAGCTAGGCCAACACTGCGTAGGTCCCGTTGGAGTTACTCCTCCCCAGCCTTGTCTGGCCTGAATGTTTTTGGCAAGAAATTAACTACTACATTGAGAAAAAGACGCTGAGCACATCTGTGATGGAATCGTGTCAGCATTTTAAAGCTAATTTGGATTAGAGGGAGGTGTGAAGTTATCCTGAAATACCTATTGCACTTGCTGTTGGATCAGTCTTATTCTGGGATAGGAATGCTTGTTCCAATTTAGCTTAATCCTTTTTCAAAGCTAACTAATCTAAACCAGGCCAAGGCACTCTTCTGGAACGTGCCAAAGTGTAGTTACTCAAAAGAAACCTGATGTGCAGAGAAACTTGTCGTCTGTTCCTCTTTGTGGATATGCTTGTGCTGCTCTGTACAGAAACCTATGGGGCTGTGGCTGGGTAGCACACTTAGATGAGTGAGGGGAGCAGACCTAGAGAGAGAATTAAGGTTTTAATTAGACAGTCACTTTTATCAAAGGAATTTGGGCTATTTTTGAAAGTGAGAGGACCGGATCCTCCTCCGCTTCTCTTGCACCAGTGGTGGTGTGAGCAGCTCTCTGTGAACCAGCTGACAGCTGATCCTGCAGAACAGGGGTGAGGGTTCCCCGGCTGGCTTGCCGCAGAGCTCTGCAAACACTAGTGTCGACACAGAAGGTGATGGATGCAGGGGAGAGCAGGGGTAAGCTCTAAATCCACGCTGTAGTTCTGTAGGATTACAGCGTGCCTGCAACCACGGTCTGGTAAAGGCACGCAGTGCCTGCTGATTCAGTAATGTCCCTATTAATGAGAAGAAATTTCTGCACCTCGCTTCTGGTGGAAGAGTGCCACAGTGGAGAGAAAGAAGTTTGCCTCCTGTCTTTAAAGAAAAGTTTGAGATAATGGTGGTTCTGCTATCAAAATAGCAACGGGGTGTTTTGAAATGCCTCAAAGGAGTGGGCAGCAGGCTTTGGGCTGTACTTGGCTGGGCCCGTTTCGATTGCAGTCGGTGTATCGGAGTGATAAATCACCGTAACGTTGACAGGAGCTCAGTCCCAAGCTGAGTCGGTGGGTGGAGGAGCGAGATGCCTTTCAGTGACCTGCTGCTTCACAGTAAATCCTATTCTGCGCAGGACTTGGAGGATACGTAGGGATTTGGAAAGCAGATGCCATGACTTCATCTGACTGAAAGGGACCCTCTGGAGTTGAGTCACAATAACTTTTACCTCCCCACTGGTGCTTTCAAGAAACTTGGTGAATAAAACTGTGGCATTGATGCGCTCCCTTTCTCTTCGTGACGGACTATCTGCTTCCATCTGAGAGGGAGAAAGAGAAGGGGGTCAGCAGTGAGGTCGGTGCTGATGCTATGACAAAGTATGGACTTTACACAGTAAAAAGCTGGAAGCTGCAGCACCGTAGCAGTGGACACAAGTAGCTGTGCAACGTGATGCCCAGAGCTCTGGCTCGTGGGCTGACTGGGGAGGGTGAGGGGAGAATGCAGATGACGCATTTGATTTTTAAAAAAAAGTGGAGAGTGTTGACAGAAACCCTATCTTGATTAAGGGTGGTAGGAAAGCATTCGATTCCAGCAGTGTCTTGAGCTCAGTTACAGTTGGTTTTGGCTCCGATTCTTCTGTTTGCCTTCTTTGGGTCCTACCCTGACATCGTCGCAGTCATGTAGCTGATGCTTCTCTACGGATATTCTTCCCCTTAACTATTGCAATTCTGTGCTGGGGAACTGAAGGCTTCTCGGTGCAGCCAGCTTTGGGAGGGAGGGCTGGTGATTTACTCTTGGACATTTTCTTATTTACAGAGCATACCGTCGGGGTTGAGCTATGTGTGGTCTGCCTAGGCAGATGGTTTAGGTCTGAGACTTGTGGATTAAGAATAGGCTGCTTTAGAGTTGGTTGGACTCATAAAAGCAAAGTTCAGGTGATTTCCTTGGAGTGTTTTAGAATACATCCCTGTGGGCTTTGCCTTGCAGCTGTGCGAGGCATCATGAAAGCATGAAAACACCTTTGCAAAAAGGTTCTGTTACCATTTAAGGGTTTATAACTTTGTGGCTGGCTTTATTCCTGTTCCATTGACTTTAGTATCACTTGTTGACACAGGGACTCCCCCTGCTGTCAGTGCTCCACTAATTAACTGCAGGGACTGCTCTCAACACAGGGCTTGGGGTTTGCAGCCTGGCCAGCGCTGGGGCAGTGCTGTGGAACGTGGCAAGGACTCTGCGCTGCCCTTCTTCCTCCTTCTTGCCCAGTAACAATACTCTACAGAACTCTCTTCCCGCTTTGGAAATCAATTTGCTCTGTAGAAGAGGGTGTCTGTGTCGTTAGTTCTTGTCTGTAGCCTTTCAGGGGCAGAAAGGCTGCACTTTGCAGAGCTCTGGCGTCATCGTTGGGCTCTTGCTTCATCAATCTGTGCCCGGGTAAGGACTCTGTTGCCTGTGGTGAGGGAGGGAAGGGTAAAGCAGTCACTCTAGAAAAGCTTTGTACTTTATTTCCTTTTAAAAAGATACAGTTCTAACAGTTCTAGCACCTACCAGTACAAAGAAAACCTTCATGATTTGATCTTTTTGATAGCTTTGAACCTGCAAATGTCAACAGTGATAAAACTTCCTTAGCTCTGCCAGTCAGCAGTAGAACAGCATTGCTTGCGAGGCATTCCGTCTGAGGGCTGTGGGTTACAAGACAGGAAAAGGCACCAAAGGCTGTCCCAGCGGCTCTCTAGGAACTGTGCAGAGGAAGAGGGGTGGAGGGCGATTTAGCTGATGCTTGTGTTGGGGTTTGGTGTAACAGGTGACCGATGCTTGTTGTCTGAAGGACTGTAGCAGTGCAAGCAGGGGACTCGTGGGGACGGCGTGACGGCGAAGATGTCTCGCCCAGAATCTCGCTATTCCTTTGATGTCCCAAACCCTTGCATCAACTTTGCGACTCTGAGCGATGATGATACGCACAACGCAGACTCCTGGTTTGGTGAGTTGCTTCCAGGCCTTGATTTGTTTTCTCTTTGGGCGAGGGCTTGGCGTGATCCTTGCTTTGGGCCTGGCTTCTGTGCCAGTGGATTAGGCATGTTGTTAACTGCAATCACTCATCATGCATGGGTTTGTTTTGGTTTTGTATTTAAACTTTGATTGTCATCTGTAACTTGACAGATGACTTTGTTAACATCCTAATGATATTCTGAGGTATTGTTAAAAATTCCTAATGTAGTATGTATAGTGAAAGTCTCTCTTTCCTCACAGACCAAAAAGCTAATCTGGAGAATGTCCCTCCTGCAGAAAATCTGGCAAAAGTCTTGCAGAACAGCCCTGCTTTTTCAAAGCCTGGTGTTATTCCCTGTGACGTGACAGAAGACAAAATAACAACGAGTAAGCTGGCATGGTGTGGGGGGGAGAGAATATATTTTACTTGTTTTTTCATTGGCAAAATGAAAAGGTCTCAGTCTGGCTCTTTTGGGACCATCTTCATATATTGTTGTCTAGGAAGGTCTCATGCGGTTTCCCTTTAGCATTCCTCTGTGTATGTGTGTATATGCGCTGACACTTGTTACTGTTCTCAGGTGAAGGCCATGATGAAGAGGATGGTGAAGCAGAATGTGCACAGGGCAACGTGGTTCCTCAGAATATTGTTGGATCCCTGACAAGCTGGAGAGCTGCTGCTCCTGCAGGGGCCCCTGAAAGGTGAAATACTCATATTCAGTTTGCAAGAAGGTTGATGACAGTGTAACTAAGCAGGTCCTTGCTCTCCAGATCTGCAGATCCTGGCTGTTCTTGGGCCATCCTATGGGTCTGAAGTTCTCCAGCACAGAGATCATGTACGGGGACAGCTGATCTGCTTGCTAAGCTGGAGGGACAATCTCTAGGGGTGGAAATGCAATGCAGCGTCTCTCATACTTGTCAAATGAGACTCGGTAGCACTAGGAGCTTCTGGAATGCGAGGACATCTGAAACTGAAGTGGCTTATAAAGTTTCTTTGTTTATATCTGCCTGAGCTGGGCAGAACTTGTTATTGATGTGAATGTGAGGGGCTCTGTATGTTCATATATACCAGAGAATATTAAGTTTATGGATTGTTGAATTTAACAATCCGAATGCAGCATGAATTATTTGTGTTAAACACATGATTTACATTGGGGGCATGTTGGAGTTAGGTGGTGCACTGGTGTAAAAAGTGTTACACAGACTGTGTATGTTCTCAGACCCCTGGGAAAACTAACCTCTGATTTCTGTCCTACTCTAGAGCGAGTAGAAGACGGGCCACAAAGCAGCGAAAAACCCAGCAACGCAAACAGCCAGCTAGAGTCAAAGTGGAGAAAAATGCTAATGCCTTGGTGGATAAGGAAGAGGTTCCACCCCTGAAAAAAATGAGAATGTAGGTCATGAGAGTTCTTCTGTTTGGGGCTGGGAAGGGGGATACAACTGTTTCTTTGGGAAGGGTCTCCATGTGACAAAGAGGGTTCTCAGAGGAAGGTTAGGGGGAGGTGAATGAAACCTGATACTGGTTTCATAAACAAGAAGAAATGGCTGTCAGACCTGAAGCAAACCCTCTATTTGGAGGGAGGGATGTGAATGAAATAAGCTTGGGTTTCTTGAGCTTCTTATTCTGTATTTGGTGTCTGTCAGTTAGCTTTAAGTTTGGCTTAGCTTCTCCATTGGGAAGACATGAGGCAGTCATAAGCTATGAAAGAGTCTCAACTAAAGTATTTCTCAAATTAGCTTAACTGCTAAGATATCATATGGTGTTAAGCTTGAGGTCAGGAAACTGAAGCGTGATCTTTCAAACGCTGCTGTACCTAGATGAACTACAGTATACCTACCTCCTCAAGAAAAGCCCAAGTTCCAAAAACTCAGTAATTCATCTTCCCTTCTACAGCCTTAGAGTACCAGGGAAAAGTAGACGATCTATACCTGGGTGCATGGTGAGGTAAGACTGGTCTGGCATACCTTGGAACTCACCAGGTGTTGGGATGTTGTGCATGGTGGTGAGAGCTGCAGGTGATCTTTCATTTAGGGCACAGTTAGTTGGAGTGGTTTGCCCTAACAACTTGTTACCTTAGTTTTAGCAGCAGAGAGAAGCTGACAGAAGTATCCACAAAGGGAGAGCCCCTGCAGAATCCTGACCTCTCCACAGGGAGAGGGAAAACCAAGCCTACCATGCCCTCCACGCCAACAACGTTAAAGTACGTAGCTTTCTTGTGACTTGTCTTGGCTAATCACAGTTGATTTAGGTGACAGCCCTGGCTAGAGTGTTTTCAACTTCATCTCAGCATGTGATGGTATCACATTTAGTAAACACTGGATCAAGAGAACAATATTAGGATGAAATGTACTTCACCAACTGACCCTGTGCAAAGGGAAGCTCTTGCTTTTAATTTGAGGAAAAAAATTGATTTTGCTAATGGATGAAGCATGCATACAGCAGATGCATATGCAGGATAGCAGTTAGCTGCAAGTTTTCTTGAGCAAACAAAATTCTAGCAGATCTTTTCTAAAGAGTATACTTTTATAATGAGTGATGCTCCTGCAATGAAGTCGGAGGCAAGCGCCTTCCTCTGCACTAACACCGTGCTAATAACTAGTGAAGCAGGAAGACTTATCTCAGTCTTTAACATGATTCTGCAGGAGGACCAACCTTTCTGGCAAGCTGAAGAGCACAGAGGAGCAGGAGCTGGAAAAGATGCAGCAGTTGCAGCGGGAGGTTATGGAGCTGCGGAAGAAGAACGAGGAGTCTATGAAAGCAGCTATTGCTGGAGCAGGTGGGCTCTAGCTGAATTGCAAATGGAAGCTGTGCTGGGCTCAGCTGGAGAGTGCTGCGTAGAGCTGTACAATACTGTTAAAAACAAACATTCCAGATTTTGTAATAAGTATTAGGATTAGGTGGCTTTTAATGTAGATCAGCCCCTAAACTGCCTGGAAACAGGTTGGTTTGGAGGTTTTTTCATGTTTTGAAAGGGTATAATGAGTTCTCCAAAAACTGTTCAACTTATTAGAACGTAAATCCACTTCCCTTCCCCCTGCAAGGCTTCCAGACCTTACATACTCTTTCTCCTTAGGACAACCCATGAAGAGAACTGTTGGTCAAGTAACAAAGCCAATTGACTTCCACTTCTGCACGCAGAATAGAATTAAACAACATGTGGAAAACCAGCCTGGGAACGAGTACAAGGAACTGGATTTTGTGGCGGTACTGAGAAAGCATCCTCCTTCTCCGGTGAGAACCAGAATATTGCCAGCAATCAGCTGACTAATTCTTGACGTCCCCACCTTTCTGCTTTTGCAACACACGTGCTGCTGGCAACCCGCAAAGAGGGTTACCATAGGAGAGGCAAGCATTGTGCAAACGTAACTGTTGGCTCACTGCGTATATGCATTGCCACAAGGCTCTAAAGACTTTTGAAAAGGGCTCTTTAATGTTGTATCTTCTGGTCATTATGCTTCATGCTTTAATCCTCCACTTTATACACATTCCCAATGCGACTTGGGCATGTTCAGACAGTTATGCCTAATGTTAAGTGTTATCATCTTTTCAATAATGGGAAGGGACAGATACTGTGAATCAGTGGGGAAAGGAAACCTCATCAAAGCATCCTGTGTTAAATGGCCATAATGACTGTAGTGGTTTTGTCTCCAGGGGCGAATGCCAAAGGGACCCACTGTCCCCAAGCCTTTCAATCTGTCCCAAGGAAACAAAAGAAAACTTGAAGAAGCCACAACAGAATATGTGTCCCTTGCTGAGCAGGTAGAAGCATTCCAAAAACGCACACCCTCTCGTTACCATCTGAGGAGCAGGAAATCCGATGAAGGTGAGCAGTCCTGGCTGTGTCCAGCTGGGGGGCTGTCTGCAGAGACGGTGGTAGAGCCAGAACGATGCTGGGACTTGCTCTGCTGAGCAAACAATCTGTGTCTGTGCAGGCCTTGCCATTAACTGCTAGTCTCTGTGACTTGAATTTATAGGCCCAGTTCCAGGAAAGTTGGTGAAGGCTCAGCTTACAAATGCTAAAACGCCAGTGCTTCTAACAAAGCAGCGCTTCAGACCCGTCACCTGCAAAGCTACAGCGGAGTTAGAAGCTGAGGAAATAGAGAAAATTCAACAGTAAGTACAGGTTTACTATAGTCCTCCAAGAGACAATTGTACCAATGCTGGAGATCTTTCAGATGCCAAAATGCCACTTCTCAGGAATTCCCTTTTTGCATAAAAGAATGAGTAGCAAAAAACCACGGAGATTCTTTTAGCTTGTGCATAATCCTATGGCTCTGACTGTAGGGATGTGCAAAGTAGCCAATTTTGAAAAGGAAGCCCTTAGGAGAGCTGATCTTGGGTTGAGCACAGCTTGTGATTAGCAAAGCAAGCCCAGTATAGCAGTACAGCCTGCATACACTTCAAAACTCTCCTGTACACAAAGCTTTGGATTTCCAAAATATAAGGTTTTCCTTAAAGTCTTGCTGTTTCAAAAGCAAAGGAGAAGCAGCTAATTAGAGCTGCACACTACAGTGTGTGTGGCACAACTGCTTCTGTGCCTGACTTGCTCTTTTATGCTGTGAGAGAAGCCGTTTGCTAGAAGCTGCATCTTGCCATGGACAACATGTCAGTGACTGTCTCTGCCTTTCCTGCGTAGGTACAAATTCAAAGCACGAGAACTCAATCACAAAATCTTTGAGGGTGGACCACTCCTGCCGAAGAAACCCCCTGTGAAGGAACTCACGCAACCCATTGGCTTTGAGTTGGAAATAGAAAAAAGAATTCAGGAGCGTGAGAGTAAGAAGCAGCAGGTGGAAGAGCACTTTGAATTCCATTCCAGACCGTGTCCCACGAAAATCCTGGAGGATGTGGTGGTAAGTAGTTTAGTAATACCCAGACCTGGGAATTAGGACTGAGGTGGCAATTAGCTTCAAAATGTCTGTAGCTGTGTTGCATTATGCATTTAATAATCTTCAGTAAACACTGTCACTAGGCAAGGACTGCAGCGGGTACATACTGTGCTATGTCGGGTTGTTTCTCTGTAGTGCTTTTTCTTGGCACTTAAGCTTGGGTAACTCCTTACCGGCTCTTCTGAACAGGGTGTTCCAGAGAAGAGAGTGCTTCCTGTTACAGTCCCCAAGTCTCCAGTCTTCACCTTGAAAAGCAGAACCCGAATGCCTGGCAGAGATGAAGAAAAGGTAACTGTTGTGAATGGGCTGTAGTCAAGCCTTCCGTCCCACCATGGTGGCTGCCTTGGCCAGCCTGCCAGGCCTCTGCCGGCTGGGTGGTGGTCTGGTTTGGTTAGCTCCTTCCCTCCAGAGGCTGTTCCTCCCGTGGTCATCTTTCTCTGTGCCGTTCCCTCCTAACGATCCAGTCACTGCTACTTACTCACTTTACAGAAACTGAATTCTCATACAAAATGAAATAACTCTATTTATACGCAAGGGCACTGACTAGGGTTCCTGAGGTGTTGCTGCTGTGAATGAGGAAAGTAAACTGCTTGGACTTCTAAAGGACGTTGCCCTTCCCTATTCTGTTACCGAGAAGGGCAGATACTGCACATGACCTTTCTTCTCCCTGCAGTCACTCTAGATCCCGGGAGGCGGGGAGCAGGATTCAGAATGCATCATGTCCTTCCTCCGGGCCCTCTTGTGAAGAGGATGTTAAAGAATTACAGTCTATATCTCACGAGTACTAGAACTGATAGTGGTTTGGAAAGAGGAAGAACTCGCCTGTGGTTCAGGATGCCTGTAAATGGATACTTTTTGGATTACTAATTCTTGCAGTGTCCAGAGTGTCTGCTTGATGCTGTTGCGACCCTTATTAAAGGAACTTGAGTATTCATAGATTTGTTTGGCAGGAGGTGTGGTCTTCCTACAAAAAATAAAAAAACCTGGTGCTGTGTTGGTTCCTAACACGAATATCCCTTTAGGAAAAAGAGGTGGTCCCCGTGATCAAAGCTAACCCCATGCCACATTATGGAGTGCCCTTCAAACCTAAAGTGGCAGAGCAGAGGCACGTGGAAGTTTGCCCCTTTTCTTTTGATGCCCGCGACAGAGAGCGGCAAATTCAAAAAGAGAAAAAAATAGAAGAATTGCAGAAGGAAGAGGTAAGAACTAAAAGCTGCCTTGGATTCCACTCCTGAAGTAAAAAGGGTGGCAGGGCTTGCCTCTTGCTGTTGGTTGTTAAACTGCCAAAGCTTCGTGCCTTTGAGGAAGGGGCAAGAAATATTTCAAGTTGTTTCTTTCAGGTGCCAAAGTTCAAAGCGCTACCCCTGCCTTACTTTGACCATGTTAAGCTGCCAGAAAAGAAAGTCAAAACCCCAACTCAGCCTGAACCATTCAATCTGCAGATTGATGAACGGGGAGCTGCCAAGCTCCAGAGCTGGAAGCAACAGGTAGGGGTGAAAAGGATGATGGGTATGACCAGACTGTGAGAGATTTGTGCTGGGGGTTGAGGATTGGTGGCTTGTTTTGGGGTTCTTTTTTCCCCTCCCTTTATGGTCAGTGATGGGACTACATGAGCAGCTCTGGGGTATTTTCTAAGCAGCGACTATGTGCAGCTGGATCCCTTTGCTGACCACCTCTGTGCTTGGGGATTTACTGACATAGAAATAATACGCTGCTTTTCTCATGAGAGGTCTACAGTGGACACCTGAAACTTTCTTCAGGCTATTTTTGGCAAAAGTAACCGGCAGGCAACAAATGACACAACTTTGGGGCTTTAATGTAACTTTCTATGCAAATGATGTGATCCAAGTCAATCTGGCTTTTCCAGTGTTGGGAATTTCAAAGCTGGGGGTGGGGGGGGAGATGAGCTTTTTGTTATACCTGGTGCTTGATGGGCTCCTCTTCTCTTGCAGCTGGAAGAAGACTTGAAAAGGCAAAAGGAGGCGGCATGTTTTAAAGCTCGTCCCAACACAGTGGTGTACCAGGAGCCATTTGTGCCTAAAAAGGAAAATAAGCTGTTGTCAGGTGGAGTTACAAGTACTTGCTACGCAGGCTTGGCTGATAACTGATGTGGTTAATGATGTTTAGACTGGCTGTTGCCTCTTCTTTATCAGCACAGCCAATAGTGCCATGCACTTAATCAACTAATTCCCTAACAGCTTGCGTCCCCGGGGAGCGGGGGAGTTTCCACTGCCCCCCTGTCCTGCGCTAACATGGCAGCTGTATTTAACAGCTATGCTACAGCTGGCAGATGATTGATGTCTGCTAGCTTGGGATAAGGGAGAACAGTACGCAGGGAGCTCCCCGCAGAGACGGCTGGCGTTTCTGCAGCAGCCGTCAGTCTGTTCCTCCCATTGCTAATGAGATGAAGCATCTACAGCTTAGGGCAGGCTAAACTTGGTAGGGTATAGAACCAGCCAAAATCTTGCTTGTACTAACAGTTGTGTGCTTGCTCCCTCCCTCCTATGAGAACACCCGTGACGGGGTCACGTCCGCATTAACACTGCTCACGTTTGGGCGTAAGGTTTTCTGTTTTCCTGAAGCCTGGAGGTATCTACTAACCACCCTTACAAGGTGAAGCGCTCCAGAGGGAGGCTTCCATTTGACACTAGTGCTGCTCTGCTTTACCTGACTGTCTTTGCACCAATGTTATCTCCTTTATTTCTAAACTTAGAGAGCCTTTCTGGTTCCATAGTTCCTGAAAACTTTGAGCTGGCAACAGAAAAAAGAGCTAAAGAGCGGCAAGAATTTGAAAAACGATTGGCAGATATAGAAGCCATAAAGGAGAAGCATCAAGAGCGGGTCAGACAGCAACAAGAGGAGCGTGAAAAGGAAGAAGTTGCTAAGCTCAGGCAAGAACTGGTAAGTGAGCTATTTCTGAACAAGGGCTGCAAAGTAACCCAAAGGGATGTGGGAATACACAAAATGAGCTTGTGCCAGTCTGCAGCTGCATTAAGACTCTCTCCAAAGTTTCCCTGTTGCAGACTGACTCCTCACTAACTTTACAACTGGTCTTAAACCAGGCAGCTCTGCTGAGATGCCCGATTTCTGAAGCTGTACACCCATAGTCATCGGAGCAGAATGATCTTTCTAAAATCCACAGCTCCAGAGCATGCCTTGTGTGTCCTGGTGGCTCGCTCCAGGGCCCTGGGCAGTGTGGTTGTCTTGTAGACAGACGCCTGCCTTCATCCCACCGATGGCTCCCCTGCAAGTTTCAGCCACTGCTTCATTTTGTCCTTGATTTTTTTTTTTTTTTTTTCTTACAGGTTCACAAGGCAAACCCAATACGCAGATATCGCAGCGTAGAAGTGAAGCCCAGTGACCAGCCACTGACTATGCCGAAGTCTCCCAACTTCTCAGACAGATTCCGGTGCTGATATGCAACCATGTGATAGGAGGAGGGAGATCCCATCCCTCTCCACTCTTGATAAGGATAAACCCCGTTGTTTTTATGTGACTGCTCAGTCTCAACTCCTAGACTTTGGTTCCGTTATTGTTATATTGAGTAGCTTAATGCCACCTGATGCAGGTGGCTGAGGCACGGCGTACAGGCAGTGGCATATGGTCTCCAAGGCCTCGCTTCACATCTAGACATCTTGTTTTCTACAGACTAAACCAGGTTTTGATATTGCATACAAATATTGTGTACTTGAACTAAATAAAAATTCCTAATCTGATCACTGCCTCTTGCTCGTGGGCCGAATCCCTCTCCTGCAGAAGGGTGTTCGGTGAAGGGCACTTGGTGAACATACAGCGATGAGCTGTCTCATCTCTGTACGCCTAAGGATGGGTTTCAAATGTCTGTTTCCTAGGCTTTTACTCTGTATTAAGCTCGAATTGTGTTAAGCAATGTGAGGCTTCTGCAAGCCAACATTTTGCAGGTCTCACCTTGTTGATGTTTAGGTGAGTGTTAATACAAATCTTGCCCACTCTTTTTAAAGTGGTTCCCTGTGTATATTAGAGCGTTAAACCTTCTGCTGGTTTATAGCTGAAGTCATTCTATTTGGGGAACCACTTAACTGGCAAATGCCTTGCTGGGAGCTGCCTCCCAGCGCAGTTATCTTGGCTAAGGACGCGTTGTCTCCCAGCCAGTCTAGCGCAGCCAGCAGAACTAAATATAGAGCAAGCGCTTTAACGTGCTGGAGGACAAAACTTCCAGCACTGCGAGGAGGTGATCAAATTTAGATTAAAATCTACTAAGAATGGTTTCTTACCTTTGCGTTGTGGTGCGGTTTCCTACCTTGTAAGACTGTGTTTTAGGCCGTTCCTTGGACTTGTCTTAAAGACAGCTCTAAAGGCTATGTGAGGGCAGGAAGGGGTTGGGGGTGCAGCTGCTCCAAATGCTGCTCCCGGAGGCTGCTGCTGCCTGCTGATCTGTCTTAGTTGCCACTACCTGTTCTGCAAACTCAGGTGATCCCAGGGTGCTGTTTCCTGAGCCGAAGAGGGACTTGCAAACAGAAAAAGCTGCTCTGGCAAGTCCCTGGAGCTGTGCTGGGAGCTGTTGGCAGGAAGGATGGGAGCAAGCCCTCTAGTTCAGGCTTGGAAATGCACAAAGCTCTGTAGGCTGGCCCTGTTCTGAACAGGGGAAAATGGGAAACAGAATTAGTGTGTCCCGGTAGGACAAACTCTATTTCTTGTTTGGGGGTTATGGCAAATGCTCGCTCTCATTTCCTCTGAATTTGGATACTGTTGGAGAAGTATTCTTGGAGCATATGTCCTTTTATTTGGATTTTTTTATCTGAGTGCAGAAGAGGGAGTTCAGACTTGTTAAGTGTCGGACTTCAGCCGAGGGCTATGGCAAGAGGTAGTATCTCAGAATCCTCGCCAAAGTGCATCAAGCAATTGCCAGTGGTTTACTCCCAATTTGAGAGAACAGAGGCCGAAAGTCCTCAGAGAGGTAAACTCAAGGATGAAAACTTACTGTAGCTGAAGACTATGTTTCTGCAGGAATTGTCCTAGAAAGTGCGATGCTCACAGGATATCGTTGCAGGACAGCAGCCGGCAGCAAGTGGGTGTTTTGTATGGGTGTCCTGGACTTCAGAGAGCGCTGGCCTCGAACTTCTGCTCTGCTTGGATTAAGAGAGGGAAAGTCACCCCTGCTGAAGCATAAGGATTGTTTAAAAGAATAAAAATGAAGGCATGGTGTGGTTAATAACTGGAGAATGAGGTGTTTTGAGGAAGGTGAATGACCCTGCGACAGCATGGCCTCTCTGAAATGGTGAGCTAAGAGACCGGGTACCTGTTTGCCAAAGCTTTGGCTTTTCCAGCCTTGAGGACCTTGCTGTGGCCGTGGCAGAGCCAGGCTCAAAATGCTGACCCAGTCACGCAGGGGGGCTTCAGCCGCCTTCTGCTGCCTTTGCCGATAGCCCCGCGCCCCTGGGCTGAGGGTTACGGGGTGGGACTGCCGGCAGCCGCCTGGCCCAAAGGCTGTTTGTCACAGGTACCGGTGACAGCCCTGCTGACGGACAAATTACAGGAATGACTGGAGCAAGAGGAGCTTGTAGGCATCCTCTTCCGCAAACCACGCGGATGGGTGTGGATCTGACCAAAGGCATGCCCACTTTTCCCTGGGTCTGCCTTAACCATATTTCTGTTGCAGCGGAGCTGTTCCATGAGATCTGCTGGACAGGGCTGGACCTTGAACGTGCACTCAGGAAAACTCCTGCTGCAGCCGAAGCAGGCAGCATGTGGGCAGCAGCAGCGAATATTTACAGTGAGTCGGAGGAGAGCCTGAATGATGGTGAACTGCAGAAGAACGTGAAGGCAAGCAAAATAATGAGGCTGCTGAGCTGGAGCCGAGATTGATCCCCAAGGATGGAGCAACTGGATTTCTGTGACGGCCCTACACGGCCTCTGCTGCAGACCTGAGGAAGGGTTTGTATGCCTGACCGCTTGTCAGTTTTTCCCAGCGGTATCATTGGGTCTAATAAAAGCTATTACCTCTTCCTGCAAGCACGGCTGCTTATATTCCCCATACACTGCAAACTTAGCAAAAGGGAGCCTTGGGCTGCTGTGCCCAGCAAGGGTATCTGGCTTTTGGCAGAGCTCTCTGGAGTCACCCAGCAGATTCTCATGGGCTGGTGGGTTGGTTAGGGGCGGCCAGAGTAACCTGCCCTCTTTGTTAGGGGGGAAAGTGGTGATGTGCTGGAAACAGTGCTCTAGCGGAGGAAAATGTGTAAAGGAGAGGTGTCCAGAGGAGCTGGATGTCGGTGGGGACGGGGTTTGGTTACGGCTTCAACAGGGAAACAGGGGCAGGTGACTTTTTTTTTCCCCTCCCTCCCCGAGTAGAAGTGGGAGAATAAAGTTGCGGGACTGGGGCAGGAGACCGGGATTTAACTTGAGTGCAGTCCCAGCACCCACCTTGTAGGTTGACACAGCTGATGTAAAATCTATAATCTTGCTGTGCGGTTTTGCAGAAGTCGTTTTGTATGCAAGGACTCAAAGCTCATCACCCTGGTGAGTGCCTGGGCAGCAAGAAGGAGGGGTGGTAGATCCAAGCTGGGGCTGAGTACAAAAGCTTCCTCCCATGCTGAGCCTAGAGCTGGAACTAACGGCAACCACTGTGTTTGCTGGGCTTTTCTGTTGCAGGGTAGCTGAGAATTGCAAGATCTGGTGAGCTGGTGAACCAGATCCGTACGAAAAGGCTTGGTGATGCTCTCAAAATCACAGCTTTGGTTCTCACTGGGCTAGCCGGGCTGCCAGCGTGGCCTGGTGTGAAGCTGGCAAGGACACCCTGCGCGTGGGCACGTCCTGGTGATTCGGATCCATGCTCGGTGCTCCCTGGTGTCGTTGCTGGCAGCCACGCTGCTGTCCTCGAGCTGCTGTGTAGCTCTGGAAGCTCTGATGATGTTGGGATTTTTTCCCTTGTCTTTCCCTGTCACCTTGATGGGACCTGTCACGACACGATGGCAGCTGGTCCAGGGAAGTCCTGGGTGCTGATGGAGGCGGTTAAGCTGCTGACTGCATGCCTGGGTTGGTCCCCACCGGGACAGACAGGCTGGCTGGCTTGTGTTACAGTGGCATGACTGGGATTCAGGTGGGGATGTTGTTCTCGCCTGCCCTGCCGCTTGATTTAGACGGGGGATAGGGTTTCCTGGAGAACGGGCAGGGCTTGGCTGGGCAGAGAGCCTCCCTTACCCGTGAAAAGCATAAAGGTTAAAGTGTGCTGCCCAAGTTGTGACAACCGCGTAGCTAGGGAACCAGCGTGCTTGATGCTTTGCCAGATATCCCCAGGACAGGCTGTTTTCCAGCTGCAGCCAATGTAGGCTCTGGCTTAAGTTCCTGAATGGGGAGTTAAAAAAAAAAAAACCAACCAACCAAACCCAGCCTTGGTGGTGGTTGGTTTGCTTCTGCACTCTGCAGAGACCTGGAGCACCGTGCTGCTCACTGGGGGGTGGGTTTTTGGACCAAGGCATCCGAAATGCTGGTGCGCAGCAGCTATTGCCCTTCAATAGGACAAATCTTCCCTGCGAGGGGGCTGTTTTGGGCTTATTTCCCTTTGCCCACAAATGAATTTTCTCGTGTAATGATGCCAAACCTTGGGATGCTCCCCCTTCACCCGTGCCTCCTTTGGAGAACTGCTTCTGTGGCTCCCCAGCACCGCAGTGCCCGCTCTCAGAGCTTTGCTTCCTCGCCTTGTCCCAAGGCTTCGTGCCCGGGCACCAACCCTGACTCTCATGGAGTGTGTAAGATTGCAAGCACCCCGGGAAGGCTGGCCTGCTTCCCGGCAGGTGCTCCTGCTCTCCTTGGGGAATTTTATCCCAGCTTCCACTGCACCAACGGGTCCGAGGGGGCTGCAGGGCAGGGCTGCGGCGCGTGGGCTCCTGCTCCGCTGCCTGCTGAGTGGATGTGCCCCTTCCACCCGGGGCTTGCTGGGAGGGTGCTGAGCCCAAGGCTGGCGGAGCGGTGGTGGCACGTGCCTTAAGTGCCACTGGTGGCCTCCAGGTGCCTGGCGGCTGGAGGAGGGGAGAGGCAATTCCAAACTGTACGTTGGTGATGACAGTCAGTGGGCAGAGTCCCTGCTGCCCAAGGCATGAGGTCTTGCCAGTCGTTCCTGCAAGCGTGCGCTGGGGGGGCTCCCACTCGCCAAGGGAGCGGTGGCCGTGCCGGCAGCGGGTGGCGCAGGTGCCATGGCCTCAGAGAGCTGTGGATGCTGGTGATGCTCCAACCTCTGCACATACACGGCTGCATGGGTGCTGCTGGTTGGAGCCGTGTGCCTGCTCCTGCGCGATCTGTCTTGGTTCTCATCACATTCCAGGTCCTGCCTCTGATCTCGGGAAGAGGGAGGCTCTCCAGCACAGAGCCACCAGCCTGAGCTGCGAGGGCTGGAGCGGGAGAGCCCGGTGTCTGCTCAGGAGCCCTGGGCGGCGTCCTGCCAAGCAAACGGTGCTCTTGCATTGGGGGGGTGGTGGTGGGTGCCTGAGATGCTTCTGCCCCTGTGCTGCTGCTGAGGGGCTGCTGGTTTTGCTGTCAGGACTAACTGGGCTCCAGAGCAGGCAGCTTCAGACGTGAGTTTTGCTTTCTCCTTAGCTTAAACCTTGCTTGTGAGCTGCCTGCATGGTGGGATTGCAAGCCACTGCTGGAGGCTGCAGCCGTGAAGGAGATGGGAAGGTTCTGGTGTGCAGTGCTGCTGTCGGGGCAAGCACCCACTCAGTCCCCACTTCCCAGCCGCCACTCGAGGCGAGAGCAGCAGCTCTGCCCTGGGCGAGGTGTGTACTAGCCTTGGGCTTGGGCTGCTGCCCATGGCAGGGGAAGGGCTTGGGGGGGGACCTTTTCCCTCCCCTCGCACTGCTCGCTGGTGGCCCCCTCTGCAGCAGTGAGGAGGACTGCGGTCCTGCCCGTACTGCCGGCCGCTCGTTGCTGTGTGATGCCCCGGGGCAGGCAGGACAGCAGCACCTCCAGGACAGGGGCAATGGCCCTGTCCCCATCCTGGCTTGTCTCGCTCTCAATGCCATGTGTGAACCACAGCTCCTCCTCCTGACCCCAGCCCACGGTGCACAGAAGCCAGTGGCTCGCTGGGAGCTGGGATTTGACAACGTGGAGTAGCCCTGTCCCTTCCTCTGCCTGGCCAATGTTGCATCCTCCCGGGGTGCTGTGGGCGAGGCGATTGCTGCTCCTGGGATGCTGCTGCTGCTGCTCGCGTTGGTGGCCTCGGCTTGGCCGTGTGTGCATGAGTCCCATGTGGGAGCAGCTGGGCTCAGCGCCTGGCAGGACTTGAGCTCCACGTGGCTGTGGGATGGAGAGCTTGGGAGGAGAGACCCGGCCGTCAGCTGGCAGGGGCTGAGCCTGGGGGAGCCCACAGTAATCTCAGCCTCCCCGGGGGCACCCAGCCCCGGGTTCCCCCAGTGAGAGCCAGCGCTCAGCTCTTCACTGCCTGGTCCTGCCCGGCTGCCGGCAGAGCCCCGCGGGGGAGCAGGGTGCCCCTGCCCGCACCCGGCTGGGGTAGCAAGGGGTGATGGGGAGCAGGGAAGGGAGGATGCCTGGCGTGGGGCAGCTCCAGGGGCAGCTGCCTGACCCCCAGCAGCCTCTGCCATCTCTTTCTCTCGCAGGGAGTTGTTTTATCACCCATCCCCGAGCCCCAGCTTCTCCTGTCCCCCGGGAAGGAGCCCCAGCTGCAGGTGAGGAGCTGAGCCCTTCCTCCTCCACCCTGCGCTGGCGTTCCTGCTGCCCTGACAGGGTAAATGGATGTTCTGGGTTTTTAATAGTTGGTGTTATTGGAGTGCCTCTGCCTGGCAGTGCTGGCTGGGGAGGACTGGGTCCGGTTACCGGGGATTCCTCCTGCAAACCCCCCTCTGTCCGCCTGCCCCCGCAGCAGGATCCGGAGCAGTGGGTGCCCATCTGTGCACCCTTGGTGAGCAAGGTTTTCCCCACCTTAAGGTTCAAAGGTTTAAAGGCTTTAAGAGGCTGGTGATGCCCATGCAGCACCCCCGCACAGCCTGACCCCTCCAGGAGCCCCCAGTTTCTTTCCCTGGTCCCCCAAATGTTTCATTTTGCAGGAAAAATGAGTCTTTCAGCTGGTTCCTGGAGGAGGCTGCAGCCGGTGCCTGGTTCCCAGCTGTTGCCAGTTCTGCTGCAGGGACCGGCAGTGGTGCCCAGAGCCAGCGGTGCCCTCGGGTGCCACGTCATGCTCGGGGAGCGCAGGGCCCTTTGGTGCTGGAGGGCAGAGCCGGCCACAGCTCAGCGGCATGGTAGGCCAGCGCTGTCACTGCCTGCTCCTGGCCACCACCCCATTGAGGTGGCCAGTGGCCACCTTGTGTCACCTGTGGGTGCCTTGGAAGCACTTGGCCACTTGGACTGGGTCGGGCTCAGCCAGGCCACCCCCTGGCACATTTTTGGGGTGCTGCTGTGGCTGGTGCCAGCCCTCCCTGCTGTGCCGGGGCAGGAGGCAGCTCCGTCCCCATCCCCTCCACTGTCTCCGCGCGTCCCCGGCCCGCAGGGGACAGGGAAGAGTGGCGTGTCCTTTGAACGGGCTCCAGCAGCGACAGGTGCTGGGAAAGGCGAAGCGGGATGGCTCCCGCTGCTGTAAAGGATCCTCCTCTGCCCGCACTAATCCAGCTTCGTTACACCCGGGATAGAAGAGGCTGCTCCCTGCCGGCGCTGCCACAGTGCGGATGCTGCCCTCCTGACCACCCTCGGCACCGGGACCCAGGTAAAGGGGCCGGGGGGGTCCCCACGGCCGCCTGCTGGGGGCACGGCAGCAGGAGGTCCCGGGGAGAGCAGAGGCCCCAGCCCCGGGAGGATCCCCTCCATGCCTGCGGGCTCCCTGAGCTGAGCTGCGGGACACGGGTCTGCTCGGCTGGGAACCAACTGTTCCTGTCCCCGTAAGACCAGCAAGCGACTCCCCCGTTACTGGGATGGTCGCTGGTGGGTTTATTCTGGGGCTGGGCTGCCCTGGCCTCTGGATGGTTGCGCAAGCTGTGCAGGGGGGGTGTTTTGGGACAGGGTGAAGGGAGGGGGACAGGCAGCAGAGCCCAAGGCAGAGCAGGGATTTAGGGAACGGGTGCTAGGCTGGAGGGGCCGGGGTGGCAGCCCGTGCTGGCAACCCGTACAGGTACATGGGCACTAACAGGTCCCTTTGGTAGAGACAGCTCAGGTGGGAGCTGCGGCCACCATTGGGGACGGGGACAGGCAGCGCTGGCGGCTGCTGGGGCCAGGGGTCCGCATGGCCACCGAGCAGAAGGGGCTGCGCCTGCGTGGCCAGCCCTGCCGGTGCGGTTCAGGGTGGGCAGTGGTGGGGCTGTGCCCAGGGATGCTCACCTTGCCTGATCCCCACCCCACCAGCCTGGGGCCGGGGCTGCTGTCTCCTGCTCTGCCATGGGGGGACATGGCCTTAAGTTGGCACCCTGACCGTGCCGCGCTGGCTGTTTGCGCGCCGGAGGCCCCGTGGCAGCAACAGGTGCCGGCGTCAGCCCATCGATCAGTCACTGCCGAGCAGATACCGGGGCACAGAAGGATGGTGTGGGGACCGGTGGCAACGTGGGCACCGGCTGGGCGGCAGGGGCATGGCTCCCAGTTGGGCTGGCAGCAGTTCCCCCCCTTCTGCAGGAGCAGAGCGGTGCCTGCGTCCCACCGTGCCCCTCTGCGGGGCGTCGGGTCTGGGGAGCTCTCAGCTTCTGTCTTCTCTCCCACAGCAGCCCCATTGGACCTGGAGCACCGCAGGGCAGCCGCCTCCTGCCTGGAGAGTCCTCATGGAGCAGGGCAGCGTGCCCGGCGCTGGGGGGGCTGGTGGCACGGCGCCCCCCAAAGCAGAGGGCAGCACGACCCAGCCAGTCCCAGCAGCTCCCCAGGCTGCCCAGCCCCAAGGGGGGAAGGCAGCACCTGTGGAGGGGACGGTGCCGGCTGCCACCGGGGCGCAGGATGAAGGGAAGGATGAGCCCAGGCAGGAGAAGGCTCCGGCTTCTGCTGTGGCTCAGGATGGGGGACAGGCAGAGCCTGGGAAGGAGCAGGCGGCGGGAGAGGCCGGAGGAGGGAAGGCAGAGCCGGTGGGGAAGACGGCCCCGACCGCTCCAGAGCCTGGGGATGGGAGGGGCGCCAGGGGAGAAGGCTCTGGCTGTGGGAGAGCCCAAAGGAGGGCAGGCAGTGCCCGTGGAGGGGAAGGGGGGGGGGGGAAGGCCCACGAAGGGGCAAGCCCCTGGTGGGTTAGAAAACCCGGGGAAAGGCCTAAAGGAGAAAAAGGGGCAAGGGAGAACCACGGGTGCTGCAAAAGCTCAGGATGGGGAGAAGAAAGCTGCAAAGGCAGATAAAACCCCAGCTGATAAAAAGCCTGCAAAGGAGAAGGTGGCCCCAGATGCTGCCAAGGTTCAGGATGGAGAGAAGGCAGCAGCGAAGGGCGAGAAAGCCCCAGCTGCAAAAAAGCCTCAAGATGTAAGCAAAGCAGAGCCTGCAAAGAAGCAAGCCCCGGCTGCTGCAAAGGAGAAGGCCCCAGATGCTGCCAAGGCTGAGGATGGAGGCAAGGAGCCCGCAAAGGCAGCGGCCACGGCTGCTGCGAAGCCTCAGGGTGAAGGGGAGAAAGCGGCAAAGGTGGAGGAGAGGGACAAGCAGCAGCAGCCAAGAGGCCCCGAGCCCCCGCGCCCAGCTCTGCTGCAGAGCCTGAGCTGCCCCGCCACCTGCCAAAGGTACCCGCACCCCCCTGGGATGGGGTCCCCTCCCCTCGCTGCTCCCTGGGGGCTCGGGGGGGCTGCCAGCTGGGCTCTGCTCACCTCCTGCTCCTGCTTCCAGGGAGGAGCAGCCCCGGGCTGAGGTGGCAGCGATGGAGATGATTCCAGAGGAGACCACGGCGGCAGAGCCCGGAGAGGGTCCGAGAGAGCCCGGCCCTGCCCCCCTAGCCCTGGGGGCCCCGCAGCCCCCCAGCCCCATGGGCAGCCCTGGCACCCCACAGCAGAGGACATTGCCCGGGGCCACAGAGCAGCCTGGCCCCGGGGGACAACCCTGCTCCGTGGAGGCAGAGCCACCCCCAAGCCCCTACCTCACTCCCGATTTTGGGAAGGAAGACCCTTTCGAGATACTGGGTAAGGCCCTGTGCCGCCTGCCGCCCCCTCCCACCCGGGACCCGCTGCGGGTGGCAGCCCCTGGCTCCTCGCCTGCCCGGTGGCCTTGGGGCTCCTCTGTCCCCTCGAACAGGGCGAAACGCGCCGTGTCCCCACCCCGGGCTCCGCGGTCCGGCGCGGTCCCCGTGGTGCCGGTCCTGCCGGCGGGGGGCGGGGGGGGCGCGGGGCGGGGGGGTGGTGGCCCGGAGCGGGTGGCACGCGGCGGCGTGGCCTGGAGAGGGCGAGCGTGACACGCGGGACGGGGGTGCGTGGGTGCCGGGCAGCGGGGCGCTGCCGAGGGACCCGTCGGGGGGCGCTGCGCCCCGCGGTGCAGCGGGCGGCCGGGAGACCCTGGCCCAGAATCACGGAATCGTTGAGGGTGGAAAAGCCCTTTCAGCTCCCCCAGCCCAACCGTTCCCCTACCCCTGCCATCCCACCCCCAAACCCTGGCCCTCAGCACCGCCTCTGCCCGGCTGTTAAATCCCCCCAGGGCTGGGGACTCGACCCCTTCCCTGGGCAGCCCCTTCCAGCCCCTGACAGCCCTTTGGGGAAGGAATTGTTCCCCAGGGCCAACCTCACCCTGCCCTGGCACAACTTGAGGCCGGTGCCCCTCGTCCCATCGCCCCTTCCCTGGGAGCAGAGACCGGGTACCTGGCCGCATCCTGCACCCACAGGCTGGGCTGGGCTGTGCTGTGCTGCTGGGTGCCTGCCTTCACCCTGCACTGGGGCGTGCTCCCAGCCTGGGGCACCCCGGGGTGCCCAGCAGTGGGGTCCCCCAGCTGGGCAGCTCACCTCCTCACGCCAGCCCTCCTCTCTGTGCAGATGACGTCCCTCCACCACCGGCCCCCCCCCTGCTTCCGCCACGTCAGTTCCCAGTTCAACCTCAGCTCCAAGGAGATCCTGGGAGGGTAAGGAAGGGACCTGGGAGGGTGCGGGATGCCCAGCTTTCCCCCAGCACTGTCCACAGCTGGCATCCAGCCTTGGGCAATCGTCCTGGGTCGATGGGACTTTTCTGGCCATGATGGGTTGGTGCCTTGGGCAGGATGGGTGCGGAGGGGAGCGTGGGGGAGCACCCTCAGGCAGTGTGGGGGTCCCCAGCAGCCTGGGCATCTGATGGCGTTGGCATCTCTCCGCCTCTCCCTCCCTAGGGGCAAGTTTGGTGAAGTCCACACGTGCACGGAGAAGCAGACAGGGCTCAAGCTGGCAGCCAAAGTGATCCGGAAGCAGGGTGCCAAGGACAAGGTCTGACCGATGCTGGGGTGGGGGGGTCCTCCTGGCCATGGTGCCACCAGCAAGTGGTGTGGCCAAGGTGGTGGGTGGTAGTGTCGTGCCCAGTGTGTCCCCGGTGCTGTGGCACAGCCTGTCCCCGTGCCAGTGCCTCGGCCAGGGCTGACACCCTCTGCTGCCATGGGGCTCATTCTGCAGGAGATGGTGCTGCTGGAGATCGATGTGATGAACCAGCTGAACCACCGCAACCTCATCCAGCTCTATGATGCCATCGAGACCCCCCGGGAGATCATCCTTTTCATGGAGTTGTGAGTGCCGGGGTCGTGCTGCGTGGGGCCTGATGCCTGGGTGAGGGGCACCATCGCAGGGATGCGGTACCCACGGAGCAGATGTGCCGGCCCCTCGCCAAGCAGAAGGGCTGGGCCCCAGGGAATGTCCCTCACCTCGCCCATCCTCTCTCGGACACCTCCTCATCTCGGGCTGGGCTCGGGGGGGTCTCCGGCTCTGCCTGGCTGGAACAGCATCTCCTTCCATCGTGGCTGCGTTGGGGGTGCAGATGACCCAAGTCCTTCCCCTGCAGCTCCTTTCTCCCCTTGCAGCTCCTTTCCCCCTTGCCCGCTTGCTCCAGGGAGGCTGGAGATGTTCTGCTCTACAAACCCTGGGGGAGCTGGGCTGTTTTGGGGTACCCCCCCCATGCCTGCCTCAATGGGGGTGTCTGCTCCCAGCACACACACATCCCGCCATGGCTCTGCTCAGCCTCTATGCCAGCATCTCCACCGTGGAGCTGGGCTGGGGGTCCCCAGGGTGGGCAGGGGGCTCTGCAGGAGGGTGGCACAAGGGAGGGAGCCCCAGGTGACCCCGCGGTCCATCCCCCCGCAGCGTGGAGGGTGGCGAGCTCTTTGAACGGATCATCGACGACGACTACCACCTGACGGAGGTGGACTGCATGGTGTTTGTCCGGCAGATCTGCGAAGGCATCCGCTTCATGCACCACATGCGCGTCCTCCACCTCGACCTCAAGGTGCGGGGTGCGGGGGGCAGCGGGTGTTTGCGGCCACCGAAGTGGGGAGCACTGCGTGCTGGCACCAGCCCTGCCGTGCTCCCGAGGGCAGCGTCTCCCCGACGCCGGCCAGCCGCAGGAGGGATGCCTGCACGTCGGTATCGCTCCAGCGTGGGTCAGCCGCAGGACCCGAGGGCCGCCGGACCCGCACGCTGGGGTCGTCCCCTCTTAGCAGTGGGGCAATGGTGTCCCTGTCCCCACAGCCCGAGAACATCCTCTGTGTCGCTGCCACCGGGCACATGGTGAAGATCATCGACTTTGGGCTGGCTCGAAGGTGCCATCTTCCCCCCCTCGGCTCTGTCCCTCATCCCTGTCCCCCTCCCACCCTTTGTCCCTGCACGCCCTTGGAGTGCTGGGACCCCGGGACCCGCTCTGGGCTGTGGCTTTGGCTGTGGCTCTGGCCCTGGCTCTCCCCGGCCAGCCCCGGAGGGAGGGCAGTGGTTTGGGGGAGCAGCCTGTCCCCCTCCTGCTGACTTGCCCCACCTGGCTGCAGGTACAACCCCCAGGAGAAGCTGAAGGTGAACTTCGGCACCCCCGAATTCCTCTCTCCCGAGGTGGTCAACTATGAGCAGGTCTCCTACTCCACGGACATGTGGAGCATGGGCGTCATCACCTACATGCTGTACGTCAGGGCTGCGTGGGGGGGGCACCAGTATCGTGCCGGGGCAGAGCCCCCCACGGCCACCAAGCTGTCCCCAAGCCGTACTTGTCCCTCGGGCACCCAGATGCTTGGTGGAGGGTGCTGGATGGGGAGATGGGCAGGTGGGGTTGGGGGCCGGGGGGCAGCGAGTGGGGCCGGGGGGTGTCTGAGCCCCTGCGTGCAGGCAGGAAACAGCGGGCAGGGGTGGAGCGTGGTCCCAGGAGCTGCACGCTGCCTCCCTTCTCGGGGCTGCCCTGCCTCGCTCCCCAGATTGCGTCCGTTCTAGGGGGGTTTGGGGGTGCTGCAGCCTGAGGGCACCCAATTCCTCACCCCCCCTGCACCCCCAGGCTCAGTGGCCTCTCCCCCTTCTTGGGTGACAACGACACCGAGACACTCAACAACGTCCTGGCTGCCAATTGGTACTTCGACGAGGAGACCTTCGAGAGCGTCTCCGACGAGGCCAAGGACTTCGTCTCAAACCTCATCATCAAGGAGAAGGGGTGCGAGGCTGGCAGCGGCCGTGGGGGTTCTGGGGTGGGCGTCCCCAGAGCTGCATGCCCAGCCCCTGGGTACCACGTGCTGACCCCAGGACCAGCAGCAGCCCCCAATACCCTGTGCCAAATGAGCCCCGTGGGGCCCAGCCCTGGCTGTCCCCAGCAGAGCCCCGTCTCCCTCCAGGGTCTCCTGCCCCAAGCAGGATGTGTTGGACCACTCAGGGTCCTGCCCAGCCCCACCGGTCCCTGGGCGCATCCTTCCGGCTGGTTCCTCCCCTGCAGGTTTCTGGGGTTTTGGGGCTTTGGGGCAGCTGGAGAAGGGGGTGGCTGGGGCAGAGGGGCTCGAGCAGGGGTGACTGGGGCTCCTCTCACCCCCAGCGCCCGGATGAGCGCCGGCCAGTGCCTGCAGCATCCCTGGCTCAACAACCTGGCAGAAAAGGCCAAGCGCTGCAACCGCCGGCTCAAGTCCCAGGTGCTGCTCAAGAAATACGTCATGCGGCGGCGCTGGAAGGTGCGGGGCCAACAGGGCGAGGGGGGTCAACATGGTCTGGGGGAGCTGGTGTGGGGGGGTCTGTCCTGGCAGATGGCATCTGGGACATGAGGATGGCTCCGTCTCACTGTGCTGCTGGCAGCCGGGACACAAGAGCTGGGGACCCTGAGCCTGGAGGAAGGGCTCCCCAGCACCAGGGTCCTCTCATGGGTGCCCCCAAGGTGGCACCCCCATCAATCATAGGTCGCTTCGTGGTGGTCTCCCCTGAGCCTCTCCCAGTAACACCTTTTGGGAGCAGGAGTGGTGCCAGGGCAGTGTAGCATTGATCCCCAGCATCAGCCCTGCGCTCCCAGCCCACGCAGCCCGGCTCAGTGGGTGCCTGGGTGGTTGCCCACTCCCCAGCCCGGCTCCTTGTCAGCCCTAGGAGTGGGGTCTGGCTCAGCCTCCGGAGCCACAGCCCTGGTGATAAGCTGAGCACCTCTCCTCTTCCCCTTTACAGAAAAACTTCATTGGGGTGTGTGCTGCCAACCGCTTCAAGAAGATCACCAGCTCGGGGTCGCTGACGGCGCTGGGTGTCTGAGCGGGGGCTCCCGGGGGGAGCCTGAGCCACGTGTTGGTTGAGGCCAGAGAGAAACTGAGGGTCCCACGTCAGTCTTGCTTCTGGGTGGCAGCAGGACCTCGCTGGCATCGGCCCCTGCCTGCTTCCCACTGTGAGGGCCAGGGGCTGGAGCCCCGCCCCCCCACCACCACCACGGGTGCTGCTCTGCTGCGTCCCCCGGGGCTGCGCTCTGCCTTGGCACCCAGCAAGGACTGCCTGGGCATGAGGACCCTGCTGGGCTGCGGAGCCGCTCGCCACGCTCGTCCCACCCTGGGTGGCATTGCTGCGTCAGGGACCCGCTGCCGGGGATGCCGGCAGCACCCTCCTGGGCTCCCGGGGCTCCAGCCCTCCCCATTCCCATTGAGCTTTCTGTCTGGATTTCATCGGACTGCAAGGCCCCCCCTGAGCCGTGTTTTCCAATCTCATCCCTAGCCCAGCTGCGTGATTCCTGACCCGTGGCATCTCTGCTCTGCTCACGCTTCCTTCCTGTGGCCTCGGAGGAGAAAGGCTGGCTCGGCGTGAGCCCTGCTGCCTCGCCCGCCCTGCACGCTTGCCGCTACCTCGGACCCAAGATTTGCGCTCTCTGCCTGTAAATGCCGCAGCCCTGCCCTGCCTTCGCTGTCGCTGGCCCCCGAGCTGCCTGACCGCCCTTCCCAGCACTGCGGCTTGGCCTGGGGATGCCAGAGGGCAGGTGTGGACCCACAGCCCTGGCGCTTTGGCACCGGAGCCGGGGATGAAGCGCCTCCTCCTTGGCTGGCCGGGTGCACAGGAGGGAGCTGGCCCCGAGCTGCTGCTTGCACAGGAAGGGAGGAAGCATCGAGCACGCTTCCAGCAGCATCCCCAGCTGGGAGCCAGCGA